>JAFIDM010003189.1:9586882-9601462 GCA_023159025.1 Thereuonema tuberculata | reverse complement strand
GGTAATTTATTATTTCATTATATATATTTTTTTTAATGATAAAACTATTCATATAGTAATTCTTATTTCCTGTATGAAGGTTAAAAAATATATTTTTTTCATATTGAAATAAGGTCTTTACCTTATTTCTTGGATCATTATTAGATGGCATTGATTTAGCTTTTCTTCTAATGTATCAGCACTAACGCATTGTTGCGAAGACCTACTGTAAAGAAAGTATATCCAACAAAGATCCACAGAAAGCTTGACTACAGTGAAAATGTTTGTTGCATTCCAACTGTTCTGCACGAAATCACGATAACTGACAGTCGTATTAGTAATTGTTGTGTTCATAATTATTGTGGCTTTAATATCGCGTGACGAAGAGGTTTAGTTTATAAAGGCTTCAATTTATGGACTCATAGAATTAGCAGTACACGTAAAAGACATATTATTCAAAAGAGGTTTAGTTGTTTAGTTGCTTGAGTTGTCGATTTTTGAATGAAAATCGCTAGAAATTTGGTGATTGATGACATTTTTCGTGCAATCAGAGTGAGTTGCGAGCTGAACTTATGTCACGTACGAAGCAATATGTCATTCAGGTAAAGAATTAATCGGAAAAACTTGAGGATAAGTTAGATGCATCACTGAAGTTTAAAGCACTTACGAATCCACATATTCAGGAAGAAAAACTACACATTTTTCTTACAATTCCAAAAATAAGGAATAAAAACAATGTCATTATTACTTAGAACTTAGAAGGTGTTACGAGGTGTAACTTAGAAGGTGTTTCTAATGTAATCTCAAATATTAATAGATACGGATTACAATAGTTATAAATATTATTCTGGATGTTGGATTACAAAGTTACCAAAAAATTTTCTTAAACATAATGAAATTTATTCCCTCATTCAAGGAAGCATCAATAGTGTTAATATAGTAAACAGGACAGCTGTTTCGAGTGATTTATAATCTTAAAATAAGTCGATGTGGCAAACAGAAAGTAATAATACAATAAGCTTATATTAAAACATTTCCTAAGATAAGTCAATGTATAGTATTTGATAAGTGGAAACATAACTGAAATAAAATATTTAAAAAGAAAGGCAAATCTTAAAATAAACAAATAATAATTAGATATAAAAAGGTTAGTAGATTTAAAGGCAGTTTGTCGTTAAATAATGTTTATAAAATTACAAACATGAATTCTAACTTAATTCTAACGAAACATTTTGTAAATACATTATTTACTTGTCTATTTTTGATCAGTAATTAGTTTCTATGTTTTATTCGTTTGTGGATAAAAAGTATTTTTTGCATATAAAACAAGGAAGAGATAGCGATTAGTAAACCAATCACAATGCTTCGCAACGTCTTCTGATAAGTATAATACAATATAATTGATATTGCTTTAATTTCCTTATTATTATAAAGGTGATTGTTGCGAAAGGCGCAATTGTTGCGATTATTGTGATTGTTGTGATTGTTGAAGAACTGTATTATAAATGTGATTGTTGCGCTTCCAAAAGATGCAATTGTTGCGATTGTTGTGATTGTTCTTATTGTTGCTAATGATATTTTAGTGATACACAGACAGACAAAACGGGAATAAAAGACTAAAGTAAAATAAACTAATAGAAGACTAAAAATAAGCAAAATAAAAATTATGCTTGTTTCGTATTGATATTTTTATTAAAATTCTCAAAAATCTCTTATAAAATGGAAAAACTCTTATAAGATGGGCTTTCTTGAACTGTTAAAACTGTTCTCAGATAATTATAAAGGAGAATGGACAGAGCTGTCCAACCACTGTATAGCGATAAGATAGATAAGAAAAGATCTCCATCAATAGAACATTTTTTATTATTACGACTTGTCTCAGTTATTAGTCCTTTCGGAGTTATATAAGTCTAAATATAACGTTTGAGTGATTGATTGTGGTGAATGTGGGTGGCAGGGAAGCAACCACTTACAGGCGAGGGGAGCTTGGCTGTAGGTGGTTGACTTCCCTGCCACCCACTTTCACCACAATCAATCAATCACACTGTTAATAAGTTTTATACGTCATTAATAACTAATATTATCATTTATTTCAAGTAACAATAATTATTTATATGTAATAAATGAAAATAATATTAATGTTACTGAAAATAAGCATTAAATGATAATTAGTTAAGTTAATACATTCGGGAAGAAAGATGTCAACGAGATAAGTCATATCTAGACGTATATTACTCCGAACGGATTAATAATTGAGATGAGTCGTAATAATAACGTGTATTCTACGTAAGGAGATCTTTCTGTAGGTATATATCTTATCACTATACAGGGTGGGGCAAATTCCCAAAGAGTTTTCCCATTCTCCTTTGTCCAAAAGAAATCCCGACTAAGTTGTTGTAGTTGTCGACTACTGTAAAAAGTACACATCAGTCGTTGTTTGAACTGTGACGTCACTTAAATGATCTTAAAACAAAAACATTCATCAATGTCATTCTTACCATTTAACAATGGTCTAAAGAAATCTGATGTAGACTTTTAATAAAGACATAATAACAACAGCGTAATTGCAAATCGCTTCACATACAGTAGAACCTCAATTAACAGGAAGTGGTGGGACCGGACCTCCGTCGGTAAATCGAAAATTCCGGATAAAAGAGAGCACTTAAAAATGGCTGTCAGGAGACCGCAAAAATTTTAACATTGGATTTTAAATATGTACGTAAATACAAAACAACTAAATATGATGTTTTTAATTATATTACTACAATTATAAACAATAAATTTGTTTAATAGATGTCACACAAGTCAGAAAATGCAATGTAAATCTTTTTATGACATATGATACAAACTTTAGATTGGCTTAAACGGAAGTTTGCTCTGCCGTAAGCATCACTGACGTCGTTTAGCCGCTCTGTCCCGAAGTTGTTTCAGTAGCATAAGTTCTGTAGAATCAGAGTCAGTCTGTTGCTCCAACCACATCATTCCTTTAGCAAAACATTCAAAAGCATCGGAGTTACTTATTTTAGAAGTTTCATCTGCTTCAATTCCATTCAGAATATGGAACTTCTGTTCCACTGTTAAAAAAATGCGTTTTCATTTAGTGGGCTCCATGGCATAAATGAATATTCTGCATTTCGGTAAACGCTGCTACGCTGCTGAGTCGGACAGAAAGTAGCCAATAAAAGGCAGAAGGCAGATGGTCTTGGAGACGAATGGAATTTCCGGCAAAGGGGGACAATAGAATGGAATTTCCGACAGGAGGGGGATGGGGGGGAATTGTTTATTTCACCCCCAAAAATAAAAATTTAAGGAAACCGACGCGACGTCGGTTAAACGAGGTTCCGGTTAAAAGAGTTTCAGATAATCGAGGTTCTACTGCATATGAATCGCAATATATGTAATATATTCTTTTACAAGTAATACATGTAAGAATCTTGAATTACAATTGCAATTCAAGATCAGTGATTAAATTCAATTACTGTCACAGCGCCATTCGCTTAATAGTAGCTGAATAGTAGGGGAAGTCCGCCGAAGAGTACGCACTTTTTGTTTAGTACTATATTTCTTAAATTTTTGCTGTGAAATCAGCTTGAACTGTTCCCTGATATTTTAATCAAAGAATAAGGAAGTTTCGGGTCAATTGAAGCAAAAATCTGCACAGTAACTTTATTTTAGTAGTAAAGTGCAAATGCATACTCTTAGGTATAGTGGCTTCCTAAAAGTACGCACTTGAAGGCACAAGAGTACGCAATTTTAAAAAAGGAGTAAAACAATGGCATTTATTGTAATAAATGGTTTAGTGAAGAGTTACAATTAAGATATATCACAGCTCAACAAAGTTCACATATCTCTTTGTTCTACGATCGATCCCTGCGCATTCAGCATGGGCCCAAAGTCAGCAGCTTTGACACTGGATCCAATCTTCACGATACTTTGAAGTGGAATACAGGCTATTACAGTAAATGCAGGTTGGATCATCATCATCATATTCACCATCAAAGTCCTTCAATTCATCTTATCACTTGTTAAATTTAATTTCCACAATCTGCCTAAAATTTGGTCTTTTATTAACCCCATTCGCACGATCTTCTAGAGTCTTCTTGAACGGAGTCGACGTCATTACTACTTATGCTTTAGATCGGTTTCCTTTCTTTTTGCCCCTGTACCCATTTGGACTTGGAAGAAGGTCTTTTCCCGTGACAGTTTTAGAATTCTCCAGGTCATCTGCATCTTCATCTTCAATGATGCCGATATTTTGTTCTATATCCGATGCGGGATTATTTTTGCTTACGTTTTGATCAGCTGTTTAACAGTGAACAACTGCCTGTCAGTTTTTCTCTGGTACTTTGATGACATTATAGCCTACCCACAACGAAAAAAATTGATCATAAATATAAGTTCATTAGCACTGTCTCAAGAGTACGCACTAAAGAGCAACTTTTGTACTTTTAGGACGTTTCGCCATTTTTCATTGTGACTCTCACAGGATCAAAAGTCGGTAAGAAATTAAATATTTTTATCCCTCAGAAAGAATTAGAGACTTATACGGATATTATATCAATGGCAAAGTCTCATGATTCGACAATATAAGTGTGCAAAATCGTTAATGTATTTGTGCAAAACATTATAACAAAATGGTTGTCAGACAAAAAA
This sequence comes from Thereuonema tuberculata, assembly GCA_023159025.1. Taxonomy (NCBI): domain Eukaryota; kingdom Metazoa; phylum Arthropoda; class Chilopoda; order Scutigeromorpha; family Scutigeridae; genus Thereuonema; species Thereuonema tuberculata. Next base: position 9,596,830 of record JAFIDM010003189.1, on the reverse strand, counting down.
TTAACTTATCTCTCTTCTCGGTGAAGCAAACACAACTGGCGCTTTCCTACGGTATGACCAACTCATGCATCACATTCCCTGTGCTTGATAGCTTCTCTCACCTAGTGTGAGAGATGTGAAGGGCTATTCGTACTCTTGGGCAGTGCGTACTCTTAGGCGGTTTTCCCCTAGGTGAATCTTAAACATGGAATTTAATTAGACAATCTAACGACCTTCCAAAAGCAATACACCCACAGCAAATCATTGAAAATGAAAGTTATAAAAACTTATGTGGCAATCCAATCATCACCAATGAATCAGTAATAATGACCTGTTCCAATGCTCAGCTTTCAGTAAAGAATTTGATTATGTAATAGAGTTATATCAAACATTGTCTAACATATCAATGTTTTGTTTTGTTTTTAAATTTTAGAGTTAATGTATACATAAAAGAAATACAATTTTTATCAATATCTGTAATTTATTTTAATAATATCTCTGTATGGAAAGGCCTTGACGTAAGAACAAGAAAAGAAAAACCCAAGTACACTATCTTCTCAGTAATTTAACTCTTCGTAACACCCACGAAACAATAAGTTTCAGAATTTATAGAAATACTGTAGTTAATAAACAAGTTTTTAAATGTGTAAAAATATGCTTAAACACTAAACTCTTATTAAACATACAGACCATAATGCACCTCTGCACATGTAATATATCAACAATTAAAATTAAAATAAGGCGACGTTCCAAAGTTCCAGTATTCGAACTTTTTCATCAGGCAAACAAAACAAAAATGTTGAGACGAAACATTTTTGTTTTCATTGCCTGATGAAAAAGTTCGAATATTGTAACTTTGAAACGTCGCCTTGTTTTAATTTTAATTGTTAATATATATGTAAACGTGCATTGTGGTCTCTATGTTTAATTAGTTTTTATCTGCCTGTTAAAACAGTTGAAAAGTAATATCTTTACCCGTAATAATGTGAAAAGTTACCTGCAAGTGTTTTCGCTGTTGGGCATGAAATTTTCCCGCATTCTTCTTGCTTCTTGGAACATTCTTGCCGTTTTCACAAAGAACAGAAGGTTTGCAGCTAACAGAAGACTTATGGGAACATTGTAGAAAAGAACACGTCCTACCGATTTTTGCGGGACGAACCAGCACGCGGTAACGAAATTCGGCTTGAGACTTGGTCGCACGTTAATGTCACAGTCCAAATAGATGCCTAGCGCGATCACCAACGCAGGAGTACCCCAGGAGTACGCCCAGTAATAAGTCAGACGCATCTTATTTTCGGAACAAAGATATCTCTGCACCGGCTGAAGAGAGGAGAGCGACTGACAGATGTCGAATCCCATCACAGTCATCCAACACAAGCCGGAGAGCAGCGTGTACACGTGCAACACTCCATGCACTAGACAGGTTTGTTGATGTTCATCCGAGTAAGAAATTATTGCAGCTGGGATGCAATAGAACGACACGAAGAGGGATACGCTAGTACACAGCAGATTGAGACCCGGAACCGTCCTCTGCTCCCCGAGAATCACAACGGTCACGGCGGTGGTGAGAAGACCAAGCAACGAAGAGGAAACTACTGCCAACATAATCCAGAATATAGTCCAATTTAAATTTTTCTCTTCATTAGAAAAGAGAAAAAGCACAAATACTAATTTGATAGTGCTATTTGAAAATTTTTCATGACAGGCAAAAACTCCTTCCATATCCGGTGCGATACGTTCAAGTCCTTTATCCGTTACCTCATATATTTTCATCGATACGTTCTCCGACGTTATATTAAAGTCTACTAAAATAGTTTGATTTCCAAATTTCAAAATCGAGTTGTAAGTTAAATTAAGGTCGTGGTTCTCCCACGTGCTGCTCTCAACTAATTGCCAGTGGGTGGGTATAGTATCGTTCTCATCGCACATATATCTCTGTATGAGCATTTCCAACTGCTGCCAATGGAGCGACGAACAGTTATTAAAGTCTTCACAAGACAATTTGTCGAGGTATTCTTCTCTCACGTCAGACAGTGTTCGGTTGGGGAGCACGAGGTGGCAGACGCGGCACATGGTGTAGGCGTCAGTTGTGCTCGAGAGGTTACGGCTTGACTCCGTTGAATTGCCGGCTGCGGTGCACAGCAGCGCGGCCAACGGGAGAAAGCGCGTGAGGGCAGGCATTGGGAGAATCTATCGCTTGCAGCGCTGTCGGGGTCTTGTACAGAAATGAACGTTGCCGGCGCAACCTAATTGAATTCAAGGCAATCGTTTTGCCAACTGTTGAGGATTCGTGTGATTCGAACATATTACGAAAACAACGTATTTTTTTAAGCATTTAGAAGTGTCCAGAATAGCATTACCAGAATGGAAATTAGTCTATACACATAATCATAATTACAGAATCATGTTATATTTCTATAACGGAATCGATAAATTACTTTGTTTGTTTATTTTTTTAGAATACATGCATGAATATGAAGATTTTGAAAGGAAATAAAAAAAAAAACCTCCGTACATATTTTTTTTCTTCTTTATTTTCAATCCTAAAAAAGTATTTACAAATTTTTAATAAAAATTCTTAGTTTTACATTACACAAAAAAATAACAGATTTACTTGATTTTTCCTATCAATAATAACAAATATACAATTTTAAATTAAGAGAATTCTTTAAACGGAATTCGGAGATAATCCTTCACTTCTGATATGAAATGGTATCTCGAACAGCTCAGTCCTGGGATGCTTCATTTCTAAGAGGAGGAACACTTGTTATTTTTTTCTACATAAACAGCTAAGGGACAATGAAGACAAATGAAAATGAATTAGGAGTAAAAGCGTCATCATAAAAGAGTGAAAGGTCATCATCACAGTGTACGGAGATTCGCATGATTATTACCCCGATGAAATAATACTTCGAACTAATTTGTTCTGGGTTGGTAAAGATTTGAACCTTAAATGACCTTTGTGAATTTTCTTATTTCCAAATCAAAGTTATTAAAGCTCAATTATTTTACTTTTTTGTATTACTTTTACTTTTTTTGATTCGGCACACCCCACGTGTGCTTTCATCCTTGCGGATCTATCGCGCTAATTCGGCAATAGTCTTAAATTGTGAAGGTAATTGCATTTTCCAGTTTCAATTCTGACAATTTTACACATCCCTGAATGCCTTAGACAGCGAAAGAGCAAGAGGAGAAGAAGACAAACACAGGAAAGAAAGTAAACGTCCATGCCGACGCCACGGTTCGAACCATGCCGACGCATCGGACTCATGGACGTCTGCAGTCTAACCCACTAGACCACGCTGGCATGGTATTTACTGTATTTATTAATAAAATAATTAAGGCACTTGAAACCATTGGAAGTCAATGTTACATTTACAGATTAAGAAGAATTATATAAAAATCACCATTTTAATTATTTTTTTTCTTTTATTTTCACCTGCAATGTACATTTCATGTAATAGAAGTCCTGTTGCTTAACATGAGGATATTAGTTCAATTCCCAGGTGAGTAGTGGTCCCTGGCTTTATTTGTTTTATCCCTAGACGGATCCCAGTGTCCACTACACTTTTTGTCAATCAAGTTTTTACTAATAGAGTTAGAGGATAAGCGACAGATTAGCTCTCCGATCTGAACTTAGTTCAGTTGGCTGGTGATCACAGGATCCTTTTTTGCTATACTGGCTATCTTAAGAGTCTGTTGCTTTAATCTAAACCTAAATTTATTTACGATGACTTAGTAGTGTTGTTGACTTAGTACCGTATTTACTCGCGTAATTTATGCACATTTTTGGAGGAAAAAATCGTTTATAAATAGGGGTGCTTAAATTATGCGAGAAATAAAAAAATCCTTCCGATACAGCAAATTCTCTCCCAGCAGCTCGGTTCCCATGTTTCTCCGCAAATAGAATTACACGAACTTTAAAACTGGCCATTTAACTGCTACATTTACAGGTAACTACCACATTTACATAAAAGAAAATAAGAAACGCATATAACTAGGGAAAAAAAACAATAAACAACAAACAAACAAAAATTCACTTCTTTTTTTTTTCCTAGTTATAGTTATAGAAAAAATTAATTGTGCGTTTCTTATTTTCTTTTAAGTAACAATAACTTGTCACGCACGTTAAATTTGATTTGATACTATATTTACAGGTAAGCTTTCACTCATTTTCATCACAAATAGCAAAACAAGTGCAATGATTGCGAGATTTATCGCTACTCACAGCTGTAGCAAACCTCAGTCGGAGAGGGGGGGGGGGGCTTGTAAGCGAAAGGCGATCTTCACAAAGCAAACGTTTTATGATCGGGTGAAAAGCAGTTTAAGACGAGTATGGTGAGGCCTTTTACCATTATAACTGACCAGTGTACTATTCGACACTGAGAAAATTATGCGAGAAAAAAAAAATCAAAATATGCCCTTAAAATCCGTTGTCAAGTCGCAAACGTCAACTCTCAGATGTCTTCCAGCCTTTCCTCTCCTCTCCCTTATTTCGCTATTTCTCTTAGTAACCTCTTTACTTTCTATCTATTTGAGCCAGGCTTAACCTCTTATCCGAAATTTCTGTTCACGAATTATATGACATGTTTTAATTACATATTTCATTATCTTAGTTATTTTACGAAGATTGTACACATATCACCAGATCTAAACTCCACAATTGAGTAATTCTTTTTCACATTTTTATTAGAAATTAACTGTTCCTTTTATCCCCATTATATTTTATTAGTTTCAATGTTTTTGTATTATGCTCTGTTTTGTTTTCTCCATTATATGTAACCAGTAATGCTTTTTGTATTTTATTTTTTTTATTTTTTATTTTTCTTGCCTGTAATTGACTCCCTGCCTGCCTTCTAGACGGGACTACCCTTAAGGCATAGGGAAGTCACACTCATATCTATTATGTATTATCACACTTTTGTAAGGCAAATAAATTATTATTATTAAGTAAATTTGGGGTGCGTAAATTACGCGAGTAAATACGGTATGTTGTGATAAAAATGGCCTGGGTTCGAATTCCGCAGCTGGCATGGATATTTCTTTTCATTCCTGTATTTGTATGATCCTTTCTCTCCTTCCACCGCCTAAGGCAAATTCTGAAATTTTAGACTTTGCGCAATGGGCCTGAGGCCTGTGTACCAGTACGGCATAACCACTACTCTACTATCGATCAGAAAAAATAAAAAAAAAATTTATATCTTTTTTTTTTTTTTTAAATCTCCTTACAAAAAAAACTGTAGCTAATACTTGGATAAATTTCGAATAATTATACTTTTCATTATAAAATGGTTCCTAATAAATGTCTGTAATGTAACTAATAAACAAACTGTAAAAGGTATGAATCAAGCAAAGATAAATAAGAAGTGAAGGCTTACAGTCTCAGTCTGTTTGTCAGTCTGTAATAGACTGAGTAATTGTCAGACTGAAATATTACGCAGATCATTCAACTGTAAAACAACTGAGATTGGGAAGAAGTCGAATTATTGGACAGTAAAAGGGACAAATGAAGATAATGGCTTAAGAAGAAAAAGATTGTAAAGAAAAGAAATTGAATGGAGAAAAAGAAAATTAGTTGTTTAAAAATAAACTATTAAAAAAATCATGTTTAATCCAAAACTTAATGTTTAACTTACAATCTTTTTATGACATAATAAGCATAGTTCTTTTCAGAGAAAAAAATAAATGTTTCATATCAGAACAAGAAATTTCTTAAAAATGTCTAAAATTCGATAGAAAGAAATTTTTTATAAGAAAATGATTTATCAAAATGTCGATTTCATTGTTAATAATATAATATTTAAGCTATTCATTTCTGATAATTAAAAATTCATTCCCAGATATTTCGATACAAGACCGGTAAAACTTAGAAATAATCATGGGAAGATGTAAAGTTTTTATTAAAAAAAAGTGAACTAAAACCAAATGTAAATAAAAGATGTAGTTGGCGTAGCAACTTTCAAATATCCGTGTGATAAGAACACAAAAAGAAAAGAAAAACTGATAAAACAAAACAAAAAAGAAATTGACAAAACGAATTATGAGCGAATAGGAATAATAATAAAAAGAACCCGTTTGAAGGGCTCTGAAAATTAAAACGGAAGAAAAGAAAACCCTTCAAAGATCAATCGAGAAGTAAAGAACAGGAAAACGAAATTCAGGTTTAAATATTGTTACTTCTGTTTACCAGTTGATCCGACATGCAACAAGTCAATAGGGTTTTATTTATGAGTCTCAAGATGAAGCAGAAAGGTTTTTATTAGAATCTTGTTTTATTAACTGGTGCAGTTGCATGAATAAAGATAAAGCTTTGCAAGTTAATGAAATTTCTTATGGATAAAAATAAGAAAGTAAAAGTTAAATTAAAAATTAACAGTTAGTTCTGCTATTTTTAATTATTATTTGATTCCTATTATTATTAGACTATTATTATGTAACATTTAAAAATAGTGTTTTGTGTTCACATTACTGATTGTTATTATTATGTAATATTTCATGATTGTTTATTCAAATTTCTGTTCGTGGATAAGAAGGAAGATTTTTGTTTCTTCCTCTTATATTGTATTAGGTTTCTGAAGAAAGTTTTCGGTGAGAAAACCGAAGTATTGATGTTATTAGAAGAAGGAGTGTGTTCGTGTTTTCATTTACAATAGGGTTTTGTTACATAACGGAAATTTAATCTTTGTAGAACCTATTGTGGAACAGATATATTGTAGAACACGTTGTAGAACAGATGAATGGACAGCCAACAGACGAACATGAATATTTGGGATTGATGTTTCATTCTAAAACTTTTTCATTCTAATTCTTTTTTATCTCGGTGGCTTATTAAGGCGGTGTTACAAACATTAAACCTTTATTAATAAAAAAATATGAAAATAATTTATTTTTTTTTAAAAATCCTTATTTTTCTTATTTCATCTAAGAGTACAACTTCGTCATGAACTAGGGTTTCCGTTGTAATCTTGCGGAATCATTAAAAAAGTTAATTTCTTAAGTTTATTTAGTGAAAATTGTCTTGAAGTTCTCAGCTTATTTTACTCAATTTTAAACGAAATATTATTTTTTTAATGAAACTGAAATCAACTTTACTTTCCTTTATCTTTATATCTTTATTTAAACATATATTATTTTCAATGTTCAAGATGAATATAAAAGGTTTACATTGGAGTCATGTTTAATTAACAGTTTATTTGTTTAAATAAAGATAAATCGCTTAAAGTCAATGAAATGTCTCTTAATATTGTGGTGATTTATTCGTTGCCCTGGTTCGTGGAAATAGAATGAACAAGACTGATGATAGATCTGAACAGGTTCTCTTTATTTACAAGTGTGCAAGGGTTTATATAAGTTTATTTACATGAGTGTTGATTGCCTGGTGGGCTTTAAAATGATTGGTGCTTTTAAATGATAAGAGAAATTAACGTTAAGATTTAAATTTAAGGTGCATGATGGGAGCCCCTTCAACCGTTGGGATTTAAAAGTAAACAAAACAGGAATAACCGTTAACGGTTGGAATTTGAAATTGTACAAGTGATTTTGATTAGATAAACAAATGAATAAGTTAAAATAGAACACACAGGATAAATAAATAAAAATAAATATAAATATAAGTGTAATATCTCATCACAATATTTTCAGAAAATCTTTAACAAAAAATAATAGATAGAGAGAGAATTCATCAACGGACAATAAATATGGCTTCGCACATTGAGCCAACATCAATGGGAATTCTGAACAGCTGTTTCATTCTCCCGTTGATGTTGCCTCAATGTGCGAAGGCATATTTATTGTCGGTTGGTGAATTTCTCTCTCTATTTATGAATAATTACGGACGTTAAACTTGCTTTCAAAAAATAATAGATTTAAAGAGATTTTGGATTTTAATTAAACAAAGATTTTGTAATAATGATAAATCACCCATGTTTATTCAAACGAATTTGTTAATAATATTTATTTGTGTTACTTTATCTTTCTTGTTAATGTCATGTTTTATGTTTATTTAAGTTATTTGTTACATTTTTAAGTTGTTATTGTTATTCCGCATTCAAGCAGTCCAATATCAAAAGCCACACTAATTAAGTTTCAAAAGATGGAAAGGGCGGGAATGACTTTTACTTTGTTTGCTTTTGTTTCTGTTTTTTTTCCTAAATAATTAATTAACGCCATGAATGAATTTAAAGCTTCAGAATATACGGTGAAAAAAACCAGAGCTGTGAAATAATCTCATGGTACATTGGTTTGAACCCCACAAATACAGGGGAAAAAAGTTTATCGGAAAATACAGTGCAAACTGTAAGGCAAATTTATGAGGGAGGCCAGTTCTCCCGCATTTGCCCTGGAAAAATGACTGTGTCTGTTAAAGTACCAGGGGGCCAACGAATTCCCAAACAAAAACTCCTTTAGTAAACTTAATAATGTAGTGACTTTTATATTTATTGTATAGTTTTATCGTTATTTTATCCTTTGTATTTCAGTTATTCCGTTTCTCTGTATTCTAATCTTTATTATTCAATTTCTGTGTAATTATCTGTTGATCTGTTTATTTTTGAATTTCAACGGTTGTGGCATCTTTTAATTCATTTTTATTTAAATCACAACGGTTTAAAAACCCGTTGTGATCACATGGCATTTAAAGCGCCCAATCAATTTGTAAATGCCACAACCAATCATATCTTTTGTACATAGGCTATTTAAACACATGTAACCTGTAAATAAACAGTTGTTGTTAGTTCTTGCTTTCAGTTCAGACGCAGCTTTCAGTCTATACTTATTTTCCCACTACGATTTTACCAGCTATAAACACACCACAATTTGGTGCCGAAAAACCCGCTTCGAGCTCCATCGAACATTACCACCATTCCACGCCGAGAAACCAGCCTTCTCCAGCCCGCATCAACTCGTCAGAGCCGCAGGTTACGTGGACTCCCACCCTTATCGATCGAGATGCCAGACGCTTGTACGGCCACATACGCGAGCGTTGCAGCCACTCCCGTTCAATCTCACCGATTCCGGGAGCCAACTACCTTCTACGGCAGACCAGAAGAGGATCCCGCTCGTTGGCTAAAAGATTATGACAGGATCGCAAAATTCAACGCATGGGATGAAACAGCCCAGTTAGCAAATATTTATTTTGCATTATCGGGCACAGCCAAAAAATGGTATGAGAACAACGAAGGAACCATAGTGACGTGGCCATTATTTAAGCAGTATTTCACGGCTACCTTCATCACCCCCTACGATGGCTCAAAATGTGCTAAAAAAGAGCTGGAACAGCGGGCACAAACTGCGACGGAATCATGCGAGGAGTACGCGCAGGATGTACTCAACCTCTGCAGAGTCACAGATCCTGCGATGTCCGACGCCGAAAAACTCCAACATCTTATGAAAGGAGTCGCTCAGGACGTTTACACACTTCTGCTGGCGATCAGAGTAGATAGTACGGAAACATTCCTTGAAGAGTGCCGCCGCATAGAGAAAATGCGTCAAAGCAGACTTGGCGACGCCACAGCGTTCAGACGCCTGCCGAACGTTGTTTCAATCGGACTGCAATCATATCCGCAATCATATTCCACGCCAACGCCACAGAATGATGCCATTCAGCAGCTTCAACGCCAAATCACTGCTCTCCAGGCCCAAATTCAACAACTCCTGGTTCCAGTCAACGCAGTAACCAGCAATTTCGCGCCGCACACGAGGCAATCCCTCCCCGCAGCTGTTCAGGCAACACCCGGCAGAGACAGCCAACAACGCCGACAAAACTTACGGAGGCCAGACGAATGGAGGACGGCGCAAGACAGACCAATATGCTTTTACTGCCACAGAGTAGGGCATGTTATAAAACACTGCAGAACCCGCCAAAATGCTCAACGCCCAGTCCCCTGCTATCAACCCCGACAGAGGCAAAGCTACACACCGATATATGACGCACCGGCGTACCAACAAAATGTACGCCCGAGCTACACACAA
>JAFIDM010003189.1:9549348-9564023 GCA_023159025.1 Thereuonema tuberculata | reverse complement strand
ATCACATTTTATTCCATAAATTGTATAGAATTTGTCAAAATTATTGACTTTCTTCTTGTTACTGTACATTAACTTTTCAATGGTGTTTTTGGCTTTATAAGCTAATTTTATGTTGAATTTTCCCAGTAATGGTGCTAATCTGGCATTAATGTCCTCATCATATGGTAGTGATATGTATTTTACTTCAGCTTTATCTTCTTTATTGATGTGCCTTTTGTACCTATTGTCCTTTAATGTTTTATTAATCACCTTATTTATGAAAGTCACATGATAATTATTACAAGTGTAAATATTACGTATATTTTGTAATTCTTGTATAAGTAATATTTCATTGTTACAGATATTAACTGCCCGATTAATGGCCCATCGTAATGAGTTAACCTTATATCTCGATGGAACCGCAGCTGTAAAGTTCAGGTAATATCTGCGTTGGTTGTCTTTCTAAAAATTGTGGTTTCAAAACTCTGATTATATCTTTTGACCAAGACATCGAGAAATGGTAATTTAAAATCTACTTCATTTTCCATAGTGAATTGAATATCTTTGTTATCACTATTAAAACAGTTAAAATTTCATTAGCATAATTCTTATTAAGAATAAGACTACATATCGACAGAAAAAAATCAATATTACATTTTATAATATCCTGTATATATATCCATTGTATTTCCCTTAAGAGTTAACGGAGCTGCCTCAATTTTGCACCAATCGATGGAGCGCCTTTCTATAAACTTGTAGCGATTAAAAACGAAAAATCGTCAATATATGGAGCTTCCTCCTTTTTGCACCGGTATCTTCATTATTGTGCAATATATACTTAAAAACATAGCATGGATGGAAATTTTGACAAACTTTGAAAAGCTGTATCTCGGAAACCATTAGGTTTATATAAACCAATTTGGTCTTAGATTATAGCAAATTTTATGTACATTTAAAACGTACCGAATTGTCTTTGTGGAAAAAAGTGCTCTTTCATAGTCAAAACTGGCGAAACCTAAAAAAATTGCGAAATTTTGGCAGTTTTGAAGTTTTTTGGGGGTGATCTGGAAGGTCGCACAGGTCGAAAAATTGGATTTGGCATCTAGATACTATCATATACAATATAAAAAAAAGAAACCTACTACCCCATTTCAGGCAAGGTAGACCCCCCCCCCTCTTTTGATTACAATTTTACTGGGCTAACTGTAGTGGACTTCAAACCCGAAATTTTAGACCTTATCCGTCAAGACACCAAAATGGGACATAAGTTTTCTGGTACAGAAAAACTTGCTCTTTCTAATGGTGGCAACTAGAACACCCTAACTGGTGTCCCTCCGAACGATTTATCCCTCTGAAAAGAGCTCACTTTTGGCGTTTTATGAAAAACGCCAAGTTTGTCGCGCCAAATTCACCAAAGTATATTGGCTGCAAAGCCGTAAATCCTCTGACTTGTAGGCACTCATGTAGACATCAAATATGAACATCATACCTTCTTTATTTATTCCAGCATGATTCATTGAAAATCAGAAAAAAATTTCGGGGAAATATTTTTCGGCAACTTTGGGGGCCCATGTAGGCAAGGGATGATACTTTCGTAACTTGTCTTTATAATTTTCGTAATCTATGCGTGAGGTTTACCTTAGAAATGAATTTTCAGGGCCAATGCTCTAATACTTAGCGTGATATCATAGCTCAAAAGTGCCAAATTTTTCACTACGACGACTATATAGAACGAGTGACCTCTACGAAAATGACCCTGGCTCAGCCAAAAATGCGTATTTCGAACTAAAATTTTGCAGATGTTCATCTAAGGCCTTATAGTACAAACTGTGCAAATTTCATCAAAATCGGAGATGGTCGCGCGAGGACCACTAGACCAGTTGACATGGAATGACCCTATATTGTTTTTTATTGTTATTGTTGTTTCTTATTTTGTTATCTTTAGTTCTTGAGTGATCATTTGTCACCCGAAGACTAACTTTAATTGGAAAATTACTTTTTTTTTCAATTCTGTAATTAGATATTTTAAATCATCTTAAAAAAAATTAAAATTTACAATTAATTTTCAGATATCTTTTAAATTCTAATATAAAAATATTTTGAAATAAATTAACATTACTTGAAATTTATGAAATTTAGTAACATTAATGTTAAATAAAAATGTCATTAAAGAATTTTTGATTATCTTCATTAGCCTTCTATAAATGAATATTTATTTATTTATTTATTAATTTGCTAATTTGTAATTACAAGTCACTTATATGTATTTTTAAATTTTTAAGCTACTGAAATCTAAGAAATCGAAAGGTGATCGCAGGAGTAACTACTTCCTATTCTGCTCATCCTTTGTTAAGGATGCGGGATTGATACTTTAGTCTTCTTTAAAAGATTGTTTTTTGTTGGTTTTGCAATGATAAATTCATCTGGATTTTACTGTCAGGATCTCATGAATAAAACCCATTCCTCTTCTTTGTTTCCTGTCACTCAAGAGGTAAATTTCAAAGTTTCACTTTTCAAGGGCTCCCATTCAGGCTTCATGAAAATGCAGCAGCAATTTAAATTCGTGGCTTCTTTTAAAACGCGAGACATTTAGGCGTTTTGTTTCTTTCTAAAGCCTGTGTTCAAGTAAATTGCAGAATGAATGAGTGAATGGTAGAAGAAAAACATGTCATTTAAACAATCAGGTTCAACTGAGAGTTAAATTACATCATCTGTTGTTCGTAGCAAATAGTTTTCGGAGGTAAAAACTGAACTCCCAAATAGATCGTATCTGAATAATTACAATGGACTGTATCTGAGAATTGTAATGTATCCTATCGCTGTAGACTAATTCTTTGTGTTTTTTTAACAAACAAAATATATAAAATAATATTTGATCTTAGCGGAATGTATTATCACTAAAGTACACTAGTCACGCAGAGCCCTTTTATGTTTTTAACATCATTTAATTGTTCATCAATAAATTTCAATAGAATACATAAATCTATCTTCTAACACTTGAATTAATAAGCACTTCTATTTATTCACTCATATTAATCAGTTCCTTGAATTTTCTTTAGCATGTAGAATCTTGTAATCACGTTCTATTATTAATAGTTCTCACTGATATATTATATCTATAATTTTACAGAAATCCCATTAATTAAATCAATTTAAGTTCATTTAATAAAGTTTTAACACTTTCCTTTCTTCTTGTGATTACTATTATATCCAGGAATCAATTCTTCAAGTTCCCTTAAATAAATATTATGGCATAACATATAGATCCTCGAAATTACGGATTATATTACTTCGTAACCACTAGTTAATTATTTGATATTTAGTTCTGAAATTCAAAGACGATTCTTTGTTTCCAAAGTTCTTATGTTCCTTTTAACTCTTTCTTTATAAAAAGTTATTAACGGATGAAACTACTTAATTGTACTATTTAAATAAGTTCCTTTTATATTGGATGTATCATTTATATCCTTCTTTAACTACAGTGAAGTAGCGTCTTGCGCACAATGAGATATGTCTCACTCGATGATAATGTTCCATTTCTCTTCTAGCGTCTTTCACGAATGAATAAAGTAAAATAATTCCTCACAGTTGATGTTTGTATCACCAAAGTTCATCTGGAGCTTCTTATCTTGAAGATGTGCGATGTACCACTTCATCCCCGTCCAGGGAAGTTCCATAGGACTCCGTCGTTCTACGCTGAAGTAGCGTTCTTGATCTTACAGGTCATGTTTCTTTATGCCTATCTCCACTTGGTTTTAATCTGACGCCTTTCGTCAATCGACCGGTTCCAAGTTGTATCTTTAATAATTTACCTCAGCAAATCATTAAAAAAAAATATATATTAAAATAACATTAACGCCTTTTAACCCTAAGCATCATTCTGTATATCAGAATGAAAAAAATAGCAACTAAATCACTCGAGTTAATGATACAGTAAAACCCCGTTATTACGCTCCCGCTTATAGCACTATCCCGTTCTTTACGCTCGTTTCATATGGTCCCTGGAATTTTCTATGTAACTCTGTATACTTTTACCCTATTATAACGCTTCAAATCCCGCTTGTAGCGCTTTTTTTATATCGAAAATTTTGTATCGAAAAGAAATGTAACACTTCTTTTCTTTCCCTGGTAGGAGGGAATCTTTGAACTTTTTGAAGTGCGGGTCTGCGATACAGTAAGTTAGCACAAAATTTCGAAGCGGAAATCCCTTTCTATAAGTGAAAAATTGGAAATTCTCCGTAAGTACGACGAGAATTCTACACTAAGTCAGAAGGATTTCGCAGAATCTCTAGGAATTCCCTCATCCAGTCTGAGAACAATAATAAAAAATAAGAATGGAATTACCAATGCAGCGAAGGGTGGTTGCAAACGTAAAAAAGTAAAGTGTGGAAAATATTAAGATGCCGAGGAAATTCTAATTGAATGGATTCATCAGTCCTGTGATGCATCAGTGCCATTAAGTGGCCCAATCATTCAAGAAAAGGCGCGTGAAATAGCGGGCAGTGCACTGAATCTGCTCCGAAAATATATTAGTGTTGTTCCTAGTGGTGTATCACTTCGGCCGTGCTAAGGTAAAAGGAAGCAACTAGCAATTTGAAAACTGATTATTTGCTGCCTTTGACCGTAGATATAAGGCTATTGTGAGTCAGTTGCTACCTTTGATCATCGAAATAGGGGACATACTTAACAGCAGATCATTACCAAATTGCTTTGGAAGATGTGTAGATACTTCCTTACGTAGAAAATGTAGAAAACGAAAAATCAGAAAATTTGCAGTTACTTCCTTTTACCTTAGGACGGCCGAATTGATGTTAGAATAGTTACTTGAACCGCATTGAAAATGTCATAATTCATAACAGTAGCACACATACACGGCAAACCACAATCAAAGATTTTATTAATAGGATATAAGCTCACATTTGCACTATATCTATTGCAGAATCAAGTATCTTTCCTGTAAAATGGTGTCTAAATGTTTCTCATCTCATAAATCATTTCCCGTCTATAGCGCTATCCCGCTTATTACGCTTGTAGTTCATGGTCCCTTGACGAGCGTAATAACAGGGTTTTACTGTAGTTTATCCGCTTGCTCTCGTTAATAATTTAACTGCTAAAGCATCTAAGCACCATCTCTCATTATTCTTAGCAACAATGTTTTATTGTTAATATTGATATGCTGTTTCTGCCTCTTGCCAGTTATCGTTGCAGCAACAATGGTTGTCACATCATTATTTGTAAACAACCATCTTCTACAATCGTTCTTTAAATGCTTCTATCTCACAACATCAAAAAAAATAATACAAGTTGCCTTACTTCAATACTTCTATCTTTCAATTTGATTTTTAAAATTACTTATTATTTCAAAATTCAAATAAACTATAAAAAGATAACCTTCACTTTGTAATAACAAGCTTAGAATTTCTGCTCTTAAAATCTCGCGATACTCGTAATTATATACTCCAATGTACACTCTGTTTCTGGTTGCTGCGCATCATTCTTACGTGACTAACATTGAGGAATGCTTTCTTTCTATTAGGCCATCGTCATTCATGTTGCAGAAAAGAAAGCATATGTTGAATTTGGCTTGCCTTATTGTCCTTTACTCCCACTACCTTTCCTGAATTTAAATAGTGAAAAGAATCAGTATTTGTTTAAAAAAAAAAAAAGTCCATATCCTTTAAAACATATATGGAAAATAAGAGCATTAAAAAAATCCAACAGCCATTATTATTTTTTTAACTTAATAAATGAAAAAAATCAATTTAACTTTCTTTTAATTTGAACGTTGTAATATAAAGCATTGTTAAAGTCACTGGTGTAATAAATGATTTAATAATGATTTATAATTTAAAATTATTGTATGATCTGTTTTATATATTATATATGTATTTGATACTTTCCTAAAATGTTTCTAAAATTTTATTACATTGATGTCTCGTTTAATTATTAATTAACCACTGATCAATTCCCTGGGCCATCTTTTTAAGTAACCGGAACTTAATGAGATCCGGCCCCGGGCCATGGATATCTTGTTCAGGAAAAAAAAATTACAATAATCAAAATTTCAGTAAAACACTATTATAAGAAGAAAAAGAAGCATAAAACTGCATAATTAATTAAAGGTTCAACTGAGTTACTTCTGGATATTTCGTATTGGACTTCTTTTTCTTGTTATATGTCTCACCGCACGTTAAATCTGACTATTATGTATATGTTTTCTTTACAAGTTAATCCTTTACATGCTAAGCCTAGAGCTAGGGGTTATTACTTATTGCCCTTTTTTATTCTTAGTTTATATTTTGATGTTTCTTTAGCTTAAGGGTCTTTGTTTTGTCTATTTGTCCTTTGTTTATGTTTCTTTTGGTTCCACTGAGTTATTAAGTACTGGGCGAACCCAACCGATGAGAGATAGGAATCTCGAAACGGTTCCGCCTTGGGTTCCCCTGTATGAAAAATCCAAAAATAACTCAGTGAACCTTTAATTGTGCGCGGTTTTATGCTTCTTTTTCTTGTTTTGTCTCACCGCACGTTAAATTTGACTACTATTATAAGAGTTTTTAAAAATTTAGTTTTTGTAGAAGAAATCTACTATATTTTAGTTAAATAAAATTTAAGTATTTTTTATTTTTTTAATTGTTTGAAACTTTAATTTTAAAGTTATTATTATTAGTTGAAAATTATGCAATGAGAAATTTGCATGTGTGATGACGATGACGTCAGATGAAGATATAAGCAGCTGACAACCTGTAGTCGAGAGTAGATGCGAGCTCAGATGCGAAAGTGAACACACGCGCAGACACGGTGTGTAAATGACTCGCAGTGACAGGACGTCTACGAGATATGGTCAATAGGATGAGAGCACCAAAAGAACAGCGTTCAAGATTCTTCAGACGAAAGCGACAAGAGGAAAAGTAAATGGGACAGAATACCCGATTTAAAGGAAGGAATTACTAACCCCGAAGAATTGAGTGCCTCTCTAGGAAAAGCAGATTGAATCGATCAATTATTGAAGTAGAGATGGACGGGACCCGATATTTCGGGAAAATTAGAATCCCGTTTATCGGGCGGGATTTGCTTTACTTCGGGATTTCTTCGGGACGGGATTTCGCGATTTATTTAAATTCAACAAAAGGTTTAATAATGCTGGGATTATTAATCCTGGCAACTGAAGACTACAATAACTCATTGAGAAATACTCTGGACTATTTATTTTCCTTCTACCTCCCAATATTACATCAACAACAAAGTGTTTTCGTCATGGCGTTAGCGATCGACATGGTAAAGATAAAGATACATGGTAAAAAGTTTTGCAATAAAAAGTATAAAATGTTTTTGTTTGTTATTATTATTGTCATCCATATTAAGTTTCAAAACCCGAACAACTATTTCCCATTTACTGAAGGAAGGACAATCCTGTCCCGGTCCCGTCCCGATTTTTGGGAAGGAAAAAAAAATCCCATCCCATCCCGTCCCGACCTACAAATCCAATCCCGTCCATCCCTATATTGAAGAGAAGTATTCCGAAACCAGGCGAAGTAATTTTGGAGTTAAAAAGAAGAATTCCAAAGAAGCCAATAGAAAGTCTCGAAATACCCGGATGAAGAAAGATGAAGCCAAGTTAAAATTGAACTGTGAGTTTAATTTAATCTGTGAAAGAATATTTATGGTTATTCCTGAACTATACGTGAAAGAAGAAAGATATTCGCCGAGATATAGTAGCTGAAATATCCTAAGAAGTTTTTTCGTTTACTCAGAACCAGGAAGGTTAGTTTTGGCCATTGAGGATAAGCAGACGACGAACTGTGTTTACGTCATTCCAGTTGCGAAGTGCATCTTGGGAGGAGCAAAGAATCCGCCAAGTTTGAAGTGACGAGAACCTGACCACAAGTGTTCCGCCATTAGACCAAGCAAGGGTCAAGTCGTGATTGCAGAGTTTCTACGCAGAATTCGCCGAGGTAGAAAAGCCATTTATCGTCGCATATTTCACTGAGGTGTTTAAGCCATTGTCCGCAAACTGTAAGTACTTTTACAATTAATTTTCCATTTTGTGGGATTCGCCGAAAGCGAGGATTTGCGAGTGAATATTGGAATCACTAAAACGTGAGATAGTTCTTGTGTTCAAGTAACATTAATTATTCAAGTGATATAATTAGTGAAGCAGTAGAATATATAATTAGAAGGATTAAATTAGATTGTGTCAAGTTATTATTTTATATATTATTATAATATATTATTACAGTAAAATCTTTTACAGATTTTATATCTTGTTTGTTATTTTTCTTGCGCTAGGAAAAAAAACAAAACAAAACAAAACATATAACTATCATCAGTGTGCTATATTTACACAGGGTGTATGTTATGTACTTACAATAATAATTTTGAAGTAAACGTTTATATAACTAAAGAATATTTTGATTAGAAGTCAAGTTGTAGTGTTTTTTCAGAGATTGTAACAATCACCTTTGTTTTAATGTCATCCACATAGTTGGAAATTGAGACTAGAACAGCCAGAATTAAGATAAAAATAATTATAAGATAATTATTATCTAATAGATAAGATAAGATAAAATTAATTATATTTATAATTGTAATTTACTTTTATTTTTTTTAAATTAGCATTTTAAAAATTCTTACATGGATATTACATTACAACAGAAGTAAAGCGCATGCGCAAGGCAGCAATGCTCCAACATTGATACTTGTCTTTGTGAATAAGGTCTTGCAACGACTGTCCAATACTTAGTTTGAACATTTATTTTCAACGTATCTTTTATATCTTTTTTTTTTTAATGTCACCAGACATAATAAATTTCCTTTGTTGAGGATTAAAATGACGTAGACTCTAAGCTTATCTTTAAAATTCCTATTTTTCGAAATACTTTCAGAATGATAGTATTTGAGATAGTTATAATGATAGTTATAATAGATAAAGAATAGGTTTTTGATTGATTTATAACTATACGGCAACTAGAGTTGCTTTCACCAAAGAAAGGTTGCCATGTAAGAAAATAGCTATGACTCTTCATTCAGGCCTGAATGTACAGTGACAGAAGCTATTCAAAATACGCTAAAAATTTTCAGTTATACTTTATAATTACTAATAAAAAATCGCAAAAAACATTAAATATTCTCGGAAGCTTTCGTGCTTTTTTTGCAGAACAAGTCGTAATACAATCAATACAATCACAATATACATTGTTAATAAAATCTAATTTTTAACAATAAAAATTTGAATTGTTCTTTTGCTTTTTCTTATCCTTTTCTTTATTGACGCCATCTTTTTGGATATTTTTAGAATCTTGTTGTTATCGTCTGTTATTTTGATCTTCACTTCATTACTGGTTCATTTCCTGCTTCTTCACCATGACGATTCATATATTCTCCGATTCGCTTTATTTTCTCCTTCTTTTCACTGTACGTTTTATATCTGCAATTATCTAAATATTTTAAAACATTAGGATTGGGTAAATTCTTACTGTATGAATTTAAACCGAAAAAGAAGTGTGATTTTATCATTCTCTTTTAATTTTATTCTTTTCACACCAATTATGACTGGTTTTTTTAAAATTCACATCATGACCTGCATCATACACATGTTTACTTAAGAAAGATGCTGATGTACCTGTTCTTAATGTGCTTTTATAGCAAATGAATCTTTCATTACTGGATTCTTTTTATTTTTTTTTTAAGTTTCTTTTAATTTTTTAATTTTATTTTAATTTTTCCTCACTAAATAAAAAATTTATTTTAATTTTGTCTATATAAAATGGCTGGTCTATACATTTTAAAAGAAATACATATCCTTTTTTTTGATGATTTGGAATACTTCCGTCTGTATTACGGTTTTGGAAAACTAAGTTTATTATTCAAACTGTAGCTTAATTTTATATCAGTATTCCTAAAGGCACTATTAATTGTTTTTGTAATATTGGTTGATACGAATATACTGCATAGATTAACGTAGTATTATATATTTTATTTTTGGAATTATATAATCTATATATATTGCAAACTGTTCTTTATATTTTCAAAAAAGGTGTTGAATATTTTTAAGTTGTTCGAAAAATAATTCCTGAGATGTGCAGATTTTAAATGCTTTGCGTATGGTGATTATTTTATTCTTTTTTAAACAACGTTTTATTTATGCTTACCATTCTCGAAAGTTTCCACGCCAATTGTACATATTTTGTTTTGCTTTTTGTTTTACCTGTCATTAATTATAGTGTTTTGATTTCGAAGATAATCAAGAATCAATCAAAATCTGCTTTCTACGAATGATTCTTGGACGGTCTTAAATCTCGATTTTTTTTTATGTTCCCCATTCGTTTCGTCGTTTGTCTTGTTTTTTCGGGCAGTAAAACATTCTATTCTGATTCTTAGTGTATTTCTTAAGTTGCATTTAGTGCTCAACCTCAAAAAACTGAAGAAAAGGCTTTAAGAAGCAGTTCAGAGTAATCACATTTAATGTTTTCATATAGTGGTTGTCCCCGACCTTCATACGTCAACGCTTCTTAGTGAATCTCAGTGGTCATTTTTCTGTGGACCAATACGAAGCTACCATAACTCAAATAGCACATCAACATTATTCTGTCAAGTTTGCAATAAAAGTTAGTGATTAGGTATTAGTCAACAACCTTAGTAGCACTCAAGGCGTAAAAGTGAGCTACAAATTACTTATCTAATGTCTAACAGATGGATGTTGACGATCACGTTTGCGTGAGAATTACGAAAAACACGAGATCTCGCCATTACCCTCTTCAGCAGGTCTCAAGGAATTTAGTATTTTTAATGTCTGTCACTAGAAAAATGCTACATAATGAATTTATTGTTTGTTTATTGACTGTTTTCAATTTATTAAAATGTAGTAAAAGTCTCATGCATTTCTCCGTATTTTAATTCATTTAAATATTCAATATTTTGTGAGAAGACATGGATAGAGACTATTCTCGCGTAAATTACGTGAAATAACGAAAATACGGGATCGTCAACATCCATCTGTTAGACATTATATGACAAGATACGAGTTAAAAAAAAATATAAATTGTTTTACAATATAGGTTATTATAGTATACCATGGTATACCAGCTGTCAAATATGATAAGATCCAAGTAGTTGTACTAAGGCATAGTAAAAGGAAATGTAAGTATTCTATATAAGTTGTGTTTATTTATTATGAGAAATTGCAATTTGGAGACAATTGTGTTGATAGATTCTGGTTTCTATAGTTCCAATTTCTATCAAAATATACTGGAAGTTACAATTATTAACACTTAACAATCATAACAATTTTCAGATTTCTTAGGTAAATATTTTTACTAGCTGTAATCAATTATTATTTTGACAGTTATTTCCCCCTCCCCCCTAGCTCCTTAATTGTTAGTATGTACTAAATTCACAAGGTATCTGCAGTTAACTTTAAAATTTCAGATTCCTAGGAAAAAAAGTTTTTTTGAGTTTTGAACGGTTTGGTATATTACATCGATATAGAATTTCGTTCTAAAACATCGACGGGAATCTGAGACAGCTGTTTCGTTCTTATTAGGACTCACCAGCCAGATTTATCCTCGATGATCAAGCTCAGAACATGTAAAAACCTATGGGTCCTTCTCGCGCAAAAGCAAACAACAATTGAAAAATCGCTGTGACCAGTACAGAATAATTACCTTAACCCGCTAAGGGCTGGACACGAAAGGTTAAGCTAAATGCATAGATGAAAATTTAATATGGAAAAAGGTTTAACGTGCATTAAATGTAACATGAAAAACGATGTAAAGGCATGGAAAGGCACAATCGTTTGCTTTCAAGCTTTAAGTCATCATCGACGGCCATTGCAGGCAGCACTTAATGGGCTAAGGTAATTGTGCTTTACTGGTCACAACGATTTTTCTATTGTTGTTTGCTTTTGCAGAGTCCCACTTCCGAGAGCGGGAGAAGAATTCATAGGCTTGATCTGAGCTTGATCATGGAAGCTAAATTTGGCTGACGAGTCCTAACAAGGACAAAACAGCTGTACCAGATGGCTCAAGGCGTGAAAGCAACGATCATTTCCATTGTTTTTCATAAAACTTTTTATGTTTTAATAGTTTTCTTTTGCTATCCATCAGGATTACATAAAGGGCGTGTGATTACATTTGTAATCAAGTTACTTCGAGGATAAATAAATAACGGCAGTTAAAAAAATTTTTTTTTTAGAATTTTTCTAGAAATTCCAAGCTGGATTGCCCTGCAATCTCTGTTTTGTGTGACAATTTATGCAATTAATCTTCACTTACATGGTTATTGTGGTTATTTTATAAGCTTGGATTAATATCTTTAATTTACTTTAATGCGCTTCAAAGATAAAATTTTTTTTTTTTCATTCGTGCATGTATTAAAAGTTAAAGTATCCTACTATAGCCATGTGGCCACTGGGGTCATAGGAGGTAAGGCCCTCAGCATTCCGACGTGAAGAGTGGTCCACGGTTCTTTTCAGTGACGAGTCAAGAATCAGCCTGCAGCCTAACAATCGTCGTGTCCTGATCGTGCAAGAAACGTGGATTTTTTTCGTGGTGGAGGTGGAATCATGATGTGGGCAGACATCAGCATTGGTGGTCGTACCGACCTCCATGTTGTCATGTGAATAGTGAATGCTTTAAGATATCGGTATGAAATTCTACAGCCTAAAGTGGTACCCAATGCTGGAGCAGTTCGGGACCAACCTTCTTTTTATGGACAATAAAGCACGTCCCTAACGTGCGCATCTCGTCAACAACATGCTGCAAGAGGCTGGAATCGAGGGAATTGACTAGCCTTCAAGTTCTCCAGACGTAAATCCCATCGAACACACTTGGGAGACGCTAGGAAGACTTATTGCCAGTCACCAATCACCTCCCATAATACTTCCTCAGCTGAAAGTAGCCCTGGTGCGCGAGTGGCCACGAATCCCACAGGAACTCCTGGACATTTTTATCCTCTCCATGCCTCATCGCTGTCAGTGTGTTGTCGCAGTCTCAGGTGACTGAACAGTCAATGTGAGACACATTTTTCACTTTTAATATGCGAATTTTAACCCCATCCATATGTCACATCTTGCTCAACCGATAAATGGATTCTGCACCTCATTTGCATATTCACACAACTTCCATTTTCGTGTCATTTGCTTCTCTGATGATGTTCTTCAATAAATAAACTCAAATGCCTCTTTTTTGGGGTGTATTATATTAAATTCGCAATATCGCCTAACTTTTGTGAGCAGTGTAGTTTGCAAAGATAAGAGTTAAATATAGAAAGATGCATTTTATGATTTTTGTCTTTAAGAGATGAAAAGATACGAAGTTTCTCAATGACCGAATCTGTTCGAATACGATCATTTCAGTAGATGGAAATGGATGGAGAAACCATGGCTACGACTCAATTCAATAGCTTCTCATCTTCTTTTGTAACCTGACACTTCCTCCTATTTGGAAGAGGTGGGTGGAGTTTCCTGACCAAAATACTACTGATACAGGATTTCAGTGGTTTCAGCAAAAATCCGAGTTTGCAAGGAAACGATTTTTCATTTATCTGATATAAAAAAACAGTGAACTTTTGTCCAGTCGAAATTATTTTTTTTTACAGTAAAAAAGACCCTCATAGAAATATTTTTCGTATAAGTTAGCACATATTAGAAACACGATTTCCTCTTTATAATTACATTTTGTGTTTGTATCAAATCAGTTTTGTTATTTGCCCTCCTACACAAACAAAATACATTTCATACTGTAAAACCTCATATGAAAAATGCCAAAGTATTCCCTTGACGACAAGGAGAACAAGCTTGTTTATTCAACAGGACGTGCGCTTCTCGCGTCTGATGGTTAAACAATAGTGTTGTTCTTGGTGAGTTAAGTTAATTGTTGTGTTTTTCGATGTTGTGCTGTGGCAGATTCTATAGCATTCGTTCATGGCTCTTGATGAATAACGATTCATCAAATGAGACAAGCATACCTTGAGAATCTGTGCTTAATTCCTAGGAAAATCCAAAACGATTTTCCAGTTAGAATCTCGGAAATACAACTAAGTGATAAATGTATTTTCGTGGAAATGTTGCTACATCGAATTTAGTGATCCGTAGTTTATGGCAAGACGCCATATTTGTTTGTGCTTCGAATCTCAATCTAAAGGCATAAGTCCAAGTGCAGTTGATTTTACAAGAAAGTTGGAATCGTCCACTAGTGCAGAAACTTTGAAGCAAGAAATTGTGAGAATGTTATTTGATATTCCTAACTATGTTGAGTCCGACAGAATCTAGACGGGAATGGAACATTGTAAACGAGGGTTGTTTACTCATCATAGTTTAATGATTATCTCAACTAGTGAAGGCGATAAAATCCAGTTGAAGTTATAAAGCATTAGAATAGAACTTTTGAACATTTATCTACTCGATATTTTACGAATGACTTTGGAATGACTTTGACATTTATCTACTTTGGAACATTGATGTGAAATAGAACTCTCGTTATCTATAACGAACATTCACATTCGTAGATAAAGAAAGATAACAAGTATCTTAAAGCTAGCCTGTAAACTATAGATTTAGAACAAGACATTAATGGCCGAATGCACCAAACTTCAGTTAACTTTGATGGCTGCAGTATGGACGTAGCTGAAATAAGTGGGGGTTGCTGTTCCAGAAAAATTTTAGCCTTTGTTTTAAAATTGTGTGAAAGGAAACAAAC
>JAFIDM010003189.1:9501928-9548948 GCA_023159025.1 Thereuonema tuberculata | reverse complement strand
TCAAAGTTAACTGAAGTTTGGTGCACTCGGCCAGAAATGTTTTATTTTCACCATTATTTTGATTCCTTCCTTGTTTAAGCGTTATTCTTAATTTGAACTTGGGATTAGTTTACAATCTTAAACATCTGGGAAAAAGAAATTAACAATTCATTTTACCCGCACACTTATCTATTATCATTTTCCACACATTTGCATATCCTAATCTGTTTCATTTTTTTTAATTTTCATTTTTAATTTCTTCATTCATATGAAGTACAATTACAATAATGCTTGTCTCGGTTCTCCTCGCAACAGTACATCTAATACGTCTCCGACGTTGTTTTTACTCAGCAGATTAAGTAATATCTTGAAAATATTTAAGAATCTGCTTCGTAAGCAATTAAACCATTTACAAACTTTAGTTTCTTTCCTTCTTTTCATCGATTATGTAAAGCATTTTTTTCAAAACAAGAAAGAAGTTAAAACCAAAATAAATAAAGAATGTAAAAATATAAATTCGCACACCTTATAATGTCAATATATCTAGAGAAATAAGTCAAATTGTAAATCAAATAATATTTCTATTGTAAGGGTATCCAATAGCAATTTGAAATCCTGAATACAAAATTCAAACAAAGTAAATAATATAATAACAATATTGGCTATGGTTTATAAATTAAAATGTCGTACTTCTGGCGGAGTATGTTTCAGAAATACCGGAAGGGCTTTAGGTGAACGAGTTAAAGAGAACATTAGTGCCTTTAACCTGAAACTTCAGATTGGGCGAACCATTGCATGAAGTTTGGCCATAATCCGGACCCATTAGTGACTGTACTATATAAAATTATATATGATAAACCTACAAGGTTTACGATTGAAGCTTGCGTTATTAATAGTTTTGATTGCTTACAGAAGCAAAAAAGAGTAGAATAAGCCATTTTTTGTTAGGAAAGTTCCAAAACAATTGTAAAAAATCATGAAATTTTTAAAAAATTGGAATATTTTATTATGATCTTTGTTTAACAGTACATACGCAACAAGTATTTGTTTTGAATTGTATACGTGGTAACCTTCCCAACATTTTATTGTTTTATAACTTGCCTTTTTGTTTATAACTTTGCCTACTTATCGTTTGTTTATATTATTCTATGTTTTCTTTGTAGTAAGCCTGATAATAAATATTTTTCTGCAAAATATAGTGATATATGATAATGAATTGTGTTTTTCAAGTTTTTTATAATTTATTTAATTAAATTGGTCTTACAATTACTTAAGAACTCGGCGATCAAAAACTAATCCTAGTTTTTCAATAATCTACAGTGAAACCTACATCTGTTCGTTGAGAATTAACCATTAATAACAACACAAGTTAAAATGAGAACGCTGAGAATGACAGTAATTAATCCTAATGCAAAAACTAAAATAATAGTACTGTATAATAAAAGAAGAAGTTTTTGTTAAACTTTCAGACAACAATTAATTCAAATTACCGTATTGTCCGGCGTATAAGACGACTGGGCGTATAAGACGACCCCCAATTTTTCCAATTAAAATATAGAGTTTGGGATATACTCGCAGTATAAGACTACCCGTCTTCCAACGCACACCAAATAAAAATTAAAGAAACAACAGATTTGATTTCAATGTGATAATTTTAATTCAAATGCTTATGACAAGCAGATACTTAGCAAGAAAACTGTCCCTTATAAACATAACGCCGTTTGTCATCAAACATGTAAACATAAATCAGTGCAAGTGAATTAAACTTTTCCTTTAAAAGCGATGTACCTTACCGGCGATTGGCTGGTTGTTGTATACAACGCCTACTTGGATTGGTCAGCTCTCCCTGTCTCCAAGTAACTGTAGCTTTGTTTATTCTGGTGCATTATTTTAATGCTTCATTTTTTAGAATTTCACTAAAATCATAGTATTTCTTAACAATAGCCTTGTTTATTCTGTCCCCGCTCTATCTCTTTTTTCCATACCCCGGGCGTCCCGGCCGCCTGCAGCTTGCTCCGAGCTTCACTTACACCTTCCCGATGAGGCGTCCCCCTCACCTCGTCATCGGGACCGCGTTAAGTCACTTCTTTCAACGAATCCTGGCGAGTAGGTTTTCTTCTACCGTACTTGTACAGCAGCGTCCTTGCTGCATTCATACGGTTATCGCATAAGGCGGGGATGCGGCCGCGGCCGGTTTTGAGCTCCCCCCACCATGTGCGGCGACCGCAGATTCTCCAGTCCGGCTAGTAAGTTTCAGCACCCGGCGTATAAGACGACCCCCGACTTTTGGGAAGATTTTCCTGGTTTAAAAAGCCACCTTATACGCCGGACAATACGGTATTAATTCGAAATTTTATTTGGATCTGTTGTAATACTCTTAAATAACCTACCTTTCATGAAATTAGTCAGTGTATATGTGGGCCTTTTGAACCGTTGATGGATCTGTTATACGTCAATAAGGATCGTGGACTTTTATATTTGAAATGTTTTCTAAATGTCGAGCAGGTCAAGCCAACAGTGCGGGAAGGCAACAAACATTTTCATAGAATTAAACAATGGAACTAAACAATGGAATTTCGATGTCTGTAACGAAAAGGTTATTAATCTTTTTGGCTAATCTCTTGAGAAGACCGAAGGATAAGTATTAGTGCCCCGCCCCTATCTGCGATTCCTGTTTTGACCTCAAAATAAGATGAAGAGCCTCACAATGAACAAAAAAGTCCAAAGGAGCTATCTTCGATCTCTAATAGTTGGCCTGCTGGACTCAAATGGACTTTTCAACTTTGGTCCTTTGCCACGCCCACCTGGTGAATGACATCCTCTCAACGGCAGATAGTAGACCATGACCCGTAGTATTGCTGACTATATCAAAATGTGATCTAACAACCCCCAGTAAGTCCAAACTAGCAGTGCTCAATTCCTTTTGATGCAGGCATGAACTACCATGGATCCAATCTGCACTGTATATAGCCTCATAGTTCAACTCGTATCCACAAGATAACGCAGACAGAACTAAGGAAATGTTCTAATAATGTTTTCGTCTACATTTGTAATAGAAGCTGATTTAGATGGATTTTGAAAAAAATCGTCTAGCTGCAATCCCGTCCTTTGTTGTTCCACTTCCGTCGATTTTCGGATAATCCACTAACAACCCAATTTCATTTCTAAACTTTTTTTTGTATTTTCTTCTTTCGTGCTTCAACAATGGATTTGTTTTCCTCTCGCACCTGCCATTTTTTAATATCCGGCCTAAAGGAGACATGTTATATAGCCAAAATACCAAAAATACCAAAAAACAAATCCCATATTAGCATAAACTAGCACGTTAAATTTTGGATATGTTAACTAAATTTTGGATATTTTTTGAAAGCGGGGACTCGTGGGGAATTTTTTATAGGTTACATTCAGCCAAAAAACAATTTACTCACGTTCAGCCAAAAAACAACGCAAGAAATGATGCTTCATAACTAACTAAATTGAATACTATTTTGCTTACAAATATTTGGAATAATAACTTTTTAACTAATTAAGTTTATAACATTTATTACACTAATATTAAAAGAACAAAATTGTTTATCATCAACTTTGAACAAACTAGAAGTACTAATTATACGCATAATATATTGAACTTTTCCTGATCTTGTTTACAGGGTTGTAGAAAGTAGGTATTTCGAGCTAATGATGTGGGGTTTTGGGAAAAGAAGAAGTAGCTATTTACGTATCCACCTACAAAATTTCAGAAGGATACAACAACCTTGAGACTTACGTTTATGTGTGGTGAGTGTAAGTGGCAGATAAGCCGAGCACCGCGCCCTTGGTCTATTTTGAGACTTAGTTCGGCTTTTATCTTCATCCTGACCAGTGTGCGATGTCGTCACATTCTGTAACGATGAGACGATTGTCGCATTTCCTCCATTTGAATCCTAATTCGTATTTAATACTGTATTTTCCGAAATGATTCTTTATACCTCTTAAAATTACTTGCAGTCTTCACTTCTTCGTTTAATGTATGTAGAGTTGGTGTTTTACTTTCTGAATATGAGCTGTTAACACAGCGACGGATAAAACGTCTGTCGAGATCATCATCATTGGTTATAGGTTTACGGTGCTTTCTTTTCTTACCCGCTGTAGATAAACTATCGTCTCCGCAGGCCTTGCCTTCTCGTTTTATTCTGCAAAAAGTTCTTTTTCAAATGCTGTAGCTGCAGCTACTCGATCCTGAATTTGCTGTAAAGGTATTAGAGGTCCTCCATTCTCAAATTCTTGTCGTAAATTTTCCTCAACTTTCAAACTAATTTCTCGAGCGCTGCTCTGCATTGTATTGATTGCTGACATTTGAGGAAACTGTCACAGCGTGTGTGCTTTGAGGCGCTGCTGTTTCTGATAGGCTTAAAAATAACTACGTCATTGGGCATGTATTCAATTGCCATCATATGCTGGTTGCACTGTAGAAACTATGAAAACTGTCACGTGATTGAACAACGTGGCATTTTAGGTAAGTGGACTTTCAATTCTTTAACTTCATGTTCAATTGTGTAACTTAAAGACTTATCTTTTTCTTTTTCTTGAAGGAAAGCAGTTTTCTCAAACATCTGTAATTTATAAGAAGATCGTTTCACGCGGCAATAATACAAACTTCTTTCCACGCAAATTGTCCATCTGAAAGATCCTCTGAAGACGGAGAAACCGATTCATGTTATTATGAATAAGTACATTTCAATGGAGCAGTCTGCGCCGTGACTCCCCCGCATGTTACCTCTGCAAAATATTTTAGAATGCAATTTGAAGACAAAAATTTCGTTCCATCTATGATCAAGATAAAACTATTCGTATTTTAATTCTTATTTCATATATGAAGGTTAAAAATATATTTTTTTGTCGTTTCTTTGATGTAGAAAGACCTTATTTTTTGGATCATTATTAGATGGCATTGAAGGACGCTTTTCATCTGATACATCACCGTAAGAATGAAGCACTAATGCATTATATCCAACAATGATCCACAGAAAGCCTTGACTACAGCGATTTATCACGGAAGAAATGTGTTGCATTCCAACTATTTTGCACGGAATCACGGTAACTGACGACGCGTTAGTAATTGTTGTCTTCATAATTATTGTAGCTTTAACATCGCGTGACAAAGAGGTTTAGTTATTATATTGCTTGAGTTGTCGATTTTTGAATGACAATCGCTAGAAATTTGGTGGTTGTTTATAAAACTTCCCAACAAGATGACATTTTTCGTGCAATCAGAGAGAGTTACGAGCTGAACTTATGTTACGTAATAAGCAATATGTCATTCAGGTAAAGAATTAATCGGAAAAACTTGAGGATAAGTTAGAAGCATCACTAAAGTTTAAGTCACTTCCGAATCCACATATTCAGGAAGAAAAACTACACATTTTTCTTACAATTCCAAAAATAAGGAATGAAAATAATGTCATTGTTACTTAGAACTTAGGTATTACGAGGTGTAACTTAGAAGGTGTTTCAAATGTAATCTCAAATATTAATAGATACGGATTATAATAGTTACAAATATTATTCTAGATGTTAGATTACAATGTTATCAAAAAAATTTGTTAAACCTAATCATCCTATTAATAGGCAAAAGTTGTACGGATCTTATTTATAAATTTGTAAATTTGTAATTTGAAATAACCAATCAGTGCAGCGCTGGAACACGTCAGGCATGACGTCACGCCCATGTTTAAAGATGGCATCTCTACTATTTTCTCCACTTCACTACGACGGATCGCGATTACACAAATATTATCAGCGTATTGAGATTTTCTTTCCCATATAAATGAAGTTTACACTGAAATGCATGAAGTTCATGCGTCAAAATTTATCAGAGTTTATAAAACCTCGGTTTTTACATAATTTCGGCTGTCTCGCCGTTCTCTCAATACTCAACAAGTAGGAGATAATGACGATGACGGTGCCTCATTGTTGCCCAGACAGGATTATTGGTATTGACTGCTGGACATTCGTTATTGTTATTGTTGAAACTGGTAAATCAATTTTTTATTTTCTTTTATTTTAACAAAATTTGGCTTAGTCATTTAAATTAAATGTGGGCTGTTGCGGAAGTCATGGCTTTTAAAAAATGAGCTTAGAATATCTTTTTCAATGTTGTGTTTTTCAAAAATTTCAGGATATTTCAAAAGTGTGGCATTTGTTATACTTCCGTTAATATTGCCTCAATTTCGGCAAACCTATTCTTTTAGGGCAGCAGGTTGCCATTATATTTCATAATGAGAAACCGCAGCGCTCGCTACTACGAAAGTGGTAAATCAATTTTTTTTTTTTATTTTAACAATATTATAATATTATTTTAACAAATAAGCCGATATTCAAATTACATATGGGCTGTTGTGGAAGTCATGGCTTCTAAAAAAATTAGCTTAGAACATATTTTTCAATCTTGTATTTTTCAAAAATGTGGAATTTGTTTAACTTCCGTGAATATTTCACGGGTCGCAACTAGTGAAATTTATTCCCTTAACAGATGCTCGTTCAAGGAAGCATCAATAGTGTTAATATAGTAAACAGGACAGCTGTTTCGAGTGATTTATAATCTTAAAATAAGTCTAAGTGACAAACAGAAAGTAATAATACAATAAGCTTATATTAAAACGTTTCCTATGGTAAGTTAAGTCAATGTATTTGATAAGTGGAAACATAACTGAAATAAAATATATAAAAAGAAAGGCAAATCTTAAAATAAACAAATAATAATGAGATATAAAAAGATAAATAGATTTAAAGGCAGTTTGTCGTTAAATAATGTTTATAAAATTACAAACATGAATTCTAACTTAATTTTAAAGAAAAATTTATAAATAAATTATCTATTTGTCTATTTTTGATCAGTAATTAGTTTCTATGTTTACTGATTTTATTCGTTTGTGGATAAATATGTTTTGCATTTAAAACAAGGTAGGGTTAGCGATTAGTAAACCAATCACAATGCTTCGCAACGCCTTCTGATAAGTATAAGACAATATAATTGATATTGCTTTAATTTTCTTATTATTGTAAATGTGATTGTTGCGAATGGAAAAGGCGCAATTGTTGTGATTAGTGTGATTGTTGTGATTGTTCAAGAGCTGTATTATAAATGTGATTGTTGCGCATGCAAAAGTTGCAATTGTTGCGATTGTTGTTGTGATTGTTGCTAATGATATTTTAATGATACTTGTTCACAGACAGACAAAACGGGAATATATGACAAAAAAAAAATAAACTAATAGAAGTCTTAAATAAGCAAAATAAAAATTATGCTCGTTTCGTATTGATATTTTTCTTAAAACACTCAAAAATCTCTTATAAAATTCTCTTAAGATGGGCTTTCTTGAACTGTTAAAACTGTTCTCAGATACTTATAAAGGAGAATGGACAGAGCTGTCCAACCACTGTATAGCGATAAGATAGATAAGAAAAGATCTCCATCAATAGAACATTTTTTATTATTACGACTTGTCTCAGTTATTAGTCCTTTCGGAGTTATATAAGTCTAAATATAACGTTTGAGTGATTGATTGTGGTGAATGTGGGTGGCAGGGAAGCAACCACTTACAGGCGAGGGGAGCTTGGCTGTAGGTGGTTGGCTTCCCTGCCACCCACTTTCACCACAATCAATCAATCACACTGTTAATAAGTATTACACGTAATTAAAATACACGCAATAAATGAAAATAATATTTACTGTTACTGAAAATAAGTATTAAATGATAATTAATTATTATATCCTGGAAGTAAGATGTCAACGAAATAAGTCATATCTAGACGTATATAATTCCGAACGGACTAATAATTGCGACGAGTCGTAATAATAACGAATGTTCTATGCAAGGAGATCTTTCTATATCACATATACAGGATATAGTGATATGTACATATCACTATACAGGGTGGGGCAAATTCCCAAAGAGTTTGCCCATTCTCCTTTGTCCTCTTCATAAAGAAATCCCGACTAAGTTGTTGTAGTTGTCGACTACTGTAAAAAGTCCACATCAATCGTTATTTGAACTGTGACATCATTTAAATGATCTTAAAACAAAAACATTCATCAATGTCATTCTTACCATTTAACAATGGTCAAAAGAAATCTGATGTAGACTTTTAATAAAGACATAATAATAATAGCGTAATTGCAAATCGCTTCACAAACTATACATATAAGAATCGCAGTCTATGTAACATATTCTTATACAAGTAATACATATAAGAATCTTGAATTACAATTGCAATTCAAGATCAGTGATTAAATTCAATCACTATCACAGCTCCATTCGCTTAATAGTAGCTGAATAAACAAGTGAATTTTACACATGGAATTTAATTAGACAATCTAACGACCTTACGAAAGCAATACACCCACAGCAAATCATTGAAAATGAAAGTTACAAAAAATTATGGGGCAATCCAATCATCACCAACGAATCAGTAACAGACACTGAAATGACCTGTTCCAATGCTTAGGTTTTAGTAAAGAATATGATTAATAGTTATATCAAAGATTGTCTAACATATCAACTTTTTTTTGTTTTGTTTTTAAATTTTAAGAGTCAATGTATACATATAAGAAACAATTTTTAGTAATATCTGTAGTTTGTTTTAATAATATCTCTGTATGGAAAGGCCTTGACGTAAGAACAAGAAAAGAAAAACCCAAGTACACTATCTTCTCAGTAATTTAACTCTTCGTAACACCCACGAAACAATAAGTTTAAGAATTTATAGAAATACTGTAGTTAATAAACAAGTTTTTAAATGTGTAAAAATATGCTTAAACACTAAACTCCTATTAAACATACAGACCATAATGCACCTCTGCACATATAATATATCAACAATTAAAATTAAAACAACGCGACGTTTCAAAGTTCGAATACTGTAACTTTGAAACGTCGCCTTGTTTTAATTTTAATTGTTATTCTATGTGTAAACGTGCATTATGGTCCATATGTTTAATTAGTTTTTATCTGCACGTTAAAATAGTTGAAAAGCAATATCTTTACCCGTAATAATGTGAAAAGTTACCTGCAAGTGTTTTCGCTGTTGGGCATGAAATTTTCCCGCATTCTTCTTGCTTCTTGGAACATTCTTGCCGTTTTAACAAAGAACAGAAGGTTTGCAGCAAAGAGAAGACTTATGGGAACATTGTAGAAAAGAACACGTCCTAATGATTTTTGCGGGACGAACCAGCACACGGTAACGAAATTCGGCTTGAGACTTGGTAGCACGTTAATGTCACAGTCCAAATAGATGCCTAGCGCGATCACCAACGCAGGAGTACCCCAGGAGTACGCCCAGTAATAAGTCAGACGCGTCTTATTTTCGGAACACAGATATCTCTGCACCGGCTGAAGAGAGGAGAGCGACTGGCAGATGTCGAATCCCATCACAGTCATCCAACACAAGCCGGAGAGCAGCGTGTACACGTGCAACACTCCATGCACTAGGCAGGTTTGTTGATGTTCATCCGAGTAAGAGATTATTGCAGCTGGGATGCAATAGAACGACACGAAGAGGGATACGCTAGTACACAGCAGATTGAGACCCGGAATCGTCCTCTGCTCCCCGAGAATAACAACAGTAACGGCGGTGGAGAGAAGGCCAAGCAAGGAACAGGAAACTACTGCCGACATAATCCAGAATATAGTCCAATTCAAATTATTCTCTTCATTAAAAAAGACAAAAAGTATAAGTTGTAATTTGATAGTGCTATTTGAAAATTTTTCATGACAGGCAAAAACTCCTTCCATATCCGGTGCGATATGTTCAAGTCCTTTATCCGTTACCTCATATATTTTCATCGATACGTTCTCCGACGTTATATTAAAGTCTACTAAAATAGTTTGATTTCCAAATTTCAAAATCGAGTTGTAAGTTAAATTAAGGTCGTGGTTCTCCCACGTGCTGCTCTCAACTAATTGCCAGTGGGTGGGTATAGTATCGTTCTCATCGCACATATATCTCTGTATGAGCATTTCCAACTGCTGCCAATGGAGCGACGAACAGTTATTAAAGTCTTCACAAGACAATTTGTCGAGGTATTCTTCTCTCACGTCAGACAGTGTTCGGTTGGGGAGCACGAGGTGGCAGACGCGGCACATGGTGTAGGCGTCAGTTGTGCTCGAGAGGTTACGGCTTGACTCCGTTGAATTGCCGGCTGCGGTGCACAGCAGCGCGGCCAACGGGAGAAAGCGCGTGAGGGCAGGCATTGGGAAAATCTATCGCTTGCAGCGCTGTCGGGGTCTTGCACAGAAATGAACGTTGCCGGCGCAACCTCATTGAATTCAAGGCAATCGTTTTGCCGACTGTTGAGGATTCGTATGCCAATTATGAGATATATGCCAATTATGAAAACAAATAATTTTTTTAAGTGTTCAGAATAGCAATTACCAGAATGGAAATTAGTCGAAAAAAATAATTAGATTCATGTTATATTTCTATAACAGAATCGATAAATTGTTTTGGTTGTTTGTTTTTTTTAGAATTCATGCAATAAGAAGATTTTGAAAGGAAATAAAAACAAGATATGGAAAGCGATTAGTAAACCAATCACAATGCTTCGCAACGTCTTCTTGATCATTGATATTGCTTTAATTTCCTTGTGTTTATTTCCAATACATACATAGTTCTCTGCCAAGGGCAGGTCCTTCACGTCAAACCCAGCACTCTCCAATCTTTCCTATTTTATGCCTTCCTCTTCGTCTCCACATAAGATCCATTTACCATAAACGCAACAATTGCGCCTTTTGGCAATCACTATAAATGCAAAAGACGCAATTGTTGCGATTGTTATGAGTAATCATAATTTAATCATTAAAATTTAGTGAGGTTTTCATGATAATTTAATGAGATTTTAATGATACTTGTTCACAGACGGACAGACAAAATGGGAATATTAGTCTGCTGATCTAGATCAGAAGACTAAAACATCCGTACATATATTTTTTTTTCATTATTTTCAATCCTAAAAAAGTATTTAGAAATTTTTAATAAAAATTCTTAGTTTTACATTACAAAAAAAATAACAGATTTACTCGTTTTTCCCTATCAATAATAATAAATATACAATTTTAAATTAAGAGAATTCTTTTACGGAATTCGGAGACAATCCTTCACTTCTGATAAGAAATGATACGTTTGGCCGGTACAGAGTGTGACTTAGTGTATCAGACAGACAACACAAAAGCAATAGCGGTTCCTTATGTTAACTGTAACACGGGACCGCTAAAAAGTGAGCTAAAACCAAATGTAAATAAAAGATGTAGTTGGCATACCAATTTTCAAATAAGTTACTAACAAAACAAAAAAGAAATTGACAAAACGTATTATGAGCGAATAGGAATAATAATAAAAAGAAACCGTTTGAAGGGCAATGAAAATTAAAACGAAAGAAAAGAAAACCCTTCAAAGATCAATCGAGAAGTAAAGAACAGGAAAACGAAATTCAGGTTTAAATATTGTTACTTCTGTTTACCAGTTGGTCCGACCTGCAACAAGTCAATAACGGTTTTATTTACGAGCTTCAAGATGAAGCAGAAAGGTTTTTATTGGAATCTTGTTTTATTAACTGGTGCATGAATAAAGATAAAACTTTGAAAGTTAATGAAATTTCTTTTGGATAAAAACAAGAAAGTAAAAATTAAATTAAAAATCAACAGTTAGTTTAAAGATGATTTCTTGCTATTTTTAATTATTATTATGTTTGTAAGTTTCAAACCATGGATTTCCCCAGCAAAACAATATGGCGGGTCAAGGACCAAAGCACATATTGCCAAGTATAAAGACTTGTGCAAGAACGATTAGGGATGTATGGTTGTGTCCTTAAATTTCCTAACTACGCGTGTAGTGTTGAGTACCACAGCCTTCTGCAGTTGTGCATAAGTGTTTTTGTGAAGTAATAGTGTGCTGAGACTGTGATGCAATGTGTGAGGCACCAGACCAGTGGCAGACAGAACGATGGGTACAACACGTACTCGGTCCTGCCTCCACTGCTTCTGGAGCTCGTGTGCTAGATCGGTGTATTTACTGATCTTGTCTGCGTGAGGTTTCTGCCTGTTCTTGCTGATAGGCACTGCAATATCAATGACATAGGTCTGTTTATTGACCTTATCAACAAGTGTGATGTCAGGTCTGTTGTGATGTTAGGTTTTGTCTTATGGGGCGGTCCCAGTATAGTTTGTATGAGGGTGACTCTAATACGCTTTGTGGTGTGTACTTATAGTATGGGATCGTGTTCTTAATAAGTGAATGTTTGTGTGCTAGTTGTTGATGAACGATCGACGCTATCTTAATTGTGTCGTGGAGGTAGTCTGTTTGAGAGAGAAGGGGACAGCCTGATATTACGTGGTCGATCGTCTCATGCGTAGCACACTACATTTATCGTCCTGCATTTATCGTCTTGTGTGTTTGCATCGTGTAGAATGAGTTTCTTGTAGTTGCATGTGGAGATGACTTGGTCCTGTATTGCGATCATGAACCCTTCGGTCTCCCCAAATAGCTCGCCACTCGTCAGCCATCTGTTCGACGCTTCAATGTCAACATGAGGCTGGCTGAGTTCGTGGTGATGTCTACCATGGAGTTCCTTACGAGCCCATGATTCACGCAGCTGCTGAGTGTGGGTGTTAGGGGTGGTGAGTGCTGGAGAAGAATTTTCGAGGTTCAGGGGTGTGAGGTGTGTGTCAGCGTTGACAATGGCTGAGTGGAGTGAGGAGTGTTGTTCTCTTTGGTGGAAGTGTTCCCTAAGTACTTGTTTTTCATGTAGGGTGATGAGGTTGATGAGTCCTCGGCCTCCCTCCTTGCTTGGAAGAGTCATCCTTTCCGTAGCGGACTTGGGGTGGTACATGTGTGTCGTGAATGTAGTGCATATTACGCGTTGTAGTGCTTCGAGTTAGGCGTTTGTCCATGGAATTATGCCGAAGGAATATATCTTAGTGTGGGGACGGCAAAAGTGTTGATGCCTTTAATTTTATTTCGGGCGTTGAGTAGTGTTTTGAGGATTTTGTGAACTCGAGCAAGGTATGTGTTCTTCAGTGCATTTTTGATGTTTGCGTTGTCAATGACGCGCGCTTGCTGGAAGCCCAGGTACTTGTAGGTCTTCCCTCTTCCATGGATTGGATGGTCAAACCATGGTCCAGTTCAAAACCCTCCAAATTCGAAGTCTTCCCACGTGTTATGTGTAACTTGCGGCATTTGTCGATTCCAAATTCCATCCCAATGTCTGGTGAACTGTGTGGTGACTTGTAGTAAATTAGTAAGTTGTGCATTGTTTGTGGCATAGAGTTTAATGTCATCCCTGTAGAGTAAGTTTGTGATTTTATATGATGTCATAGTGCCTGAGGTAAGCCTATAACCGTGTTTGGTGTTACATAGTATGTGGCTCAGTGGATTCAAGGCGAGGCAGAACCAAAGAGGACTTAAGGAGTCTCCCTGGAGTCTCCTTATGGGAATGGGATCTGTAGTGATGGAGGTATTGGAGGTGCGTAGGTGTAATGTTGTGTTCCAACTCTTTATCGTGACAGCTAGGAATGACGTGATCTTGGGGTGTATTTTGTAGATATGAAGAGTGTGTAGGAGCCAGGAATGAGGGACAGAATCAAATGCCTTCTTGTAGTCGACGAATGCGATATGTAAGTTCCTATTCTTCGCGCGCGCCTGGCGAAGGATTAGAGTCAATACGGAGTTGCTTCTTACAACCCTGGGAATTCCTGCGACAGCCCTTCTGCTGTTCGGAAAGAATGTTGTTTGTCTTGATGTGTGTGTAGATCTTGTATGTGAGGCAGGAGGTGAGGAGTTTGTAAAGTGTGGGGAGGCAAGTGATTGGTCGATAGTTAGCAGGGTGTGCTGTTTCAGTGTTCTTGCTCTGTAGGTATGTGACCCCCTGTGTGAGGAAACGAGGCATATTTTCTGAGTGTTGGATAATGTCAGTGAGTGTAAGCGCTAGCTTTCCATGCAGAGACGTGAACCTCTTGATCCAGAAGTTCTGGACGCCATCTGCACCAGGAGCCTTCCAGTTGTGTGCATGTTTTAGTGCTGTCTGTATGTCTGCGAGAGTAATCTCATGGAAGGACATGAAGGGTAGTGTTCAGTGAGTTGTTGTTCCTCTGTGATCCATGGTGCTTTGTCATTGTGGGGGGATAGGGTTTGACCACAGAGACCAGTATCATGTAATGCCTCGCTGGTGGGAGTGTTTGTGTTGGTTGTAGTAAAGGAAGATGTAAGGGATCTGTAGAATTTTTTTCTCATTGTATTGGAAAGTGTTGTTCTGTTGTTTGCGCAGAGTGCACTGTTTGTATCTTTGTAATCTTTTTGCAAGTGCACTGAGTTTTTGTTTTAGTGTGTGGAGATGTTCCTGAGCCTGCTTATGATGGTTTGAATGTGAAGGGCGAGTATTTATGTGCTTGAATATCTTTCTAACCTGGGACATAAGTTTCTTTGTTTTGTTTCCTGCACGGTATTGTGTGAGCCTGGATATGTCTCCTCTAAGGTCGCTGATGCGGCCCTCAAGGCGACGTCTCCAAGGGGGGATGTATTCTTGTGAACGTGCAGTGGAAGGTATGTTGTGTTGTTTGATTCCAAGTGCCCGAATGGTTCCCTGTGCGGCACAATAGTGTTGTGTGTATGTCTTCTAATGTTTGGATATTGTCAAGGTGTTCTGGGATAGTGTGTATGTGTTGAGATGGTATATGACTGTGGCGAGTTGTTTTGATGTGTGT
The DNA here is from genome assembly GCA_023159025.1 of Thereuonema tuberculata. Lineage (NCBI taxonomy): Eukaryota > Metazoa > Arthropoda > Chilopoda > Scutigeromorpha > Scutigeridae > Thereuonema > Thereuonema tuberculata. Next base: position 9,534,234 of record JAFIDM010003189.1, on the reverse strand, counting down.
ACTATGAGGAGTGGCGGTCTGAGTGTGGGGTCAGTGCCTGTGTATTGTGCGAGTGCAGTGTAGAAATGATCGTGGGCTGCATGTAATATGTCATTAGTTGTATTGTTGGGGTTAGTGTACTGAGGGGTAGAGATTGTTTCTGTGTTTACCTTAATGGTGTCTTCTGGTGGGTGTGGTTTGGTGTCCTGTGATTGGATTCAGCGAATTCTTCTTAAATTTGTGCAAGTATGCATGGGAGAAAAAGATTGTTTACTACAATGGAACGTTCGTGATCCGCTACCCGCTGTTCGCTAAGCCCTAACGATGGATAGCGTGTGGTGAATACGTGGTGTAGTGCCAGTCTGTATTCTGTGAGTTGAGTCCCTAACTTTGTAACAGTGTAGAAGTCGCGCATAAGATCCTGGTTCATCTCCGATGACCATTGGATGCGCTGGCGTGGTTTCCCAGTCTTGGTGGTCGCGTGCTCTGATACAGACAAAACACTTCCGACTATTCGGACGGGATGGTGTTGCCCGGGCATTGTGGTAGCCATACTGCCGGATGGGGTGCCACTTTCTCCACCACCACCTGCGGGAGACTGTAGTACATTTTTCGAACGGAGGCCTCTGCCTAACCCCCGAACGCGGGTGACTTTATCCTGCGCCACACCCGATGCATCATGATCTATATTAGAACGAGTTCTCATCATGGATGGTTGGACCCTTTAGCCTACCCTAATGCTAGTTCCCGCCCCCAGCGCGAGGAGTTAGTTTCCATGGGGGCTTGTTATTATTATTATTATTATTATTGTGTAACATTTAAAATTAGCATTTTATGTTCACGTTAATGATTGTTATTATTGTGTAATATTTCATGATTGTTTATTCAAATTTCTGTTCGTTGATAAAAAGAAAGAACTTTTGTTTCTTCCTCTTATATTGTATTAGGTTCCTGAAGAAAGTTTTCGGTGAGAAAACTGAAATATAGATGTTATTAGAAGAAGGAGTGTGTTTGTCTTTTCATTTACAATAGGGTTTTGTTACGTAACGGAAATTTAATCTTTGTAGAACCTATTGTAGAACAAATATATAGTAGAACACATTGTAGAGCAGATGAATGGACAGCGAACAGACGAACATGAGTATTTGGAATTGATGTTTCATTCTAAAACTTTTTTATTCTAATTCTTTTTTATCTCAGTGGCTTATTAAGGCGATGTTAGAAACATTGAAATTTTATTAATAAAAAATATGAATATAATTTTTTAAAAAAAATCCTTATTTTTCTCATTTCACCTAAGAGTACAAATTCATCATGAACTAGCGTTTCTGATGTAATCTTGCGAAATCATTAAAAAAAGTTAATTTCTTAAGTTTATTTAGTGAACATTGTCTTGAAGTTCTCCCTTGTTTTACTCAATTTTAAACGAAATATTATTTTTTTTTATGTAACTGAAATAAACTTTACTTTTCTTTATCTTTATTTTCTAGGGATTAATTTTTATATTACATTCATTGAATGCCTGAAACTAAAGTCTTCACTTTTTTATCCGCATCTTTTCGACCTCTAACACCTACCCAATTACAATTTTCCTTTGCGTAGATTCTAACTTTTTTGAATTAAAGTTGCGCATGCGCGGTTGAATAAACATCAGTCATTATTATTTAAAATAAGTTTCAACATATGCCTAAACGCTTAAGTTTTAATATGCTTAGATTAAATGAAAATTAAAAAAAATCCAAATGATCAAAATAGTTAATCCCCGATTTATATATTCTTATTAATTTTGTTTTCGAGATATTTAACAGGTCTATGATTCCAGTACTATGCAGATTATTCTCAGCTCATTATATCTCAGAAAACTCAACAATCAACACCGTCCATTGGCATTCAACGAAAATTAAAAAGAAAGGACTTCTTAGATGTTCGCAAGAGAAATACCAACTACAATAATCCTACTACTCAGAAGCAATCTTTCTTCTCGCTATTTACTGAGGTTTCCAATTTTCCATCATATCTACTATTTTTCCATTACTCTCACTCCTCCAAATATAAATAGATCTGTTCCTTTTATTTGTAACCTCCAATTGACAAGGGAGCCGCTTAAGGTCTCCGAAAGCTCTTGTAAAGTATTTTTAGATTTTATTATTCATTTCTATACGAATTTAGTGTCTTGTGATATATCTATATCTATATATATCTATATATATATATATATATATTGTTATTTTTATTATTATTAGTGTCAATTGTTATTGATTTGATATCAAATCATTTTATAGAACACTAGCAAAAATATCTCAAATTTCACGTAATGATACGGCAGAAATAAATACAATAGAGAATTAAAACTTCGATTTAAGGATGTTATCAATAATTATTTCTGCTATTGTGCATAATAACATATGCACAACAAGCTCGAAACGGCCATCCAGGGACTCAACTTAAGGTATGAATATCTCTGGTGGGCAGTTGTTTTAAAATTCTGAAATTTCCACTTATTAAGGTACTATATAAGAGCTAACTTGAGTTAAAATTCTGACTTTGAGATTCAACTGGTATAGGAAATATGGTATTGTGAAAACCTATCAATAATGCACGAATATGCTATTTGTGAAGCGACGCTTACTTTTATTATTTTTGTGATTCTTGCGTGACAGAATACTATAAACTCTCTAATTACATTACAAAAATATATTGTTACACACAAAATATAATCTTAAGTTGGTCTGGAAACGTTTTCTGGTTTTGAAGTTAGGCGATTTGTTCATGTCTAAACAAGCTCTGACCTAACGGTTTTTGTTAATCAGAAGCGGATCATTCTTCACAATTTGAATGAATTATTCGTACAGTTCAAAGAAAAATATGCTGATTGCAAAATAGGAAGGTCAAAATTCATAGAGCTTAGACCAAAATGGTGTGATTGCTGAATCCTTTGAGACACACGCCGTTTGCGTATGCATTTCCATCAAAACGTTAAGTTGCTGATTGATTGAACACAGCTGAATAAAGACTACAAGGACCTTGTATGCCACCATTGATTATTTTAAATTACATTTCATCACCCTTTAAAATACATCAGATTAGAACAAAAAAATTTAGAATGCAATTTTTAATCAAAAACCTCGTTCCATCCATCATAAAACTATTCATATACTAATTCTTATTTCCTGTATGAAGTTTAAAAATATATTTTTTTCATGTTGAAATAAGGTCTTTACCTCATTATTAGATGGAATTGATTTAGCTTTTCTTCTAATGTATCAGCATAAGAATGAAGCACTAATGCATTGTTGCGAAGACATTGTTGTTACTTTAAAGAAAGTATATCCAACAAATATCCACAGAAAGCTTGACTGTAGTGAAAATGTTTGTTGCATTCCAACTGTTTTGCACGAAATCACGGTAACTGACGGGCGTAGTAGTAATTGTTGTCTTCATAATTATTGTAGCTTTAATATCGCGTGACAAAGAGGTTTAGTTGTTATATTGCTTGAGTTGTCGATTTTTCAATGAAAATCGCTACAAATTTGGTGATTGATGACATTTTTCGTGCAATCAGAGTGAGTTACGAGCGGAACTTGTCACGTACGAAGCAAGATGTCATTCAGGTAAAGAATTAATCGGGAAAACTTGAGGATAAGTTAGAAGCATCACTGAAGTTTAAGTCACTTACGAATCCACATATTCAGGAAGAAAAACTATACATTTATCAAAATTATTTTATGTGCACTAAATGTTGTCATCCTCATTAATAATGCCATGCACTTGACTAGTTAAAAAATACTTTCATATAATAAAAAACAGCGACTACTTTTTTAGCCGTAAATTAGGCTATATTTTCAAGCTCACAATTACAATGAGGTTACATTATAGACGAAGGAACAAAGTCATTCAATATGTCACATTATGATATTGTCCATGGGCGTCCCTGTTTATGCTGATTGAGGTTTCATGGCGTGATAGATATAGACGCCACCTTGTGATCCTCTCTGGAAACTCCAAAGTAAACAAATCACTACTTTTAGTGATGGGCCGATGGTTTTTGATCCTTTTGAAGCCAAGTGCTTCTCCATTCCAGAAATCATATTTTCCGGGATAGATCTCTAAGAAACTAGTCGCTGTATTTTATTGACCACTTCCTGATCCCCCAAATTAACGTTTTCCATAGCAGTGTTAGCAATAATGATAACAATTAACACAGTACCGGTAATAATAATGATGCTTCACACATAACACTAAGAATACCAACAGGACGTCATTATTAATATTTACAAACGTATTGTTTCATAAATTCTTTAACATATCCAAATGATACACTAAGCATTGTATTAGCGGCCCCTAGGTTACAGCTTGCCTGTAAAACATAAAGGAACGGTGTTGCATTTATATGCTCTTGCTTTTAATTATTTTGTTTATACAACTGTGCGTATTATGGGGCCGCTTTGCTTTTGACACTGAATAAAAGCATTAGTTACCTTGTTATAATCTGTTAATTTCCGCATCTTTTGATATTATCACGAATTATTTATTAATTTATTATTATCACGGGAGATTTAACATCCTTCCACTACTTCCACATTATTATGTTTCTTTTGCTTCAATTACATTAATACTTTCAATATATTAATGTTTCTGAGTGTAATGAGATTGGCAGACATTATATGGTTTCTGTATATGTTGTAAATTTATTAACAGATTTAATTTTTACAACTTCATTAAATTTATCAGAAAGATAGAAATATGATTACAAGAGAGACATTAAATAGTTCTCTGTGTGATTCTAATTATTATCATTGGTGGACGATGTTCGTGTGCTGTCCGGGTATCTGTCAGTCGAATCCTTGTTTGTTCCTGTATTTCTGTTATTATCGAAAGAATCCACGGGCTGCTCATCGTTGGAATTGAATGGATGTCGGTCGTTATTGGGGCCATTTTGATGATTTCCGTTCCCTGTTCCAAAAGGTCCTTTTCCATCAGAAGGTCGGTTCCTGTCAAATGGTCCTCTTTGATTCTCCCCACCACGTCGATTGTCAGAGTTTCCGTCGCCAAAAGAGTTTTCTGAATCGAAACCAAACACATCGTTGTCTTTGTCTGTTCTCTGTCCAAGAACAGAACAAAACAATACCAGAAAAATAAGAGCGCAATACATTGTTTAAACTTCAGTTAACCTGTAAAAGAAAAAGAAAAAAAGTTAAAAATAAAACTATAATTAATGAAGTAGTAACAATTGCAACAGAAAAAATTCTGGGTAGTAGATTATTCATCCAAGATTCTGAGTGCCATCTTTTGAAGGACAGTGTAAATAATCTTCGTAACCACAGAAAAAAGGGGAGAGAAAGTTTCGATTGTCATCACTGTTTATTAAAAAGGGGTAAATGAGATAAAAAAAAAAGATACCTGTCAGCATTTTATAATTTAATAGATATCACTATAGGCAGAATATTTTAACATTACTGAAAATACCTTAGAATAAAAAATAAAACAAAAAACAAATTAAAAAAAAAAAACTACTTTTCAATAAAAGGAACACCCCTAATTATAATTCAAGAACTCAAAATAGAACTAATTTAAATTATCCTGATGGGAAGAACGCCTTCAAACTTTATTTAAGAAAATATCATTAATAAAATTGGCTTCAGTAATGATAAAAAAACACCAGTTATTAAAATAATAATTATCTGACAACGTTTATCTATTGTATATAAAAGAAAACAGGGTTTATCTGGCCCTATCTCCTTCGAAACCATAAGACGCAGAAATGAATAAGTATTAAATGCCAGGTTAGGTATTGAGGATTCTCACATTTTCTTTTTCATCTACATGGATCAAATGGAAGACTTGTTACTTACGATCAAACATGAGATCTCGTACACGGTCTTCGAAATGCGCTCACGAATTGTGAAAAAACGGTCTTGATCATGGCTGGTGAGAAAATTATCTCATAATCCAAGATCACGTGATCTCAGTTTGCTGTAGATTAAAATCAAATGAAGGTGGATAAAGTGTAGATAAAATTTCCGAAATATCAGGTTTTAAGCTTCTCATTCAGGCTAACAGAATAGGTTCTGTTCATGTCCTTAATATTATGTTTTGATTGATTTTGTACGTACTTTATATAGTAAGAATAATAGTGCTATGATATGTCCATGCTACGATATTCTTCCATTTTTATTGTTATTATTTTGTTTTAAGGAGAGTTCATTCCTTTACAATCTCACAAATTCAAGTGTCCATTTTAGCTTCAAGAAAATTCTTTCTTCCACCACCTATTTATGCTCAATGCGACCACGAGCATCCTCTGAACTAGGGCCCTGCAACGTAACTTCCACTGGAGCCGTAAAATACTCAGGGGTATTTGGTCCCACTCCTCTCTTTCCATAGACCAGTTACAATACTCTTCTTAAGAATGAAATTATTCTTTTTATGATTGTTATTATACTTTTTGTGGAGAATAAAGAGTTTAAAAATAAATGAAAAACGTTAAATTTCAATAAAGAAAATTTCACACAAAGTCGGTATATCTTTACATCTTTAGATTTCAATTCAAAAGTTTACAAACAAAATAATAATTTTAAGAATAGAAGAAATGAAAACATTTACTATATTTAAAATGATAAAAATACTGCAAAACTTAGTAGGCCTATCACAAAATACACACAATTTTTTTATTTATTATAAGAATTATTGCAATAAAAAAAAAAGAATGAATTAAATTAGAATTTAAAAATTCAATGAAAAAAATTCTTACCTAACTTCTCGACAACTGCAACTTAGGAATGGATCTGCTCTCGGTGAAGTGATTCGAATATTTATATGTCTGCGGTCTTTGGAAAATACAATAACAAGGAAACAGATTTTAAATCAATTCTATTATCGTAGTATCAATACAGCATAGAAAACTAATCTGATATCTTAGTGTCCCAAAATTCTGATCCTAAGTCAACAAACATATGCGAAAATCTATTCAACATTAACAATATCACTAACTATTGAATTGCATCTGGTTTGTCTGACCTTTCAATAATAAGGATATTAGGTGAGCTTTTGTGGTGTCCATTAGGTTTAAAGGAATTCTTGTCCATATTGTGTTTTCCATCTGATTAGTTTATGTTAGTGATCGGATTTTACTTTCATCTGTAAGTTTATCAGTTACTTCCAAAACTGGTAAACAGAAGGACTGCAACAATCAGACTTATAGAACATGTATTAGCATTCAAAGGAATAAACTCAGGATTTGTAACACACAAATAATAAATAAATCCAAATGCGGAAATAAGATCAAAAGATTAATCGGAGTACTTTTTCTATTGATTAATAAGGAAAAGGATTTCTTCTTTTACATTTCGTATTATAACTGTATTATTAAATGAATTGTTATAAATTAATAAATTTCTAAAAACCTAACCATCGAAAAATTAAAACCTCAAAAAATCGTTTCCTTTCTCTTTGATTTGTTCATTCCTGTTGATTTCATTTCTACGATCTTACCGAGCAGATAAACGTGTCTCCAGGTGCCATCCACCAAGTTCGCGACGGTTATCACAGATAAAATTTGACTTTTCTCTAAATATCAGACTCTAATTCGGATCTCAACCAAATTGAATTTCATTCAAGCTGAATGTTAAGTTGTTATTAAGCTAATGATTATTCAAATATTATGTAAAAGTAGTATAGTTGTAACTATCATTGAAAATATCGGCCAACAATAAACTTTCTATATAATTAAACAAGGTAGAGATAGCGATTAGTAAACCAATCACAATGCTTCGCAACGGATTCTGATACGTCATTTCTGTTGCATTATTGCTTTAATTTCCTTATTATTTTAAATGTGATTGCTGCGAATGCTAAAGGCGAAATTATTGCGATTATGGTGATCGTTGTGATTGTTGCTGAGTTGTATTATAGATGTGATGTGCATTCGCAAATGGCGCAATTGTTGTGATTGTTGTGCTTAATGATAATTTAAGATTTTAATGAGATTTTAATAATACTTGTCTTCCTATCAGAAACCTAAAAATACTAAAATTGATGTAATGTTTTATTATATAACTTTTATTACAATGATAACCAAAGTTCAACGACTAAAGTTATTAATTCTAATATATAATTAGATCCAGTTTATTCTGTTGTAAATAATATATATTGTAATTTTGGAATAATGCATTTTATAAATGTATATTAACATGATGGTTTATTAATGCATGTTTATTTTGTTCGACTAAATAATTAACCCTGACACCTATACAAATAAAAAACATATAGACTTCATTTTTTTGGTAAAAAATTAATATTAATAAAAAGTAATAACAATGATTATATTTCTGTTTACTTAATGAGGACATTAAAAAAAGGTAAATATCTATGAATATCCTCCTTCGTATCTATCCAATCCATGGCCGGTTTACTACCAATCTATATATATTATATATAAAAATGCATGTAGCATAGAAAATAAATGTGTTCACAGCTTTTGCAAGAGAAATCATTTAAAGAACAATACATAGAAGCTACGTAAGAAAATTTACTTAAGAAAAGTTGCGCTAGAATAGGAAAAAAACAAGGGAGGGAAAGCGATTAGAAAACCAATCACAATGCTTCGCAATGTCTTCTGATAAGAAAATATCATTGATATTGCTTTAAATTCCTTATTATTATAATTGTAGTATTATAAATGTGATTGTTGCGAATGCAAAATGCGCAAATGTTGCATTTAATATGATTGTTGCGATTGTTATAGAGCTGCATTATAAATGTGATTGTTGTGATTGTTATAGAGCTTCATTATAAATGTGATTGTTGCGATTGTTATAGAGCTGCATTATAAATGTGATTGTTGCGATTGTTGTGCTTAATGATAATTTAATAAGATTTTAATGATATTTAAATGAGATTTTAACGATTCTAATCTACGGGACAGATAAAACGGGAATGTAAGTCTGCTGATCTTATCATAAGACTAAAAATATAAAGTCAAAAATACTGATAGAATTCATATTAATGTATCATGGGTCTCCCAATTAAAATACTCGATTGTATCCGTTTAAATGACATTGAACAACAGTAGCTTCTGTCACAATCACAAAATTCTCAAAACCTAATGATAAGGCTTGATCAGCTGTTCAGTTAAATATTGCTCTTTGTATATCAATGTGTATTTGAAGGAATAAAAACTGTGAATGTTTCACTTCAAGTTCTCAGTTGCTGTATTGCATCGAATGGAGATGATACTGTTCATCTATCCTTCAAATATCCTCTGAAAAGGTTTTGTCTTTTGTTAGTTCCAATTTCGTTTCTTGGATTATTAACAACAGGTTTCCCTAGAACTGAAGGATTTATTTGTTTTGAGGTTTGAGAGTCACAGAGTCTAATGTCAGTTAGATATCTTGTATTCCATATACCCTTACATACATCAATCTATTGATTTTTTTTTAATTTATATTACTAAAATCTTTTATTTCTCTATGTGGCTGTCTGTCCGGCGCAATTTTCTGTTAGAATGGAAAATAGAAATAATTTTTACAATGAAACATACGTGACAGGAATCAAACTGCAACCTTCTGATCCGAAGTCAGACGTCTTATCCATTAGGCCATGGGGACTACAGCTCTCTTCATATTGCTTTTTGACTTATCTCTCCTTCCGCTTCCCCCATCAATAAGAAATATTCAACCTTTTCTTTTTTGAATCTCAAGATTGTTTATTTATTTCCCATCCGTCAGTTTATTTGTAATTCGAAACTGACAATTAGAACTATGATTGCCGAAACGTTGCAAAATTTTAAGTAACCATATTCTTCCTTAACCAAATTCTATGTGATATTGAAAAATAAGCGCATGTACACGGCAGATGTGTAGAAGCACCCTTTTTATGAGATAGATTACTGAAAAACACTATTTGTAACTCAAATATCTGCAATCACGTCAAAGTTAAGAACTTATCAAAGAACGAGATTGTCGATAGCATCAATCGAGTGATAAGTCAAAGAATACAAGGTGAGACTAGAGAGTATTTAAGTGAGAATAAAATTGATACTTCTGATAATTCACAACACGAACATCTCTATCCGCCTGAATATCTGAACTCATTGAATCTCAGCGGTATTCCTCAACACCGTTTGTCAATGAAGATTGGATCTCCAATAATGTTGTTGCAAAACATCAATCCCAAGTTTGGACACTGCAACAGAACTTAAGTTAAATGCCGTTCATTCGATAATGATCTCATAGAAGCCTAAATTATAACAGGAACTCACAAAGGAGATTTTGTTTTCATCCATAGGATGTCTTTGAAACCAAACGATAATCTACTTCTATTCACTTTCACAAGAAATCAATTGCCGATCAGGCCTTCTTACACGATGTTTATCAATAAAGCTCAAGGACAGACTCTAAATAAAATTGCCATCTATTTGGAGAACGTTGTCTTCACTCATGCACAACTTTATGCCTCAAGTCATCAGAATTTGGTTATCTTCACTTGAAAGAATAGTCACAATCAATTCGTCGCCAAGAATTTCGTATACAAGCTACGATCTTCATTCATCATTTATATTAATAAACATTCATCTCAACATATCTCTTCTTCAAATATCTATATCAATCAATTTGCACACGGGTAATGATTGTAATTAAAAAAAGAAATTCAAGAAAGAAAGAAGCACTATTTCTATAAGATAAAATACTGAAAAATCACTATTTGTAACTTAAAAACCAATGGTCTTTGTAACTCAAAAACCACTGAAAAGCATATCTATATTACTAAAAGCTTTTATTTCTCTGTCTGTTTGCAATTGTTGTAATTTGTGAAAATAGAAATAATTTCTACAAATTCACTATGGTAATCGAACATGCAACCTTCTGCTCCGAAATTAGACGTCTTAGCCATTAAACCACGAGGATTACATTCTAATCTCCACAAAAAATAAAAATATATCGTAGATATATGATTCACACGCTGGTTCTAAAAGCAGTCGTGGATTGACAGAATATAAACATCAGAAATTAAATTAAAAAAAAAGCTTTTAAAAAATTTTAGTTTTAGTTTACTTGATGTAATTTGTGTGTATGGTTTTTTTTTTAATAAATAAAAAGTTGTTTTCCGTTACATATGCGGAGGCTTCCGGAGCGAAGCAACGGGTAGCCGACTAATTTATATAAAAATCAATCTGTTTTCGATACTCTTTTGGTAAAGGCAACTTGACGATGAATTCTTTGTATTCGACCATCTCTAATAACCTCTGCAAAGACAATTGATCTTCTTTGTTGCTAATAAAAAGAAAATGGGATTTAAACTCCTTTACAACTCAAGCTAAAGATCAAGTCACTGCTTTTAATTCGTCATTATTTTGATTTTAATTAGAAATTTTAAAAGTTCCAAATGCTAAATACGGAGAATATTTCATGTATCCACTGTAACTTAAGTTTAATAAATGTAGAAAAAGGTATCTGGCTTTCTAATATTTTTATTGTATTTTTTTTCCAAAAATATTAGGTTGTAAGATCGTTTTTAAGCGCAATTAGAGGTAAAAATTCAAATAAATCTTCGAAATTCGTTCTTTCTAAGATGTGCCCTGTATTCCTCCACTTTCTTTTCTGCGATAGAATCTTTTGTTTTCCTGGAAAATATCTTGTTACTCATCTTGAGGACGAACTGAACTAAGATTTTGATGATATCAAAATAAACTGATAGACAGAAGGGAAAAGTCTTAACAATCCCTCCTTCGAATGGGTTCCAAACAGCTTCTCCTAATTTAGTCTCACACTTTACGTTGTAATCTGAAGATGTTGAAAAATGCAACTAATTTTACAATAATAGTAAAAATTTTGAGTTTTTTTTGTTTTTTTGTTTGTTTGTTTTTTTTAAAATTCAACTATTGGCTAAAAAATGGCAATATCGCATTCGGGGAATAGGTTATCACTTTATTTTACATACATTTAACATGTGCTGTTTAATTTCGTCAAAGTGGAGTATATTTAAAAACACATAATTAAAAGGTAAAAAATACAACTAGTACGTATTAGTTGTATATTTAACCATTTAATTGGGGTTTTTTTTAAATATATTCCACTTTGACTTATTACTTTATTTACTCCATGGAAACTAAAATGGAAGTTCTTTTCGCTAAAATAATCTAGCAAAACGTATTTTCCCTCCAGAAACTTACGCAGTTTTGAATTTCAATGTATTTAATTCAGTTAAACTTTTAAAATCATTTATATGAGAATCTGAATCATTCACATTTAAATTAAAATAATTTAAATTTTAAGATTTTCAGTTGAATTTTAACACTGAAAGAAAGGTATTCCTCAAATTGACTTGACTTTAAGTTAAAATTATTTACAATTTTGCATTTCTATTCTTTTCTTTTCTTTTTTTAAAGACGTGAAAATTCTTTATCTCAATCTTAAATTACCCTCTGTGATTTAAAAAAAAATCGAAGCATCACGAAGGAACGTAGAATTTGAATGAAGAAATTTGAATTTGATTTCCCATTAGATATGCACATGTTTAAAGTTCACTTGTCAAGAAACATCAACATGGCTCAATAGAAGTGCTCATCTTGTGGTCTATAGAAGGACATCAGAATCTTACTAGACCTATTCTGCTTTGCATTCCATCCTTTTACTATCACTAATGCCTCAAAGAAGTGCTCGAAGACCCCACGAACAATTGTAGGACTTCAAGAGAGGCCGCATCCTGAGACTGCTAGTCGTACAGACGAACCGCGAGGTAATAGCTTCTGTGAGATAGTTCTGGAATCGATGGTTGCATGAGGGCCTTGAATCACATCACGAACACTTTGGGCATCTAACAGTACCGCTGCTACAAATAATTAATACGTTGTAAGGCAAGTCCGAAAGCTTCACTCTCCACCATCCAGAAAGATACGCATGCTATGTACAACAACCAGTATATATCTGTACCATTGCTAAACGAATTGCAGACTCTGGACTTCATTCCAGTCTCACGTACGAGGCCTCCCTTTAACCACCCAGCACCGGAGGTCAAATTTAGAGTGAAGCTACCCCAAAAGGCAGGATCTGCTCTCGAGTGATCTCGTGTTGTGCTTAGCGATGAGTCTCGCTTATACCTTGCAGTAGATGATCTTCGCATCAGTAAATGGAAGAGGACTGTACATAAATTAAATCCTGACAATATTGTCGAAAGGCATACACCGTTACAACTGGTGAAAGGTTTGCGGAGCCATTTCTTATAACAGCAGATCCCTCTCATAGTCGAAGAACTTTAAAGACAGCGAAATCTCAGGAGATCCGTTATTTTGCCCTTTAGGAAATTCGTGCCAAGAGGAATTTTCCAACAGTTTAACGCATTTCCTGTTAGCACACATTTTAGCAGTGCTGAAAGCATTTGAAACCCTTCCTTTGCCAGCCAGGTCCCCAGACTTGTCCCCATCGAGCATTCATTATCCAAATGGCACTTACAAAGTTTCATGCAACTTAGACACTTTCCTAATTGTGCTTCGATTTTATTTGTCACAGAGTATATGATAGGAACCTATACAAATAGAAGCGTAAAAAACTTTTTAGTTTTTGAAAATTAATTAAATCAGAAAAATGCTTTCTTAAACCTAAATCCAATTATTTTTTAAGGATTATTAACAGATTATTTATTGCAAAAAAAATTCTTAAAAATTCACTCGTTCACTTTTTTTTAGTTTTCTTAAATCACTTTTGTCACCTTCACGAATTTATCAATAATGACCGACAGATAAAAAAAAATTCAAATGCGGATGATATATCGTTTGTTGTCCATAAATATACATGGCAAGTTTTCGGAAGAGCTATTCTTCGGTTTAATTATTATTAGATACATTTGCACCAGCATTATAAATACTTCTTCTAAAAAATTCAGAATCTTCTTAAATTCTCCATCCCTTCCAATACAGATATAAACAATATTCTGAATAAAAATATAAAAAAAATTAAAAAAAGCAATGATGATGTGTTTTTTTTCCAGTCTCGAAATTTTTTTTGTAAGCGAATAGTTTGTGAGTTCTAATTATTTAACATATTGTTTTAATATGACATTATTCTGATTCGTTCTTATCTAGAAGTTGCAGAAGTTGTGTTCAGAAAGTGGTGAGCGGAAGTCGATATATGCAAATATTCAGAATTATTAATTGTATACAACGGATTTCCTACACTTCCGACTTTAAAAGATGTAGCCTATAAACAAGAAACAAAATTTATCATTCTCATCATCATCATCCACGAATGTTTCATCAAACAGTCTCTTGAATGAAAACTACAGATAAATATTAATTATGAATCTATTATTACTACTAGCCGTGCTGGTGTGGTCGTGCGGTCTCGGCGGCGGCCAGTGCGCCAGTTCCTGGGTTCGAATCCCGGCAAGGGCATGGCTGTTTCAATTTCCTTTCCTGTGTTGTCCAGCCTCTTCTTCACTTTCTCTCTGGTCGGACGTCATTCCTTAATGGCGTCCTGGGGGAAGGCAACGGGAAAACCACCCCCAGTATCTGTTCCCTAGTTTATCTACGGCTTCTCCTAGGGGTTCGCCCTTCGGGGTACACTAGGTTCCGTAGACCGCGTAACTTCGTATATACGAAGATCGCACATCATGATGATGATGATATTACTACTATTATTATTATTAGAAAAATCATTCTCAAATTATAACAAAAATTAAATCAGAGAGATTACTGTTATCAGTCCATCTATGAATATTATTAAACAATAAACTACAGTAGCTGTATAAAGACAGCGTTACCAAAGTGGAAATAAGCCCTATGAAATAACCTGCAGCTCTGTGAAAATTTTATGGAAAAATACTAACGTCTTTGAAAATACAAGTAAGAAAATTATTTAGTTATGAATGTTATAATTTACTTGAGATTATTAAAGAAAAGGGGAATTGGGAATTTTGTTTTCATGCACACAATGAAAACAAAAACCCAACAAAATTCATGCCAAGACCTTCTCAACGAAGTGGAGTCTGAGACGGCCGTTTCATCCCTTTTGGGTTAATCCATACCAAACGGTCAGCAATGGTTGCTCGACCATTTTTTTAAAAAAAATGATTTTTTTACTATTGTTACCCTTATGCATGAGTAGTTCAAAACAGGCATTTTTTTATTATTTATTTCAAAGGGGGAATTTGGTGAAAAACAGACAAATTAACGCTAGGCTATTACAACACTACTTGTACAATTCAGTGTTTAATAAACCAGCATACATTTGTTACAGTTAATAGTTACATTAAATGTGTATTAAAAAGTTCATTAACTTACCGCCAATTAATTGTTTAATGGATCATCTATCAACAAGATTGTACATTTGAATTTGCAACTACGTGATAATGTTGCGACAGCTGTGATGGACAGTGGTGGATCGCAGAAATCGAGGACAACAGTTTAAAAAAAAAAAATGAATGTTTATGTATTGTCCAGCAGGCGCAAGAACCTCTTTCAGAAAGTCATCTGCTGACAGAATATGGCTGCCTAATGAAAATGTTCTTCGAAAAATCTCTGCTTTGGAACTGACAACAGTAACACGCCGCTCACATGTTATTTCCGAGAAGTTGTCTGAAGAAATATCTCAATTGTTTAATCAACGCTTATCTTAAAACAATTTGATTGTTGATTAGTTAATGGACGTTTTAAAGCACATTTAATGTAACTATTAACTGTAACAAATGTATGATGGTTTACTAAAAATTGAATTGTAAAAGTAGTGTTGTAATAGGCCTAGCGTTAATTTGTCTATTTTTACCAACTTTCCCCTGCTGTAACTTCCCCCCTTTGTTCTGCATGGAATATCAAACTCAATTTTTTTTCACAGTTATCTCTAATAAAGTTCTCTTTGTACTGTAAATATCAAATTTTTATTAAGTCCCCCCACCAAAGATATTGATTGGGGCTCAAACTTTGAAAAAAAAAATGAAAAAAGAGCATTTTTCAAGATCTGTAACTAAATTAGGAATCCAGTAACAGATCTGAAATATTTTATGCTAAACCTTTGGATGTATATCTTTTCTCTAAAAAAATTTATACCTTTTCTACTTCATTCCTTCCTGCTCAACAACAAAAAAAAAAAAAAACTGTAACTTTCAAAAGCGAATATCATTTTCGGTTTTACATTTCAGCCATTTGCATTAGAGATATAGTAAAAAGACCTAAAATGTAGTTTGAAATGTGCTGAAAATAATGTTTTTTACCACATCTTTCTATCATTTTTCTTAGCTGAGTTATCAAATTCTACCGCAACCGTCTGCAAAGGCCAAAAATGCCGGAAACCATAAAACAAAAATGGACTCCATTTTTAAAAGAAGTCAAATAAAAAATAATAATGCCTATTTTGAACTACTCATGCATAGGTGTAACAACAGTAAAAAAATCAATTTTTTTAAAGATAGTCAAGCGACCAATTTGATTTTTTCTGGACCATTTGATATGGATTGACTCTTTTATGATTCATCAGCCAAACTTACCATTTCGATGACACGCTTCGATGGCAAGAAGATATGTGGAACCCATACTCGCTTTTGACTGTAGGTTCCGACATAAATAAACAAGAAAAAAATATATGTTGCTTAACAGGATTTAATAATGTAGCCCTCAGCTTTTGGGCACAGTAATTTTCATTATATATAATCAAAGAAAAGTAATATTGCTGCTTGTCGATTTCACCGCTGGCCAAAATCGTCAGCAACGGGGTGGGTGGGGGTCTGGTGAGGGTCGATGTCGACTTCACAGCATGCGTCTGACGTACTTCGGAACACTTGGCGACGAGAAGGTCTGTCTTGCCGGCTTGGCAAGTCGTCTTCGGCGACGCTACTGGGTGGGCTCGGTGAAGCTTGGCGGTTTCTATGTTCATACTTGCTCTTTAAATCACTTCGTGACATATTGAAAAAACTTCATCTACACTTCATTTTATTATCAAATTTTCGGAAGAATTTTCTATCTTCCTTCTTCAAGGTTACAATGTATATTCAGGTGATATCAAATTACAAAAGATTTCTTAGCATGGTTATTAACAAAACTTAGCATTTATCCTTAAAATGCTACTAACATATTATTATATTTACAATTGTTTCAAATTCAACAATTCTTAATTTTAATACAATTGTTTTATTTTACTAACAATCATTATAATAATCATAATTTTTTAAATTCATCGATTATTACACTTTTTTTGTTCTTGTTCATATGAATTTTTACCATTTCCCTAGCTAAATTTATGAAAATATTCTCAACTTCCAAACCTTTGCTTCTATTGTAATTTAAATTTCTTGTGTTTCTGATTATTATGCTTTCCAGTATTTTTCTTGTTTTTGTATCTTTTTCTAACATAATTATTTTTACTTCCTCCTTGATCCAATGCCCATTTTTCCTACAATGATATGCTACGTCAGATTTTTCTTTCAGGTCATTTTTAATACAATTAATATGTTCAAGTACCCTCTCCCGGGTTGTTCTTTTACTTTCCCCAATATAAATTTTGCCTCAGTCTCGGGGAAGGCCCGTCTCGGTCTTCGGACTCCGTTTGCCGGTCACGATCCTTCCGTTGGCCGGCTTCGGGTTATGTTTTAGCGGGGAGAGTGAATTGGCTTTCACCGCTAAACTTAGCTGCGCTGTGGCTTCCTTCTGTTCCCGGCGGCGTGTCTTTCGCTCGGCCGGCTTTCAGGCTTCCAGGCGGGGAAGGGCGGTTTTGCCGTCCACGTTGGAGATGGCCTCGTCTTCCTTCGTTCTCGTACAAACGCCTCCTTCGTACTCCGGTTTGGAGAAACCCTTGCGGCTTGCTTGCCGCCAAACTGACTGAACTATCTCCGGCTGGAGATCCCTTGGTGGCTATCAGCCACGCACTAACTCGGAGAGCTTCTCCCTGCGGCTGGCTTGCCGCCACACTAACTCACTCTGCTGTCTCCGGTTGGAGAATCTGCCCGCGGCTGCTGGCCGCCCAAAACGAACTGTCTAACACAGGTGGAACTCCCCGTTATATCCAGGAGTTCGGCCTCTCCATCAGCTCCGGAACGGTCAACTCACCTCACAGGGGACGGGGAAACCGAGCACCGGTTAAGGAAGAGTCCACTTACGGGGGGAAACAAATAAGGGGGAAAATCACCAGGTAACAATATTATTATAACGAATTTGGTAG
The DNA here is from genome assembly GCA_023159025.1 of Thereuonema tuberculata. Lineage (NCBI taxonomy): Eukaryota > Metazoa > Arthropoda > Chilopoda > Scutigeromorpha > Scutigeridae > Thereuonema > Thereuonema tuberculata. The sequence continues at coordinate 9,516,115 of JAFIDM010003189.1, read as the reverse complement.
TATTAAATAATAATAAAAATCTACATTCAAAAAATATTTTAAAAACGCTAAAAGCAATAATTTTTATATAATGTTATTTTATTTGTATAATGTAAAGATGTATCATGGAGATGATTTGTTTATTGTTATTTGGAAAATTAAATTGACTGTAAAAAAAAATTACAACATAGTTTTCAACACAGCCTTTCTCTTAAATGTAGGAGGCTTTAGAAAAGAGATAATATTCAGTCCAACACTCGTCTCCGAGATCGTCTGCAACTGAGAGGAGCAAAGTGCAACAGTGGAGACAGATTAATTCAGAAGAATTGCAACTGTATCCCGAGATAGCCGTCATTGCATTGACGTCAATAGAAATCTATGCGTATACGGAGAACGAAGAAGTTTTCGTTCAATTGCGTTCATGACTCAATTAAAAGCTTCAATATTTTCAAGAAAGTAGACTTTATATTCTCACAAAAACATCTTCGATAAGATTAAAAGTAGGCAATACGGAATTTTATATATTAATTTTTTTTAGAAAATTTATACTATTTATATTTGTCAGGTATTATAATTTAAAAATAAATAGAAGCTTTTTTTCATTTGAATTAAATGTCACGTGATTAAAAACTAAAAGAAAAATAAAACACAAAAGTGTAAGAAAGGTTTCAGGTTCATTCAGAAACTTTTTTTTTTTTTTTGTAAATTTAATAAAAGTTTACAACGAAGTCACGAAACTTGTAAATTAAAGTTGTATTAATTTTTTCTGGATTTTTGTAGAGTTGTTTAATTTATTTATTTTATTTATTAGATGAAAATAATGTCTAAAATTTATTGCCTATTTTTTAAATTGGCAATAACAGTATTTCGCTTTTAAATACTTAGAAAATAAACATTATTTCAAAAACATAAATATTATTTTTATTTTTTTTATTATAAAAAAAAAATTTAAGTTTTTTTGTGTTAGATTTGTTGACCTGCTGATGAATTCCTGTTGGCCTTGAGCCAACAGATTTTAGTGTTTTTTTTTTTTGTTTTTTTTACTGACACTCGGAAAGCAGCCACTCTTTCAGATTATTCATAGTTCAGTGTAAAGTGTTGCGTCAACGGAAGCAGAGATAGTTTTAATATGGCGGCCATGGATCTGTTGGTCGCTAATTACGGTGTATTATCCCTTTCACTGTTTCTCCTAATTGTTCTAATCATTTTAATTAATAACTCAACGTTCATAATAAAATGGATTTTCGCACATTGCTATAGTTTATTTGTTTCCAAGCCTTTGATGGAAGATTCGAAGCCATATAAAGAGAAACTCTTTTCTGAGCTTCATAATTTGGAATCCAACGACCCGCAGCTCAAACAGAAAAGAGTTCTTCGAATTCTTGAAATAGGTGTAGGCCCAGGATGTAACTTCAGTTTTTATCCCAAGAATTGTCAACTTACCTGTTTCGATCCAAATCCTCATTTTCGGGATTATATGTTTAAAAATTACAACAGAAATCCAGAGTTTACGTTGGAAAGATTCGTCGTTGCCCCCGGAGAAGATTTGGTTGGTGTTGAAGATGGAACAATAGACGCTGTGGTGACTACTTTCGTACTTTGTTCCGTTCAGAAAGTAAATGATGTTTTATCCGAAATCACACGTGTTTTGGCACCAGTAAGTATTATTTTTAAGAAAGCTTACATTGTTTAACAGCAGAAGTAGTTGTAAAAGATTTATTGCTGAAGAGAAATCTTCCTTCCATTTCCTCTTTACGTTTCCGTCGTAAAAGGCTTTAAACTGGAACTTTCTATAGTATTTTGCAGAAAAAAAAAAAGGGTTTGCCATATATGGTCATTATGTAGTGATCAATTGTGTCTGGAATAAACGTCATCAACTTGAACTCCGAGCAGTCAGTCCAAGATGGCGTCGTTTTGTGATCGCATAAACGTGACCAAGAAAGGACAAACTTTGCATAGCCAAGCAAAGGGAATAGTGTGGAACGTGTTTAATTATTTCAATTTTAATTATTGTTATGTATTCGTAACTGTAGAAAATACAAAAACCAGAATGTTTCCGTAATGTTTATAAGATTCAGTTAGGGATATTAGCAATAGATCGCGCTATTATGTCCTAGAAACATCAATCTATTAAGGAAATTATGTCATCAAAAGCTAGATGACATTCATGAAATTTGGTGAACATATACAGTATATATATATATTTTTAAAATTTTAATGTACTTACAAGTTCAGTCCTACGAGATACCTATGTTTATAGGATCTGTCTGTAGGTTCTGTAGAAGATATAATGTTAAGTTCTTACAGATAATATTCATATTAAATGATTTGTTGTATAAATATCAAATTGTGTTTTTTATTAAATCATCATCCTATTAATAGGCAAAAAAAAATTGTACGTATCTTTGTAAATTTGTAATTTGAAATAACCAATCACAGTGCATGTTAGAACACGTCAGTCTGACGTCACGCCCATGTTTAAAGATGGCGCTCTTACTATTTTCTCCACTTCACCCCGACAGATCGCGATTACACTATTATCAGCGTATTAAGATTTTCTTTCCCACATAAATGAAGTTTACACTGAAATGCATGAAGTTCATGCGTCAAAATTCATCAGAGTTTGTAAAACCTCGATTTTTATATAATTTCGGCTGTGTCGACGCCCTCTCAATAATCAACGGAGTAGGGAATAATGACGATGCATGTGCCCTCATTGTTGTCCAGACAGGATTATTGGTATTGGCTGTTGGACATTCGTTATTGTTATTGTTGAAACTGATAAATCAATTTTTTATTTTCTTTTATTTTAACAAAAGTTGGCTTAGTCATTCAAATTATATGTGGGCTATTGCGGAAGTCATGACTTTTAAAAAATGAGCTTAGAATATCTTTTTCAATGTTGTGTTTTTCAAAAATTTCAGGATATTTCAAAAATGGGGCATTTGTTTTACTTCCGTTAATATTGCCTCAATTTCGACGAACCTATTCTTTTAGGGCAGCAGCTTGCCATTATGTTTCATAATGAGAAACCGCAGCGCTGGCTACTACGAAAGTGATAAATCAATTTTTTATCTTTTTTTTATTTTAACAATATTATAATATTGTTTTAACAAATAACCCGATATTCAAATTAAATATGGGCTGTTGTGGAAGTCATGGCTTCTAAAAAAATTAGCTTAGAACATCTTTTTCAATCTTGTGTTTTTCAAAAATGTTGAATTTGTTTTACTTCCGTGAATATTTCACGGGTCGCAACTAGTATAACAGTAATAATTCAAGTATTGTATTTGTATAGCTATGTAGCAGTAGGTAGAAAATAAATAAATAGTAGAAATATATTTTTTATATTTTTATATTTATATTTTATATTTAAAAGTTCGTAATTAGTTTTATAATTATTTGAAATGCTCATTTGCAGAATATAACAATATATAAGATTTTAATAATTTATTACAAATTTGTTAATTAAGCAATCAAATAAAAGCAGTTAGTCTAACTAAATTAATAACACTTCATAATTGATTATAATAGTTTAATTATAACCAATCAAAAAATATTTTTTTATTATTTTTTTTTATAAGCTTCATATAATACATAATAATACTGTTCTCTTATTTTGTAAAAAAACTTTTATTAATAAAAATACATTATTTTTTTCCCATAGCATTAAAATGTTATATTTGGTTCTTATTTTATTTTCTTAGTTTATTATTTTATTTAATATTTTACTTATGTTATTAGTGTCTGTATTGTTTAGATGTACCTAACAACACAATCTATAATCTAATAATGAGTCAATAGATGATTTATATATTAATGTTTTATATTTTATAGAAAAGCTATTTTGTATATGTTTAAACATGCATATTAAGGAGTTAAGTTTATTTAATATATATAAATAATGAGTTTTCCAAAATGAATTGATTATTGATGTATGAATCTAACCTATGATATCTTTTTGTATAAATTATTTCCTTAGTTTCACAATTGCATCTTTGATAATTCATGTTATTGTTCATTAAACAATTATGATGATGATATTTTATGAATGAATTTGTAAGTAAAAACTTATTTTTTGTTCTTATTATCATTAATTTTGTTTTTTTGAATGTTTATTTTCATTTTATCATTATGTGTCCATACAATTAAGTTATTATGAAGGGTTTTTTTTTCTGCAGTTTTAGTTTTCATTTATATTTATCAGGATGATATCATCAGCATAAGTAGGCTATAAATTTTCAATGTACATATTGGACTATATATTGCATTTAAATGTATTATAAATAAGCATATTATTATAATTATAAATATTTAAATGCAATAATTATAAATATATTAATTTTATAATGAAAGTTAGTTTAAGGTGTGCTGCTATGAAAAAGTGAATTTAGAATTAGTGGTATTTGAAATTCTTTCTGTAATAATACATTTTTGAAAATGTAACTAATGGGCCTTATTTGAGCTCCCTGTCCAAATAAGGCCCATGTGTAAATAAATTATAAATAAGGAAAAAAAAGCAGAAATCAATTAAATTAGATTAATTATATTTAAACCAAAATAATTATATAATTAAATTTAAATCAAATAAAATACAGGGTGTTTCAGCATTCCCTCCGGGTTTCCTAAGGTCTGTAGCTCACAGGCAAACTCGCCCACAGGGACAAGAGCTTGGCAGTGAAAAGAGCCAATTTCCAACATTTAGTTCTGACTAAATATTAAGCTACAAATTAATAATTAATTAGTAATTAATTTTTAAAATTGTGAATTTAAAACTAGCTTTGATGATTTTTTTTATATTTTTCCCCGTTATATATAATTACTGTATGTTATAGAATGTGCTTATGAGGCTCATAATAAGAAAACATACACAATAATTGATGGGCCTTATTTGGTTCATCAGTGGAGGGCCTTATTTGGAGCCCCCTGTTAACCCACGTTTTCATTCATTGTTTTACTAAAAAGTATTTAAATGCACGTGAACTGGAAAATATGAAATACAATATCTTATTCGACTCATTACACACTTTAAAATGACATAAAACATGTTTATGTATATTAAGTTGCCAAAAAATGCAGACGATTTATCAAATTAAGTTGAAATAGTAACGACAAAAGCTTCGGGTGACTTTTACTGTTCAACTGAAACAAACATGGTGAAATTCTCCACTTCAACGAACCTAATTTTTGGTGTAGCAGCTAGAAGCCAGGACCTGTCTGAAACATAACTAATCTTGGTAAATTGTCAAGGTACTATTAATAAAACGAAGGATGGGCCTTATTTGAGACCGGGCCTTATTTGGCCCATGTATCTTATTATAAATAAATTATAGCATTTAATTTACCATTTTTTTTTCTCCAAACAATACCAATCTCCGGAACCTTCTCCGACCCAACCAATTGTTTTTCCTATTTTTGAATTTAAGTTAATTCTTATTTTTCTATTTTTTTAAATACTTTTTTAATATTTTAATATTTCTATCATTGTTTCTCTTATACCACTATTAAATAAATTTTCTACTTGTGCCTCATGATTTATACTGTCGAACGCTGTTTCATAATCAATAAAAATTATATAAATATATTGTCCTTTGTTAAGGGCAATATTAATGGTGTTTTGAAAATCTTGAAATAGTTTGTCAGTACTTATTTTTTTTATATGCAAATTGTTCTTTTTTTAGTATATTATATTTATATAGAAAGTTATATATTGAATTGGTTAAATAAGTCTCTATAATTTTAGACATATTAGAAAAAACAGAAATTGATCTATAATTTTTTGATTTCGTCAATTTTTCCTTTTTTTATACAGAGGAGTTGTTTTTGCTGTTTTCCAAATATTCGGGAAAATTCCATAATCGTACATGTTTTTTAAAAGTTCTTGTATTATTGTTCCAAATATATCTATATGGTTTTTCATATCCTTTACGATATCAACAGAAATTTTTATTTTTCCTTGATTTAATAATTTTTATTATACTCTCAATGTCAGGTATATAAAATCCTGTTGTATTTTTTTTATTTTTAATGTCTTCATTATTATTTTTTATGTTACAGTTACATTTGTTGTTAATTTTACTAAATGTGTTACCAAATAGTTTATCGGTTTGTTTATAATTATATTTTTCTATTAATTTACAAATTTTATTTTTATCTATATTTTTATTTTCTTTATTTTTTATAATATTATTTATGGTATTCCAAGTCTTTTTATTATCATTGTTATATTTTTGTACTTTATTTTGGTAAAAATTATATTTGTTTTTTGTGTTAGGTTTTTTAACCAATTGCTTTTGTTTTAACTGCTTTATATTTTAAAAAAGATTTAACGTGCATGCATACTGATTCAAAAATGAAACAAGAGGCCAACACACTTTGCTAGTTCTTTAAAAAACATTTAAACACATTGAAATACATAAAGGACACGACCGGTATGAGGCGAAACAAAAATTTTATGTTCGTATTTTAATGTGTTTAAATGTTTTTTAAAAAACTAGTCAAGTGTGTTAGCCTTTAATTTTTTTTTATATATTTTTTATTAGTTTTATTATTTTATGTTTTTTGTATAATTTGTCTTTTTCTTTGATGTGTTTAAAAATCTTATCTGTTATCCATTCACGTTTATAAAAATTTATTTTTCGTTTTTAGGCTTCTGAAAGATGCCTTATATCTCCGGTTTGTCTGTCTGTGGACACATATCCCACAATGCTTCGCAACGGCTTCTGTTAGTTCAGTTGGTTAGAGAATCGTGCTAGCGAAGGTCGTGGGTTCGATCCCCTCATGGGCCATTCTTATTCTTCAATTTTTTCTCCCCATTTTAAATCTTTTCACTGTTTCTCAACTTATGACATAATGAGATATTGAATATGTAATCCTTTAGAATTGGTATTTTGATACAACTTTATTTTCTCTAAAAAATTAGTATTACGTTGTTTAAAGTAGAAACTTAGAATTTCTTAGGATTTCTTATATGTTGTAGGTGGCCTGTTAGCTCAGTTGGTTAGAGCGTCGTGCTAATAACGCGAAGGTCATGGGTTCAATCCCCTCATGGGCAATTGTAATTCTTTATTTTTTTCTCCCCATTTTAAATCTTTTCACAGTTTCTCAACTTAAGTTTTTTTTTTTTTCATTATTAGGAATTCAATGTATTAACAAGGGTTGAGTTAAGAATGACGATTATTCCACATAAATAGGGGTGGGTATTTCTAGACCACCCTGGCACAGTCTATTCTAAAGTAAAGGTGACTCAGAAGCCGTTGCGAAGCATTGTGATTGGTTTACTAATCACTATTCCTACCTTGTTTTTAATTTTATAATTATTTTCAAGTTTCCTTTATTGTTTTTCTCTTTATTATTTATTGTTATTTGTTAGATATATTAATTATCTTTATTTATTATTTTATTTGGGTCTGTTATTGGTTTATTTATTTATTTATTTCTTACATCATTAATTAGGTTTCTGATTTTTTAATAAATAATTTTTAATTTTATATTGTTGTGTTTTCTATTTTTTTTTTAAATTTTGATTATTTTTACATACTGATTATTTTTGTTGATTATATAATTCTAACATTACTATGTAGTGATCTGAAACTTCAGTTTGTATAATATTTGAGTATTTTTATTTCTTATTTTAGTGAAACAGTGATCTCAGCATGTGGAGATATAAGATTTTGTGGTTTGTTTTTCTTATATCTCCAGTATGTAGTTGCAGTATTAAATTCTCCAAGCCATATAAATTAAAGATTTCTAAATATTTCAATATAAGTGGATTGGTTTTATTTTCGTCCAATACATTCCTCGGTAGAGGCCTCGGAACATCTCACATTATTTTATGCCCACCTGGTACATTTAAATTTTTTTGTTATTCCAATCATCTAAATTATTTTTTCCCACTCTTGTTATTTGTTTATTTTTTTTTTTTGAGGTCTTCTTCGTTCATTATTTTAGTTATATGTGAATCTTCATCTCCATCCATCCATCCATCTATAGTATTCTGTCCGGAGACAGGTCCAATTCTGTGGAATTCGCACAGAATTCCCAGAAACTCCTGGAGTGGTTTCCTGTTGCCTGCCCCAGGACGCCATTAAGGAATGACGTCAGACCGAAGAGAAAGCGAAGAAGAGGCGAACAATACAGGAAAGCAAATTGAAACAGCCATGCCACTGGCGCACTGGCCACAACGGCAGACCGCCGTCGAGACCGCATGGCCACGCCAGCACGGCAATTTTCATCTTTTCTTACTAATATCTTATGGAATTTTGTACAAGTGAATTTATAATTCTTTTCTTTTGCTATTATTCTTCTTTTCAAAACAAGTTTTTTTTTTTTTTCTTTTCGTTAAATTCTCATTAAAATAGATTATTAGTGGTGCCATCATTATTAAAGATCTCATTATTTCATAAAATTTTCTTTTCTTTCATTTTTTCCATCCAGAATAATCTATTTTTGGGAGTTGAGAATTTGATTATTATAGGTTTTATTTTGTTCTTATTAAAAGTTTGAACTCGATGCATAACTTCTATATTTTGTAGTTGATCTTTTACTGCTATCTTGTCTGGAATTTTTCCTATAATGTTTTGGAGTTTTTCATTTGATAGTTGGACAACTCCGTTTAGTTCCATATTATTCTGCTTAAATGTCCATTTCTAATTCAAGATTTTTGATTTTCTCCTGTTTGTTATTTTCCTTTTCTTCAAGTTGTATTTGTATACTATCTATTGTTGATAATTTTTTGTAATTTCTTCTTAATGTTCATTTATATACCTTAGACTAATTTTTTTATCTCTTGGATTTCTGATTTGATCTTTTTTATGTACTGTATTAATTCTTAGGCTTGAGCCCATTTCCTTTGTTGAATCCATTTCATTTCGTTGGCGTTTTCTTCAATTCTTTCATCTTTCTTGTTTGGTTTCTTTAGTTAATTTTGTTCTCATGATTATATTTTTACATTTATCGCATCTCCAGTTCCTTTTCCTTGTAGACATTGGAATATTTGCTTCTGTTTGTATGTTCATACATCTTAGGTGGAATTTATCGCCATATCCTAGACATCAATCTTCTTCTTCTTATGTAAAATGTAAAAAAATTGTGGTTTTTTTTTTGGTTTTTTTTTTTACAATTTGCACAATCTATATTATATCCCTTTTGAGACATAATTAAATAGTTATATGTTTAAGATCCAAAACATCTTCAACACCAAATATATAAGAAACATATATATTTATTAATGAATTTCCGGAAAGTTGTTCTTCTTTCCTTTGTCAAGCTTCAAATAATATAAACAATTTACAGATGTTAATTACCATGTATAAGTCATGTGGTACAGGATGATATTTTTTTTTCTTTCTGTGCAATGAGTAACAAACCAAGGAATGATGTAAAAAATCTATAAAAGATTTTACTGCAGTAATATATTACAGGAAAGACGTTAATACAAGTAGAGATTTCAATATGAAACATTTGTTGGTTTCTAATTTAAAGAGTTCTTTTAAATAAAGTTCCATTTCTTGACACTCTGTAAACTGTTCCACTGGGCCGTCAAATCCTTCGCCAGATTCGGTATCTCTATTTGAATACTTTTGTAAATATCGACTTGATATTTCACTCACGAAATAATAAATAATAATTTCTAATAATCACTTCACACTCTCGGTGAATGGCTTAAACACGAACAGTTAATATTCACTTATCACTAACTACTAAATTATCTATAATTAATTCTCTTTCGTAGAATCTATAAAATTCATTAACTTGCGAATTTAATTCCGGTTGAAATTAATTACTATCAATGCTGCTTCGCACTTTACTATTCACACACAAAATCACTTGAAGTTCTTTAATTAATTTTCCTAATAAGATATTCAATACTTTCTCCTAATTATTACTCTTGAATAATTAAGTTTCGTTGAGCACTAATTCTTAACTCTGAACTTATTCCACGTTTTATCGATTCCTCTTTAACACACTAATCATCTGGGTCGGACGATCCCACAAAATGAAATGAATCAAAAAACTACTTACAGGTTCTGTAGACGATAATGGTTTATTCCCCTCGGTGTTAAATAATTCGATATATGGCTTTTCACCTCGGCGAACGACTGCGTTGAATACAACTGCGATGACGAGAACTCGCTCCGTTCCAACGGCTTGTGACTTCTATTCCCTTGACTTCAAACGTCGCGCCTTAGGTTCTCCTACCCAAGAGGCAATTCGCTTCGGGACTGACGTATTCTTGCTTCTGTCGTCTGCTTATGCTATTGGCAAAATCCAATCTTCCTGCTTCGGTGTAAACGAATTATTTAGATATTTCTGCTGCAATACTTCTGCGGAATATCTAACTTCTCTTCGGATACAATTCAGGGAATAACTATCAAGCAAACATCCGTATTACAACTTACGTATTTCTTCTTATCATCATGTATATAAAAATTGACTCAACAAATCTTACATTTCTTTTTCTCAGCATTCTATATTTCGTCCTGAATTAGAGGACTTCTTCAGGAATCTTCATTAAATACAAAACATAATATAAAAATAAGCAATAAGGCCATGATAAAAGGATTTGGATAGATAAAATTAAGGAATTGAAAGAAATATTAACAATAAATGAGTATCCAAAAGAATTTATGGAAAGTGTTATTAATGATTTTTTCAAAAAGAGAAAATTTGTAAAATTTAAAGAAAATGAAGAAACAACCAAGAACTATGTAAAATATCTAAGTTTACCTATAGGGATTAATATAAATAAACAAGTGAAAGAAGTATGCAGCAGTAATGACACCAAAATTATTTACTATAAGGACAACACACTATTCAAGAAAGAAAGAATTAGGAAAAAAGGCAGTCAATTAGATAGAATGGGAATTATATATGCTTTGAAGTGCAGAGATTGCGGGGTAATATACATAGGAAGCACAGGCCGTACGGTAAGGGAGAGGGTGAAAGAACATACGACGGCATATGAAAATAAAAAAGAAAATATATCAGAGTGGGCTAAACATTGTTTACACAAAGCAAAGGTCACCTCCCGGACCCTATCGTTTACAATGTTTTCAATGTTAAAGATGAGAAAAAAAGATATAAATTAGAATCCTGTTTAATAAATAGTTGTGTCTGCATTAATAGAGATAAATCTCTGAAGGTAAATGATGTCTCCTTAAGTTTGTTCAAAAAATCCTTGATTAAAAACAAAAAACGTAAAGAATTTTTAACATTTAAGTGAAATATTTATAAAAGAATGTACATGTCTGTTCAATTTAGATGTGATATTAATTCATATTGTATTAACAATAGTATTATAATATGATGCGATTGTTAATTTTGTAATATGATTTGTTTGTTACATTCACTTTGTTAATATGATTTGTAATATGATTTGTTTGTTATAATTTACTTTGTTATAATGATTTGTGTTCGTAAGAAGAGAAAGGTTTTCTCTTGCTTATTTTTATATTTTTATATTATGTTTTGTATTTAATGAAGATTCCTGAAGAAGTCCTCTAATTCAGGACGAAATATAGAATGCTGAGAAAAAGAAATGTAAGATTTGTTGCGTCAATTTTTAAACATCCGTATTATTGAATAAATCTTCATATTCTGTTTTAGCCACGCTTGGACTTCGTTCCTCCGGGTATTTAGAGTATCTCTATCGGCTGCTCTTATTTCGTGTGATCCGCTCGGCTTCACTAGGATTTCTACTCTCGTCTCCAATTCTCCTTAGCCTTTACTTCGGATAACTTTAGATTACTGTTAATGACTGAATGTTTCTTAACTCGAGTCTTCTAATAACTCTTCCTGCTTGTTCGGGTACTCTGTCCAGTACGTGTGCGCTGTCCGTGCGCTCCTTCGTCTACTCTCGTCCACTGTGCTTACTTTGCCCACAGTGCCTTCAGTGCTCTCTGCTCCAGACCGAGGTTGGTCAGCTGTTAAAATCTACTTTCATCACTGACGTCATCCTCGTCTCCAATGCAAATTTTCCAATACAAATTTGCTAATTAATAATAACTTTAAAATTAAAGTTTCAAGCAACATAATAAATACTAAAAATAATTTTAGTTAAATTTTATTACTGGAGATTTCTTCTACACCATGCCATATTACACAACCTGACAATCAAAATAATATTAATAATAATACATATGAAAACGAACCTTCACTTTTCATTATAACACAATTTCAATAATTTTATTCATTCAATAAAAAACCAATTCTTCAAATTTTACAATTTTGTGTTTCTTCTTTATACTAGATAATATTACATCTTTCTAAATCGTTTATATTATTTGAAGCTTGACAAAGGAAAGAAGAAAATTCATTAATAAATATATATTTTTTTATATATTTGGAGATGATTTGAAGATGTTTTGGAACTTTTAATATGATAAGAAGAAACGATCTAGGGAAGAGATATGGACTTATAAGTTTAGGTTCTTTCTGCTAGTTACAGTAAATGTAAAAGTTACATCAATGAGTGATAATGATCGAAAATCGAATCTGAGATACGTCACTAATAAATGTGTAATTATTTTTTTTTATATTTTCAAGTAACACTTCAAAGAAAAACACACCAAAAAAAACAAAATGTTCTTACCTGAGAATTTTATTAAACTTTTGGTTAGCAGTAAACGTGAAATTCTTTAGGCAGCTTACACGCTGGTTCTTCAATCAAAGTCAAACCTCTCTTTTTTGCGAGTATTATTCAGTTAATGGATGTTGTAATCAATGGGAAATGCCTAAATCTTGTTTCTGACACTTAATTTATCAACTAAAGAATAGCTGCAGTTTGGTTGATTGGAGAACGAGTTCTTGTAACTTTGTTCATCAAAGAAAACAATTGATTTTCATCTTTGAAGATGGATGGAAAAAAAAATACAAAATAACCCAACTTCTAAATCGAAATCGAAATGGTGAGAAAGTGCAAGAGATTTAACCTCGAATTTGTCAAAATGAAAAGGGGCTATTAAAAAAATATATCTTCTTAGTTTCTCCATATTATAACGGTGAGAAAGTAAAGGAATTGTTCAAAGACAAGCAATTATACAATATTCTTCTAAAATTTGTAATCATTTTAATATGATATCTTAAATCTGTTATATAAAATAGACATTAATCCCATTTTAACGATGTCTTATAGACGATGTTGAGTTCCCTAGGATTTTTTAAGTTTCTTTTCTTTTTTTCTTTGTTTTTTGATTTTTATTTTTTTTTTTTTTTTTGAGCGATGTTTGTGGGTGCAAGTCTGGCTGAAAATCTTGTGAACTAATAACCAGAAACGTAATTTATTGATGTAAACTTCATGCTTAACAATTAAAGAAGCTACTGGATAGATATGATTGGATTTTGGTATTATAGATAGATTTATGTCATTTACCAGAACACTTAAATCATTAATAACTAAAAAAAAAAATGCAATGATCAACATCAAACTTTATATTTGGAGTTAAACACTATTTTTGTCCTAATGAGGACTCATATGAGGGGTTTTAAGTCGTAGTAGCCTAACCCTCAAAAAGCAAATTATTGGAGAAATGGTTTGAAAGATTTGGTGGTAATGTACAAAAAAACAATATACATTTTGCTGCTGTAATTTATGTAGTAAAGAAAATTAGCTACATAAATTACAGCAGCAAAGTGTATATTGTTTTTTTTGTACACGACCACCAAGCCTTCAAACATTTCCCAATAATTTGCTCTTTCAGGGTTAGGCTACTATGGCTTAAAACCCCTCTAATGAGAACTGATTATAAGCAAACACTTGTAAACCAAAAAAATTCCGAGAATAATTAAATGGCTTTCATAAAATAAATGTTATTAGCTATATAAATTTTGGTGATTGTGATGTAAGGTCTACGTTTCTTAAGGCTCAAAATCTATGGTCTTTTCTATTTCAACTTATTAATTTTTACTTTTACTGTATTTGTGTATTAGTGGTTAGATTGCACCATATTTACTTTGTAATAAAAGCTCCTTTGTTTAAAGTCAACAATTTCTGACTGAATAAAATATCTGGGGGCACGGCAGTGCCCCCGCCAAGACGAGCCGAAGGCAGGAAGGGCACTACGTACCTTTTCTGTAAGTGTTTCGTCGTATTTTCGAACCCTCATAGCTTCGGCCTGGATAATACTAGGGAGCTCAAATTTTCAGGATAAGATGCAGTTAGCAGACTAATGAAATACGCTAAGTTTCATTTATTTAGCTTTTATACTT
>JAFIDM010003189.1:9480853-9491928 GCA_023159025.1 Thereuonema tuberculata | reverse complement strand
CTTGGCTCTACGTGAGATCTCATATTTTTTTAACAGTGAAAGCATTATGAGCATGTGAGTCTTGGCAACTTATTTTACATGAAATGTTTTGAGTGGGATTTTATTTTCTTAAGCTATTTGTAGTTCGTTGTATGGAGAAAGTCCTGTAATTGTTCTGAGGCTATTTGTATAGCAGTGTGATGAAAAATAGCGAGATTTCAAAAGATATAGATCAGGTGATTTTGATTTCGTAACTTCAGATATTAAGATCTTTTTAAAGGGTGTTATCTTATTTAACTGATTTTTTTTTTCTTTTCTTGTTCGGAGAGGAACTTATTTCGGAGAAAAGTGAAGATATCTAATTCATAGAAAGTCGTTTCTTTAAATCTATCTATACTGTATTAAAGTAAACAGAGTTGATAAGCCTAACTAACAATAAACTAGCTTTATACTTTAAGGATATAATTCATAGGCTTTTTAATTGACAAGGAAAAATAATTGTAAAAAAAAAAAAACCCGCAGAATATTAGGCTTATCTTTGAATGGACTTTTTTTAGTTTTTATTTATGCCTAAATTTATTTTAGGTTTAGATAATATGCACGATTTAAGCTTAAACTTCAAAACGGGACTTGAAATTTTGTATGTTCGGAGTTTATTAAAAATTCTTAAACAAGATTACAGAATTTAGGTTGCAATTCTTCTTGAACTTCATTTTTCTGTATACATTACATGAAATCTTTAAATTTTGACGAATGTTTTTTTCAAAAAATTAGAATTTCAGTAATGGCGCTTTAAGTGCAATATATTAACGATGTTGACTGTAATAAATGATTTGCTTTATTTTATGCAACTTTCTTTGGAATATAAGCTGTAAATTCCTTCAGAAACTTTCTGAAAGCCAAATGATAGCTGCTAAGTTATTTGTCTGTAATTGTTTTCATTTGAGTTCCATTTCCTCCTTTCTCTGATTGTCTTCCATCGTCTGCAGGCAAAGAGAAATGAGAACACCGAAACATTCATTTTTTTTTTTAGTTTTATATATTTTTATCTAACAATGTTTAAGATTTATCTAAACATTGACATGATCTTCGTTTTCAATTTATTTTAAGATTTGTTTACTTACTACATTTCTTTTTTCTTTTTTCTTAGGGTGGAAAATACTTTTTTTTGGAGCACGAAAGAGCGCGAGATAAAAGATCTTATTTGATTCAGAAGATCCTTAACCCTATTTGGTTCTTCTTGTGTGGATGTAATCTCGTGAGGACCCTCAGTCAGTACATCAAGAACTTCGATAAATTCGAAGACACTGTAATCAAAGATTTTGTTTTGTATCCGAAGTTCCCTAAAAAACAAGTTTTAGGGACCTTTATAATGGGAACCGCTTCTGTCAGTCCCGTTTCAAAGTAATCTCTGTTTATAAACAAAGATCCAATTAAAGTCCTCATCAGCAAAGAAGAAACATATATGTATAAAAGGCACTATGTCTGTAAACACTTTTCCCGGGAACCACATGAGATACAAGGGGAAATGTAGTATGAAATTAAAGGTCCTGATGTGGAGGCATGTCTAAGCATGTTAATTTTTATTAAAAGTAAATTTTAACAAAAAAAAATCATAAACAATTGACGCCGCCTGGATCCCTATTATTGCGTTCTCCTACAACCATAAAAGGGTTGATTCATACTAGAAAGTTTTCACCAAGGGTGGACAATAAGGGTAATGTTGCGGGTGGTTCACTTGCAACATTATTTACCCCAATTGTCTTTGATTATTTTATTTGTTTATGTTTTTGTATTTGATTTTTGTATTCCAATTCTATAACAATAATTTAGATTTGTTTTAATAAAACTTTAATAAATTTTTTGCAAATGAAAATGATTTTTTTTTTCATTTTACTTTACTTTAATTTAATTTCTATTTAAATATGATTAAAAAAAGATGTTATTTAATCAGAATTGTCACTTAATTATGATTAGGAGAGGTATATTTCAAACCGTAAAATTTCTATTGGTTCTTCTAGTTTTTTAACAAAGGAGAAGGAAATAACAGCGCTCTTTAAAATGATTTTTTTTTTTATGTAAAGTGTTGCATAAATTAAATTTACTCCCTCCCATAGTGAAATTTAATTAGTTGTAGTTATATTAATTATACAAGAAATAAATAAGAGCTTGAAAAGAAAATGTAATTTAATTTTTTTTGTTCCAATGAAAATATATTTCATCGACGTAATTTAAATATTTAAATGAGAGTCATGACGAGTTAACGAGAAATCATGTGATGATTCGGTGAGTCGGAAAGAAAGCGTTGATTCGAGTGGTTCGTCTCAGACAGTAAGGATGGAACTTAGACTGAATGCAGTCGACGCAAAAATTAAGGTGATAAAATTGAAATGATGCAGTCGACTATGGACAGTAAGGTGAGACAGTCAAATTCAATTATCTGACTCGAAAGATTAGGGAGAGACAATTGGCAATGTGGCTAGATAATTCCAATATCGGAATGGACACCCCTAAGGCAGACATCAAGTAAAGGAATAACTCTGAATATTTAAAGTAGCTGTTTCAACAGCACGAAAGTAAGAAATAGAAAATAACTTTAATTTAATTCGAAAGGATTTCGAAGAAACTATTGAAGTGACAAGTTTAATAAGTTAACCCGTGTTAGTAAGAAGATTCCATTAGCCGAGTAGGTGTTAGCGGAAAGAAGACCGCAAATAAGGATATGTGCAATTCAAGTTATTATTATTCCCAGTGAAGAAACTGTGCGAAGAAACTATTTGTTAGTTAGAAGTAAGAAGTTATAATGGCTGAAAGTTATCGAACAGAACTTTAATTTTGGTTTAATTAAAAGGAGAAGGAAGCCTACTGGATTCCGTGAAGTTTGGAACAATCCAAGATAATAAAGATACCAAGGGAAGAAGAGTTGAATTCATTTTCATACGGGAGCGTTAATTGATGATATGAACTATTCAGAATAAGAAAGTAATAGGATAGCTATTGTATTCAGTATCCGAAAGTCGAAGTGAAAAGTAATTTAAAGTTAATTAGAAATCTGAATTTCGTACGAACATTAAACTTAAGCAAATGAAGATATAATATATTTAAGATGGAAATTATATAGTAGAGGAGATTACCCAACCCCCTAGGATTATTATTAATGAAGAAAAGAAGTAAGACATCAGTGTTTTCCGGTTGAGAAGACATCGTCATCAAGAAGTGATGCAAGCTGTTTAAACGGATAAGTAATCCATAACGGAAAGTGCTAGTGTGTATGTGTAATAAGTCAGTGCATTACCTACAAGTGATTAAAAGTATTAAATTAGTGATTTCTTCAAGTGTTAGAAATCAAATGTGATAAGTGCTATCAAAGGTTCCTGAAATGTATTCCGGATGTGTAACGGCATATGAAGTCATCACTCTGTAAGTACAATACCTTTATTAATTTTTGGAGGATACAAGTATCTTGGAAGCCAAAGTAATGACAATGCAATTAAAGTATTAGCTAATTGAATAGAAATCCAATCACATACTATTGATCAAGTTCACACATGGGTGAAGTCATAAGTTGTGTATTACTATTGAGTTTAGTGATAGAGTACACTAAAGGTTATGATTATAATTTTCATACAAGTGAATAAGGCATTAATCGATATTAACTCTGTGTCATACAAGTGTATAGGGCTTATCGAATGTACGAGAGAAAATTAAATAGTGTATTGCCACATAGTTGAGAAGCCATTATTAATACTATTTATTATACAGTAAAATAAATATTAAGGGCTCAGTTATTAATTGAAACTAGTAAATGATAAGAATTGTTATATTGTTATGTTTCAGTGAAGTAATTTACTTTATCTAAGATTATCGCTGTGTAGATTTGATTAGGCGATAAGTTGTCTTTGAGGTTAGGCATAGTAACCTTAAGTATATACTATCAAGTGTATAGCATATAGAACTGTTTATATATAGGTTAACCACAGACTCTATTGTAAATAATCAAACCAAATTAACTTATGTTTCTTGTAATAAATATTTTTAAAATTTTCATAACCCTTGTGTCACTATTTTGGTACGCTTTGCTCCCCAAGTATGCGTTCTGTGCAAATATCGCAGCATAAAGCGCTTCTATCATTGGAGGTTTTGCTCTAACTACTTTGTAAAGAAAGCGACTTTTTTCAAGTGATTCTGAAAACAAATTAAGCAATTCACTATTTTAAGAATTTACAAGTGAAAAATTGAAGATATATCGAAGGTGTGTAATTAAATAAATCAGATTAAATTTCTGTTGCGATTCGATGTTTTCAATCAGCATTGCTTTTGATTCAACTGTAGTCATTCAATTTTGCTTCCGGTAAAATTTGATTGAAAAGAATTTGCGAAGGGTTAAGAAAGGTTATTTCGAAAATGTTTACTAGCACTGCATGCTCAATCACTAGGTAATGCATAGCTGACAAAACTAATTAAAAATGATTTTTTTTTAATTTTCTTTTATATAGAATAAATTATTCTATAAATTGTCTTATTTATCATATTTTTATTTTTTTATATCAAGTTTCTATAATTAAGAAACAGGCACATGTACAGTTCTGTCTTATTTTCGTTAGGCTGTTAATCACAGAAGTCTCTACCTCCTGTGCTTCTCATTTTGATTTGCAAGATAGTTTTAATCTAGGATTTATTTATTTTGATTTTATACCTACTTAATTATACCATTTTTGCATAAAATTCTTAGTTAATTCTTAATTCTGCATAAAGTCTTAGTTTCAAATTAAGTCAAACATGAATCCTGAATTATTCTTTGAATTACTTAGAAATTAGTATTACTTGTATTTATCCTGAACTGAAAATGTTCATTCCTATTTAATGCGAAGACAAATCCCCTGTCATCATTGCGATGTCAAGATTTCGATCTTCAATTAAAAAGAGTTCAACCTCTGAACCAATCACATTCGTGTCTTCATTGAAAAAGAATAATCGTCATCCAATCAAGTTAAAAGTCCTTCACGCGCCGATTAATGAAGACAAAAAAACTAAGAAACTAAAATCTTGAGGATTCAAGCAAACGAAATTCAACAACATTTGTGTTTAAGAAATAAAAGAAAAAAAATTCAACGTCGACTTTGGCATCGAAGAGAAAATATCTCCTCTTTTCAAAGTATCTGAATTGAACCAATGAATCTATAGTTTCAAACTCCCCAGAGTCACAAATATTTCTTAATCTGATTGCTTCTGAAAATCTTTTGCATGTATTTTCTTAATTGGTATTATTCTAAACAAATAAATTAATAATGATTAATACTATTCGTATCTCCTGCATTCGTAAGGTATTTTTTGTCCCTTTTGATAATAAACAAATCAAGTTTAACAAAGAAAAAGGGAAACATAAAAAATATGCATATATTGAAGTAATACATGTTGAAATTTTATAGGCAAAAAGTTATAAATAACTATGTGATTTATTGATTGATTGAAGAAAGTATTAGTACTACAAAACGTAATCATATTGAACTAAATAAGAAGTTGTATTCAAAATGAACAATATATGTAGATGATTCAAAATTTCCTGTATAAACTTTAAAAGTAGGTTCAACTCAGTAAGACAAACAAAAAAGTCCAAATAAAAATCAGTCCGGAAATGAGTAGTTTTTGCGAAAATAGTTTTCATTATTCAGTGTATGGTTGGTCATTTCGGGACCCAATTAATTGTTTTGTTGTTTTTCATTAACAACTTTTATTAAATCATTCTTTCCCTATTTTGTAAATCTGCGCTTAATTTATGAATATTTTGAAATACGTTTTATCGCATCATACTATGCCAACAAACAACCATACATTGAAGAATGAATTGCTAGTACTCACCAAGGGACAAAGTAGCGGAACATGTATCTCGGGACAAGTCTCAGGGCTGTTCCGGGACTGTCGCGATTCATTTTTCTCGTGTTCTGGTACTGTCGCGATACAAAAGTCTCAAGTCTCATGTTTCCCATCGAATCTGGGAATATGATACAATGTTTGCGGAACATTTCGTAGTCTGTACGTGTTTCGAGACTTCTGACTTGTGAGTCAGTCAGTCATGGAAACAGTAAAAATAATCGAAGATTTTCAGGCCCTCCCATATTTTTGGGATTATAATCAAGTGTGGATTATAAAAACAGAAATAAAAGGAGGGATGCTATGGAGCATCTGACCCAACAATTTCTGAAACCCATGCCATCTTCCAGTTCTAATTTTGCGAGAGTAATGCCTCCCGAAAATAGTTCTTCTCCAGTTTACGATTTTTCCTTTTTAACAACATTATTTACGCAAAATTTAGCGCACAAAGAGCAACCTGTTGGGACCTCGCGTTCTGATATTTGTAGTGCAACTGGCTGCTAGGTGTAGACATGCGAGAGCCTAGGGACAATGTATCGCGACTGTCCGAGACAAGTGTTCCGCGACTTTGTCCCTAGGTGTATACTAGCCTTAATATAGTAAAATACGGTTCACTTAGTTAGCCTGGAATTCATTTCTGCAGAAACAATATGGCGACGTCGTAAGTGCTGTAAGTACTGTAAGGCCAGCACAGCCAAGCTTTCAGATATAATTTAAAACATTTTTCACTATTTTACGAATCAGGATGATGGAATATGTATTTTTTAATTATTAGGAAGACCAGCTGTTGCTGCAGATTTGTCCATTTGACATTAAAGAGAATAATTATCAACGAGCGAAAACGACAGAAGCCGCAGTTCGTTTTCTAAGTCCATACATTTACTTTTCCTCATGGGAAGCCACTTTTGGATATGGATGATAATTTTAAACAATGTGAATAATATAAAAATAATAATAACAGTACATAAGGTACATAAGTATGTTAAAGATGCAAAAAAGAAAAAAAAATCGAAATCTTTTTATTTTCTACTTTTGTTTGGAGAAATGTAGAAAATAGTTACGATGATTTGCAATAGATGTCGCTGAGCATACATGGCAGTAGTAATCCATAAACAACAATTTTCTTCTTTTTTTAATCTCATTTAGTCGCTGCTGAAACAACTTAGGCAGCATTTAAACGAGTGGAATGTGGTGCTTTCGTACAGGAATCGATTCACGCTTCCATGATGTCCATCATTTTTTAAATTATGTCCTTTTTTTTTGATAGATGGTGGATGGTTTAATGGCGTCAGTACCTCTGGTGGCGAAACATAGAACCAAACTATTAAGCTTCTAGTTGGACTAAAATTCTCCCTATTTTTGAATGAAAATTTTGCGGAGTTTGAGAAATTTATAATTAGCATTCAATTTAATTACGAATGACTGAAAGGACTATTTACTGATCGCCGAACTACGCTTGACTATCATCTACTGTAAGCTACATAAGTGTTTCGTTTGCTTCCGACAAAAGAACACCCATTGTAATAAGATAATCCTTCAAATAGAAGCATTGTTTTATCAATAGGCTATCTATTAAAAGAAATTAGAATGTTTCAAAAATTTTGTTAATGTTTAAAATAGACTTTATTTGTTATTGCTAAAGCATTCTGGATAAATGTTTCTAAGAAGTTTTTATGATTGTTAAAAACATTCTTCGGAAAACTAAAAAAAAAAGTAACATCTACAGCTTATTCTGAATAAATAGCATTCGGACAAAACAATGTTTCGGAAGAAAGATCCTTATTAAGAAAATCCTGCACGAAACCATCTAAATTTCATCCGTGTAAAACAGACCTTAAAAGTAATTACACATTAAAAGAAATTATCATTTTTTTTTTTTCAATTTTATAACGATTTTCTTTGTATCTTCATAATGGAGACAAAATCATGGAATCTTTGCAGCTTGAGATGTCTACTGTTCTTTGAATTGAAATGAGAAAAGAAAAGATTCTTCATTTTCTCAGTTTTTATTAGAATTTGTATAAAAAAATCTAAAAATAAAAACTCGAGATCATTTTGGCAGAGACATTCAGATTTTATTTATTCTCATTACAATTATGAAAAATTTAATAACAATTCAAAAATAAACCTTAGTGTTTCTTTGAAGATGAATGAGGTGTAAATTAATTTTTTACTATTTACAGCACATCTAATAAATAAAAAACAAAAAACAAAAAATTCAGGATATGAAGATGAGATTCAAAAATAATTCCCATTTCCTTTACAGGACCAAAGTGGAGAGCCTGTACTGAAAATTAATATTTTAGTAAATAATTAGTATTTTACAGAATTATTAAAAAAAAAAACAATTTCAAACTCGATAGATAATACAATAACAACATCAAAATAACATACAATGAATATTTAAAATTACAGAAAAAAGATAAAACACGAGATTAAATATCAAACAAAAGTAATGCTGTAGAATAAAATATATAATTGAAGGAGAGCTTAGTTTGATATCGGGGCTAATTAGAATAGATGGAAAAACCAATCTACAAAAGGTCTTATGTATTATATAGCTTGATAATACAGAAACAGTTACAACAGATTATCGTAGTATTGGAAATTACAACAAATCATATATAGTCATAATGTATTTTAAATCTGCATTCGTTACATACATCCAATATTCCGAATATTTATAAAAATTAATAATTTATCCCAAATTAAAAATTAATACATTTATCCAAGTTATTTATTTATGAGATTTTGTTTGAAATTTTTGAGAGAACATATATGATAACAACATCAAATATTAAAATATTTAAATACATAAATTAATAACAATGTACGAGGTTTTCCAATGCTCTTTACTTCATTAAAAAAAGAAGAATACTTTCATGATTCTGTGATGAATCGAGATGTAATGATGCAACCTTCTGAGCTGTTCGTATGTAAAGATACATTAGATACAATGATACAATGATAGAATATTCATTAATGAGGTCGTGAATGAACTATTGTAATAGTGTAACTCTTAGTGTAATTCATACCCGTATGTTACATAACCTAAATACAGTTATATCTATTTATCAATAACCCGTATCATACGTACGTGAACAAAGGTTAAAAGCACTTGTGTTCATTCCTTGATCCCTGATAAACATTAAGGCGATAGAGCGTTAAGCCCGTTTTACATTACCATTTCACTCGCCATAATGCTCGCCATCACCTCGCCATCACACATGTCGAGGTGATGGCGATAGATAGCCCTTGGGCTATCTTTGAAGAAATGGCGCCATTTCGAGATGGAGCAATGTCACACCAACGCTCCTGGTGACGAATTGTAGAACTTGAAAGTCCAATCGATTTGTATCTATTTATTCGAAATTACCGATTACAAAAATGATTTTCACGATGGGAGGGCATCTTTTCCTTATGTTTTCGTGGATGCTTTCATAAAATGTTACATTATTAATCAAAATCATTTTAGAATTTCGGCTGGAAAATTTGAATCGACAGCGACCGAGATCTCGAAAACATATCGTCGTTGATCGAGATTTAACGAGACTGAATTATTTATCGAAACTGATTTATCGAAACTGAAAACAAAGAAACACAAAACGATGAAAAAAAATGAATATTTCCTATTTTAATTAATTAAAAACATTCTTTCACCTATCCGATGCATTGACTAAATGGTTTTTATATAAATCAATGCTATTTTTTTCGTAAATAAAACGTAGGCATGATGACAATTGAGAAGTGTAAATGTTCCGTGTGATGGAAGGCGTTATGGTAAGTGTAAAGCGGTACACTAATCACTCGCAATCTACCCTGACATGGCCTCCGTTATGGCTTGCATTTATGGCGAGTGAAATGGTAAATGTAAAATGGGCTTTGGACTCGTCTAAGAGAAAATTAACAAGAAAAGAATAAAAGAACCTTACCACTGCCGGTAACAGAAATCGGTTCTTCCAATCCTTACAAAAGAGAAAGTTAGACCTTTGAGCTAAGGGCCAATCTACACAAGCGCTGTAACCGCCCTCATTGCTAACGTTCAAAAATTTGCTAGTCTACACGAAAGCTTCCACAAATTAAGTTTACACCTCCAAGTTTACATTGTTATAAAGGTTAAAATAAAGAAAAGTGCACCCTAGAGGTCAACTAAACCTCACCAACGCCAGACCACACCAGATCGATATTGAAAACGACGTGTAGACTGCATCTTACACATTCCATTGAAATACAGAGATTTCGTTCAGTACTGTCAGAGCGTTTCAACGGCCTAACTAATCCCACGTTTATGATCATACATATTACAAATATGTTCATTAACAGCGAAATAAAAATTTACAGAATTTACGGACAGTAAAACAAAAAAATTGTATCTTATTACCTACCAGGATAAGATTTACTTATTAGCCTGGAAAATACTTGAAAACCATGAGCCTTAGATCACATGAAATTACACGTTGAGCACTTGGCAATGATCAAGAAATGAATAATAATTAAATGTTTATGTATGAAAAGTACTCTGACTAAGTTTAGCATAATTGTCATGGAAAAATGTTTCCATTTTTAATCTGAGCCATTAATTATCTTTTTAGATGATAAAAACTAGGAATTAAAAATATTAAGAAAATTTTTAATGAAAAATACTTATACATAGATTACAATAAGATTACGTAGCTCTGAAGTCAAATTACTTCATACTTAATTAATACAATTTTATTACATTAATAAAATCATGGGCTTTAAGTTGTAGGTTAAAGATTAAGAAAACATTAAGATCATTAAAAGATTATATGTTTTAAAATACAGGAATAGAATTTATATTAACTTTTAAGTAAAAATTAAAATATTTTTCATTTCAAAACCTAATATTAAATAAAAAAGGCCTTACAATGGGTTATTCCAAAGTAGCTTTATTACTGAAATGGATTTCGCTTAATCTCTTTTTAGAAGATTGAGATTATTCAAAAGTTCGCTGTTCTTTTGGTAATAGTAACATTCATGTCCACCAGGGGATTGCAAAAATGGCGGAATTGTCCGGTTTTAAAATGGGAAGAAATATATAGTGATGAGTTTCGTAACCATATTTTAAATTATTTTGCTTATTCTATTTTATACTATTCACTTTTATATGTGTTTATTGTTCCAATCAATTATAATCTAATCAGTTGTAAATTTCAAATTATAACCGTTAACGATCATTTTCTTTGTTTACTTTTGAATTTCAA
>JAFIDM010003189.1:9467812-9477853 GCA_023159025.1 Thereuonema tuberculata | reverse complement strand
ATGACCGATCATTGTAAATACTCTTAAAAGCCCTTGCTCTCCCTGAATAAACACAACACAGAGAACACACTTAGATCCAGCTTCAGTCTAATCTATTTCTTTTCACGAGCCAGAGACAACAACAAAAACCACCATATATTCTGGTGACGAAAACCCGACTCCAGCTCCACCGCAGCCAACATCATTGCTACCCGACCAGGAAGTCAGCCTTGCGCCGCCCGTTCAAATACGCCAGAGCCATAGACTTCGTGTTTTCCCCAGTTGAAGTAGCCATACCTGAAGCCTCGACAGCTGGATACGCCAGTATTGCAGCTACAACGGCGACAACGCATCGATTTCGTGAGCCAACTACCTTCTATGCACGATCAGATGAAGATCCAGTCAGGTGGCTTAAGGACTACGGTTGCATTGCCTTTGCAATGGTTGTGACGAACTATCGCAGCTCACAAATGTCTACTTTTCTTGGCAGGGACTGCAAGAAAATGGTATGGAAAAAACGAGGCGAAAATCACTGCATGGCCACAGTTCCAACAGCAATTTATAGCCACATTCGTAATCCCATACGACAGTTCGAAGCATGCAAAAAAGGAATTGCATGAAAAAGTAGAGAGCGCAGACTGCCATGGAATCCTGCGAGCAGTATGCGCAAGACGTCCTTTATTTATGCAGAGCTGCCAACCCGGAAATGACGAACGCCGAGAAGCTTCAACATTTAATGAAAGGGATGGCTGAAGATGTATATTCGCTATTATTGGCAACAAGAGTCGAAGACACAGCCTCATTCCTGGAGGAATGCCGACGAATTGAACGAATGCGTCGAAACCGATTGGGCGATGCCAGAACATTCAAACGATTGCCCAATGTAGTCTCCATCGGAGTACAGCCTTCACCCTATTCCTCGTCGATGCCACAAAATGATTTTATATAGCAGATGCAACAACAAATTGCAGCTCTCCAAGTCCAAATCCAACAACTTGTAGTCAATGCAGAGACCACCAATCCATCGTCGCAGATGAGACAGACTTTCCCCGCAGCTGTGCAGCCTGTCCCCCTAGAGTCAGCCAGCCTGTTCCCATTAGAACCCAAGGCCACACCCGTAGAAGATCGGAAGAATGGAAAATGCTCAGGATAAGCCGATTTGCTTTTACTGCCATCGAGTGGGGCACATAATAAAGCATTCCGAACTCTCCAGTACGCCGAGCGACCAGCCCTGCCAGAGACCCCAATACACACCTATCTACCAGGCATCGGCTTGTCCGCCCTACATACTCCCAGACCCGGCGATGCAGATCCACACCCCAGCAAACGGTAGACGCCATACAGGCAGCCACAGAACACGACGTACTACGAGCCGCAGACAAACCGGAACAGCCGCAGCCAGTCACCCGCACCCTCGGAAAACTAGCCGCTGCGACAACTGATTATGACGGCAGGTCTGTCGCGAACACTAGAACAGAACTGAACAGTAATATTATCACAGTATGTTTTTATGATAAGTCGACCCAGGCTTCAGTCGACTCAGGCGCTGCAGTAAGCCTAATTTCGGAAACATTTCGTAAGAAAAGAGGCAAAGTGATGATATCTTCGAACCTAACTGTGCTTAGACCTCCACCGCATCATTCACAGAAAAACTCCAAAGCCATGCAAAGAAGCCGACCATTCCTGAAATCCATTTAGAAGCGTTTTTAGACAAGAATTTGCTCCCGGCCCGAGTGAAACAGATCTTGCAGCTACTGAGACAACACAAGACAGTATTTGAGCCGCCAAATCCAGCTACAATACCCGAAGAAGCCCCAAAGCACACTACTGATACTGGTGATAGCCGACCCAGAAGAACAGAGAAGGCGTACAGTATCCCATAAGGAAAGTAGACTGATTCAGAACGAAGTCACACAGATGCTAGACAAAAGTGCAATTCGACATTCAATCAGACCCTGAAGCTCACCTGTTGTCTTGGTGAAGAAGAAAGATGGCACTTGGAGGTTCTGTGTGGATTATAGGAAGTTAAATGCTCTTACGAAATGTGACTTATACCCATTGCCGAAAATAGAATCAATCCTCGACTCCTGTGCTCATTCCACTATTTTTCCACCATTGATCTTCGGACTGGTTATTGGCAGATTAAAGTCGACGGGAATGATCGTGAGAAAACCGCATTTGTAACACCTGACGGACTGTATGAGTTCAATGTGATGCCTTTCGGATTATCGAATGCGACTGCCACATTTGAACGATTAGTCAATACTGGATTGAAGTGGTCAACCTGTCTCTGTTATTTAGATGACATTATCATTTACTCACGAGACTTCGAAGAACACCTGCAACGACTTGACACTGTCTTGGGATGCCTTAACGCCACCAAATTGAAGTTTAACCCAAAGAAATGCACCTTCGCCGCTCATGAAGTTACAGTGTTGGGACATGTTATCAGTCGAGAAGGGATTCGTCCGAACCCAGACACTGTGGCCACAGTCAAAAACTTCCATCCACCAGTCAATCAGAAGCAAGTAAGAAGTTTCTACGGATTATATTCATATTACCGACGATTCATCCCTAACTTTGCCACGATTGCACGTCCACTATCCATTCTGATGAAGTAGTCTCAACCCTTCACGTGGAGTGAGGCACAATAGAGAGCATTTGACAGGTTGAAGCAAGCCCTCATCACCAAACCAGTCCTGGCCCATTTCGATGAAGCAGCTTCTCTTCAAATCCACACGGACGCATCGAACTATGGGATTGGAGCAGTGTTAGTACGGATTACGGACGGTAAACAGCGTATTGTAGCGTACGCCAGTAGGACTCTGATGGAAGCCGAAAAAAATTATGCAGCCACCCACAAAGAATGCTTGGCAGTCGTATGGGCAGTCGCCAAATTCCATCCTTACTTATACGGCAACGAATTCACCATAGTGACCGATCATAATGCTCTGTGTTGGTTAGTTAATCTGAAAGACCCACTGGCAGATTGGCGAGATGGTCTCTCCGATTACAAGAATACAACATTCACATTATGAACAAATCAGGAACAAAACACCTCGACGCTGACTGTTTATCCAGATATCCGGTCCAAGCAACAGAACAACAATCCAGCTCCTGGAGGAAGCAGTCGATGTCGCAGCCGAGCAACGCAAAGATCCTACTCTACTTCGACGCGTCGAAATATACAAACATCGCAACAACTGGACTAACAGAGCTACTAATTGAAAAGCAACATCCTGTACAAGAGAATCTACGAACCGACCTCCGACCGCTGTTACTTAACATCCCGAGCCATCTCCAACGAGTTGTGATTGAAACCTGCCACTCCGAGCCGACTGCAGCACACCTAGGCACGGCGAAGATCATCGCTAGGGTCCGCCAAAAATTCTTTTGGCCGGGCCAGAGCGAAACTGCACGTCGCTTTCTTCACACGATGCATCACTTGTTTCGGAAGTCTCGGAAGAGCCCATCACAACTCACGCCTGGAAACATCCAGCCCTTACCTGTAGGGGAAACACCCTTCTACAGGGTAGGCATCGATTTGTTGGACCGCTTCCCGAATTCCAACGCCGGCAACAAGGGGATAGTCGTGGCGATTGATCATTTCACGAAGTACGCGATCACCCGAGCCCTATCTAATGTAACTGCAGCTGAAGTGGCTAAGTTCTTCGTGGAAGACATCCTGCTGAAACACGATCTTATCCGATCGAGGCTCACAGTTCATGTCATGAACACTCGCCGAAATGCTTCAGTTGTGCCGCATGATTCACCATAGGATCTCGAGCTACCATCCTCAGACCAATGGACTATGTGAAAAGCTTAACCGAACCTTGGCGGATATGATTTCAGTGTTTGTCGACGTCGAGCACACCAACTAAGACGCCATATTGCCTTTCGTGACGTTTGCATATAACACCGCAGTATAGCAGAGTACACTCCATTCTACCTACTATACGGACGAAATCTCCGTACTATGATAGACACTTTGCTGCGACACAGATCGAACCGCAACAAGAGTATCAGGACTTCTTAAAGCTTCGACGAAGCATACCAATTGGCTCGCATTAATATCCGAGACGCTCAACAGACCAACAAGTGGAACTATGATGTAGATCATCGCCCATTAGCTTTTCGTCCGGCTGACCTCGTATGGGTTCACATACCTAACCGTCGGGTCGGCCTGGCCGAGAAGTTACTTCACTATGGTTTGGTCCTTCAGAGTGATCCGACAAACTTCACCTGTGACATATTGTTACCGGTGGTTTGAGCCAACTTCAAGGAGTGGACTTGCCCGACCTGGCTTCCCTATAGAGAGTTGATTCGTCCTGAAGCCAGAGTGAGGCTGGAAATGGCCTTAAATAGGGATGCCGAGTCGGACTAAGCAGTGGACTTCGGTGGCTGATAGCCATGCAGAGTTCTCCAGCCGGAGATCGAGGAAAGAGAGAAGCCAGTTCGTTCGATGGCAGTTAGCCACACTGAGAGTTCCTTCAGCCGAAGAAGAGAGAGTTAGTTTCAGCGGCAAGGTGCCGCAAGGAGTTACTCCAGTCGGAGCAGAGAGTGCAGTCAGTTTGTGGCTGGGCAGGAGCCCAAAGGGATAGTCGGAGTTCGTTTCTGGATAACCGACAATAGAAGAAGCCACCCGGCTCAGCGAGGAAGAGAAGCCATTACCCACACAATCCTGCAGATAACCGGCTGTAGAAGAAGCCACCCGGCTCAGCGAGAAGGAGAAGCCATTACCCGCACAAGCCATGCAGAAATGCGGCAAAAGAAAGAGCCATCCCGACTCAACGAGGAGCGCCAAGAGAGAAAGGAACCCTTATCCGAGAAGCCAACGACAATGGTCGGAAGATTCCAGCTCTTCAAGGACGACTTCAAAGGCCAGGAGAAAGTGACTTGTAGTAGATGTCGCCTACGGTACGAGGTGAAACTAGGAATCACCGTTGCTGGTGAGAAGATCAGGCGAAATCAAGCGTCCCAGGTCGAAAGAAAGAAAACGCAGACACAAGCGGTATGAGGACCACTGGAAAATATTAATCTATTAGCTTAGCCACGTTAGGATGTCGACCAGAAAGAACTTTGGAAAAGCACTGTACAATAAAGTTATGCGTGTTCAGCTATCAGACTGAACACTTCTAAGTTGCCTTTCTTATTTCGTAATAAAGAACCTCAAACTACGAAAAATGTCTGAGTCATAAAGCTATTGACTTAAAATACGGTAGCAATATGAAGTGATAGCTGCTCCTGGATGTACGATTAATCTTCCTCATCCGGAAGTAATCCATATAGCCCGTCTTAAACCCTACTACAGTGCCGATGAAGCAGAACAGCAAAGTGATCCATTACCTGCCGACGGAATTACCTTGCGTTCAGGTAGACTGCTACCATGAACCAATCAGTGCCTAGGATTATTCGAGGATTATCCAGTGACATTTTTGACCCTAATATTTAATTTCATTGAATTTGGTTTCTATACTTTGAAATTTTAACAGAAGTTCCAAACTATTTGTCTATAAACTCTTAACTCCAGAAAGTGCACAACTAAGAATTAATGAGATTTTAAATATAATTAATGAGATTTCAATTGTCTCAGGGGATCAGAAAAAAAATCTTAGAAAGTGACAACACATCTTAAATTACTTAAAATATTAAAGTTAATGCCAGAATTGATTTAATATTTTTTTTCAATAAGTTGGGTTTTTCCAGCTTCACATCATTTGTCATTATTGTCAAGCAGAGAAACATCGAAACATCTCCGGGAATCGAATCTACACCCCTCAGTATATTAGCCAGTGGCCGAGGGCGCCAAACTGGGAATCAGAATGAAATAGAATATATTTAAGACGAATAAATGTACGTTCTTCTATAAGTCATTACTTAGTGAATAATGTTAAAATAATGAAGAATGAAGAAAGTGTCAACAATATGGTTTACAAATACAAAAAACAACAACTGTCAATATATAGGACAGACCTCAAAGGACACAATGATTCGCACATCAAAACACGAGAAGGCTGTAAAAACTGAAGATTTAGAATAACATAACACCGCAAAACACGCTTGACAAACGGCCATCACATAGACTTCAATAATCCAATAGTTTTTAGTGATTGAAGATGAAACAGAATGATTATGGAGCCATTTCTCATAGCCACCACCAAAGACTGTTACAATCAAACAATCCAACAACAAAAAATTCCACTGTATCTAAAGACTTAAAAAAAAATTGTCTTAACACCTGCATTCAAATCCATTAAACATTAAAATTTATTAACTAAGAAAAAAAAAATATCCTTTCACTAATTTTTGTTTGAACTATTTTCCATATTTTATTTTTCGTAAAATAACTTATTCCACTGATTTTTAATCGGAGCTTCAACATGAGCTTTGGGTAATCATAAATGAACCAAATATATAGGCATTTTTACAAGAAATGCCGTATAAAAAAATTCTTATTCCCCCCCCTTTCCACCTTTTTTTTTTTTGTATTACTTTAGCAAAAATCTTCAAAAAAATGGACGAAACCTAATTTGAATAACTAGGTTATTCCTTATACTTCATCTCTGTTCAAACTTAGCACTTGATAAGGGCTATTGTACTAAAATGGCCGAAATGTTGTTTTTATTTAATTGTATATACAGTAGTTATTTTATAACATTTTAGTGTGTTTTCTCTTCTTCAACTTTAATATTTCAAAGCACGTAAAATTTCATTGAATAGTGAATAATGTAACAAAATCTGCTGGAAAGGTTTACTGAGTACACTAAAGTTACTCCTAAAATTTCAGCTTCCTAAGTTAAATAGTAGCTGAATTATTGTTATAAAAAGACAGAAACAAACTGTATTGCACAATATCCTTTAAAAACTGTTAATAACCAAAAGAATCAGTTCTAACATTCTTTTCAAACACTTATTTCATTCAGTGGAGCTTTTAAAAGTGTCATTAATAATAAAAAATGCAATTAGAAATAGTTTCTTAAAATGATATTCGTTTTAACAGAATTTTCCCATAATATTAAGAACGGCATGGAACCTGATGACTGCGCATTCCGTGATAGGAGCCTCTAACCAATCAAGTTAAAACGAAATCATTCAATTAAATGACTGAATTATATCATTCAGTCTGTTTTGTTTCTATTTTGGCGTCTCGCCTCCGCTCTGCCGACTCCCAACCGATCGAATCGACTGCCTTTGAGTGCTGACAGATGATGCCGAGGATATGTGCTGCTTCCATCGTTGACGCACCTGTCGGAACAACCTTTTTTTGCAGCAGAAAATCAAGAAAATAAAGACACCGTGCAAAGAATTGATTATGTCGAAGATGATGCCGTAGATGCTGTCGGGGAATAAATCCCTGATGCTTTCAATGATCCATGTCAGTCCCAGCATGAGGAACAACTTCAAATGTAAACAGAAGGAGTAACTAGAAAAGAAAGAAAAACAAAATAAATATTTATTAAAAAAGAATGAAATAGTTCCTTTCTTTTTTTTATGCATTATCTGACAGAAAATGCCACACCATGAAGATGTGAATGTAGCACCATGCAAATTGCAGAGTGGATGCGCATGTGCAAGTTATGCAAATGATTAAAATTCCTAGCCAATCACAGGAACCGCGCGCATGATATAAGCAGACAACCAGCTTGTGAAGCCGTCGTTGAGACGACGTCCCGGCTACGAGAAATGAGTGTTTTTGCTGTTACTGTGTCTAGAAAAAAAAATCAAGGAGTGTTAATGCTTTTAAACGCCGTCGCACGCAGTTTCGTCAAACAGATGCGTTCACGGGATGTTTCATTGTAGGTCTTTGTACCGCCCGTTGATCCTTGCGGAAGAAACGCAACGTGATATAACAACCGTCGGTGGCATTTGGAGACAGTGGTCACAGGAAGAAAAACTGAACATTCGTAGTGGGGTCTGAGCTCACAGATCGTCGCATCAGACGTCATGCTGTAGCACACCCACTGGCGACGTTTAGCAAAGCGTATAGGGAGTTTTGGATGCTCCGATATCAACACGACAGTGTCCCGCCCATTGGGTGCGGAAGGTTTGTTGTCCAGCCATCAATTGCGAAGGCTACCCTTAACAGCGAACCATCGTCGTCATCGCTTAGAACGGTACCGCACCAGAATGCGTGGGGTGCAGAATGGAACACTGTAGTGTTCAACGACGAAACCCGTTTCTATCTCATCAATGATGATCACCGTGTGAGAGTCTGGAGGCGACGTGGCCAACGGCGGATTCCTCTGCCGTTGTGGAGCGCCACACAGCCCGTCAACCCAAGAGTCATGACTTGGGGTGCTATCAGCGCCAACAACCGGTCACCTATAGTACGCATTAACTGTATGCCGCTATGTTGATGAGGTGCTGCGGTCCATACCAGGGCGTCCGAAACCCAATGTTTCAACAGGATAAAGTCCGGCCACATGTAGCTCGGATCAGTCTACATGCATTGCAAGGTGTGCAGATGCTTCCTTGGCCCGCCCCATCCTCCGATCTCTCGCCAATCGAGAATCTGTGGGACACGATTGGACGTCAGTTGAATACCCTCCCACCCTCACGAAATAAAGATGAACTGTGGACTCGGATCAACACCACATGATCTACGATACCCCAAGATCTTATTCGAACACTCATCGAAAGGATGCCACGGCGGGTTCAGCAATGTAATGCCCAACATGGAGGGTCCCACTTCTTATAGACCATCCCGTATTTTAGACCACTGGAGCGTTGTTTGTATCTGAAAATTTGTTCTGCACCTGTTTGGCTATCAATGCATGCAATTTGGTTTGTCTTTGAGTATTCCTTCATAGGGTGGCATTTTCTCTGTCAGGAAGTGTAATTCCATATCTGTTTCCTTTCTGTGCCAAAGTAAAAACACCATTTATAATCAACATCAAATATTATACAATCGATTTTTTTATAGACGTTCAAATATTAATTTTTGAAATTTTAATGCAATGTAGCTGATGTTGAAAGACTAAATTTCATTTAAAAAATTATAACTACTAATTTCTATTCACAAGATTTAATAAAAATATAAAATGTTTAAATACTCTTTAGGTTTTTAAGAATCTCTTTTTATGAAAGACTCATGGCTGAGTGCACCAAACTTCAATTAACTTTAACGGCTGCATTGTGGACGCAGCTAAAATTAGTAGGGCGGTGCTGCTCCAGAAAAATTTTAGCCTTTGTTTTAAAATTGTGTGAAAGGAAACAAACATGTATAAAAAGAAATTTATTAAGTTTCTGAATAAATTTTCTTTTTATCCATGTTTGTTTCCTTTCACACAATTTTAAAACAAAGGCTAAAATTTTTCTAGAGCAACGCCCCCCCCCCACACAAACTAATTTTAGCTACGTCTACAATGCAGCCATCAAAGTTAATTGAGGTTTGGTGCACTCGGCCATCAATATACGTTAGGTAAAACGAAAAACTTAACATACACTGCTCACAAAATTTAGGGGATATTGCGAAATGAATACAATACACCAAAAAAACAGAGGCATTTGAGTTTATTTATTCATTCATGGGCAACGTATCAGTCTAGCCAGCGAAACTCTGCAGCGTCAAATTTGGATATGTGAAATCCAACTAGTGGCGCACCCAGGAGGTGTGGGGAGGGGGGGTAGAAGTTGAGGAGATTGAAGCCCACCCCCACAACCCAATATTTATTATTATTAATAAAAAAAAGAGGAAAAAAGATATTACAGCACTGACATGTCTGCATTATTTTGGAAAGTGATCTTTGAAACAATTTTTTAAATAGGTCTACATGTCAATGGATTCTTTACAACATCCTAAGTCCCCTCCCAAACCTTAATCCTGCGTGTGCCACTGAGTCCAACAATAGATGTTTTTTCTGCTAAGATGTTTTATTACAGTTTTTTCTGTAGACGTCTGGAGGATATTTACAGAATAAAATAATACCGTTATTTTCATTTGGTAACTTCTGAAATAATTGACTTTTTTTCTACAGATATTGTGAAAAAAAAGTATACTTTCTATTCTTTTTTAAGAGTTCCAGGCTCATCATAATCATCCTTCATCATTCTCTGGACTAA
>JAFIDM010003189.1:9447608-9458393 GCA_023159025.1 Thereuonema tuberculata | reverse complement strand
GTAGTTAAAACCTGTATCTATCTTAAAATAAAATAAGTATATTTTCTTTAGATATCAGTATTTATGGCTGAAGTGTTTTCTTGAAGTGATTACATCAAGTAAAAAAATAAATAACTTAATCAGTGGCGTGTCCGGAGGGGAGAGGTGCTAGGGGCTATCCCCACCACTGTTTTTGAGCCTGACAACTACTACTATTTCTGCAGCATTCTTGCACTAATGCACAGAAAATGAATAAACTTCTACATGCATGAAAAAAAAACCTTGCCCCTCCACCCTCACACTTATTGAAATCCAAGAAACGTCACTGAGTTTACCAAAGATTTCTCGCGCCCGCCTTCAGTAACCTTCGCATCCCCCCTGATGATCGCGCCCCACAATTTGAGAAACTCAGCTACAGAGTACTATTAAAAAGGCGAATTTATTTTTTTATTGACCTTTTATGGACACTTTTTTTTTTATTAAGAATGATTGGTCATGTGAGGCATTAGGAATTTGTAAAAAAAAAAACAAGATAATAGTTGGCATGACAATTTAGAATAATTGCATAATAAAAGCTCTTTAAGAATTGTGGAATAAAATGTTCATTCACATATTTTCACTGTTCTTGAGTCTAAATTTGTACAAAAATCAATAGGGATCTTCGTAATAAGAACCTATAGTAGATGCGCCGAGCTTTGAAACTCCCAGAATGCAACGCAGATTATAGATTATCCTTTCCTGGCCGTTCGGTAACATGCGACCTCTTCTATTTGATTCTCTTCTATTTGAATGTTAGCGAACGGCCAGGAAAGGAAAATCTATAATCTGCGTTGCATTCTGGGATTTTCAAAACTCGGCGCGTCTACTCATCATCATCATTCATCATTCAGCCTTTATCAAGTCCACTGCTGGACGAAGGCCTCCCCCATACATCTCCATCGTTTACGGTCATCAGCTTTACTTCTCCATCTCTTCCCCGCAAACTTCTCCATCTCATCCTTCCATCTGCCCTTTGGTCTTCCTCTCTTCCTTTGACCTGTGGAGGGTTTCCAAAATGTGGTCAGGCTCGTCCAGTTTTCCCTAGTCTTTCTGGCCAGGTGTCCTGCCCACCTCCACTTTGACTTCTTTAGACATATAACTGCGTCCTGTATCTTGGTCTGTTGTCTGATCCATGTGTTTTTCTTCTTATCTCTCAATGTTATATTTAACATGTTTCTTTCCATACGTCTCTGAGAAACCCTAATCTTATTTTCTTGGCTTGCGTCTACTATAAAACCTTATATAAAAGTTTCAACTTACAAGGAAAAATAGTTCTTGAGTTATTATAGACTGAAGATTTTTATTGGTTGGATACTGCTGTTCCTTGTAACAAACTTAATCTACCGATAAAAGTTTTGTTTTCTGAGTTATCTTTATAATGGACGGACGGATGGACTTACAATTTCTACTGTAAATTGCATTTTAAACCTTTTTTTTTCCTCTGCATATCAAAAGGTGTTACAACAGTGGATTAAATATTTAATACCTTGTGGTAGAATTTACTTATGTTTATTTTTTTGATCATTTAGCTCTCAGCTAGAGCCGGGTCCCGTAGCTGCAAGGGAGCCTCCCCGTGCCCATTGACGCTTCAGAGGAACGCCGGATGGACCCCACGACCACCGTCAGCCCCAACGAGTCGCCCGTTCGCGCCGTGTCCATGTACTCCGACGTCCACACCTACATCAAGATCTAAATCAGCCAATAGTTCATGTACTCAGATCTATCAGAGTCGTATTTTTGTGGACGAGTGCATGTGTATTGCCAGGCCTTCTTGTAACGAGATCGAGAAACCTAAGTGTACGTTGCCGGAATCGCCGCCATCTTGCACCTGCAGTCAGTCCGACGTGGAGGTACAACGAAATATTCCTCTTTGCGATAAAAAAAAGCCAAAAACGCGCTGCCGACCTGAGCCGCAACCACCGCCCCCGCCCAACACCCCCGAGCCGTGTTGCTGCTGTTACTGCTGCGAACCGCCTAACTTCCGATGTCCCCCCAACAAAGTTAATATGAAAAGAAGCTCGCTATTTTCGTTTTCTTGGATTTTAAAATCAAGGATAAGTTATTTCTTTACCGCGTGGTTTTACGCCCTCGCTTGCTTAACAACGATGTGGTTTCTTAGCAAAAGTCTGAAGACTGTCAAGGAAACGTATTGTCCAGATCCCTGTTTAGAAAAGCAGCCTTGTCCTGTTTTAATATGTATTTCTCTCAATTAAAATGAGATTTGGTGAGATTTTGCCAGACCCCCTCACCCCCATTTTGAGCTCACGTAATTAATGGGCATCCCCCTTCAGCATATAAGTTCGAAACCTTAACCAACAACCTATGACTGACAACTGAAATAAGATGGTTACATTTCTAATATTTAAGCTAATAACAGAAATCCAATGACAACAATCCCAAATATCTTGAACATCTGAAAATATCCCACTCTACGATGTTTGGACCTCTGAACACGATGGTGAAGTCCGTTTATCGATCTGATCTTCAGTTTGGGAGTTGTTGGGGGAAAGGGATCAGACACGGACAGGTAGTAATATATTACAGGAAATTTATTTCCTGATAAATTGTATTCAGAAGACAAGCATATAAGAATACTAATTATTACAAAATATGTACACACACACACACACACATATATATATAGATATATATAGATAGATAGATAGATAGATAGATAGATAGATAGATAGATAGATAGATAGATAGATAGATAGATAAAATAAAATAACATAAAATAACATTACATAAAATAATAAAATAACATCAATTTTATTTAACGAGAATAAAATAAGAAATAATAAAATGAGCATAAGGAATGACATTGAAATAATACAGAATTAAACAGAAATTATCAAATAAATTGTAAAATTGTAAAACAACTGAACAGCAAACATTTACAAATATATTTTGATCATCCGCTTCTTGAATTGTGAAATGAAGTATTTCTTCATTTTTATATATATTTCATTTTCATTCACATTTGTTCAATGAACTTCAATTTTTCAAGTTTTCAATAATTCAAAGTTCTCTACCTGTGGGGAGAACCACAACACAATCGATTTCAGTTGTCAGCTATAGGTTGATGGGTAATGTCTCGGACTCATACGCTGGAGATTGTCGGTTAGAATCCGTACGTATTGTTTTCTCTACTATTGTTTTCTCTGAATCTTTTTTTCTCAACGTCCCGTGAGTTTTTTTGTTTTTTTTTTTGGTTTTCATATTTTCGTAACTTTTTTTTAATTTTTCATTACGTTAATGTACTTTTGTAATTAATGGAATTATTTTAATTTTTTTTTATTATAATGGGCCGCCCTTAAATTTAAGGTCTAGCACAAAATTATATTCACTTGTTGTATTTTTTTTTTTTTTACTAAATTATCGCAGCCTTCAGTTATTATTAAAGAAATAGTGCTGCTAATTTAGTTCAAAAAGGTTTGATAAAAAGTAATTCAATATATTAACAATACAGTTGACGAAAATTATATATGAAATTGTTTCAATTATAAAAGTTAATAGTTTACATTGTCATAATAATTAATGACTAATAAAACAACAGTAATTAAAATAAAAAATATTTATTTTCGAAATATTGCAATGTAAGAAGGAGAAGTATTAAAGAATTTTAAAGAATTTTATAATGGTGCGTTGATTTCTGAAGATTTTTTTAAAAATAACAAAATTTAGTAATAAATAATAATTGTAAATTAGAATAAATTCATCTTTCTAAACAAACATTATCAAATATAAATAACATTCTAAAAATCATTCAATAAATTATCTCAAATCAGAACACATAAAATTGAATATTTAGAAATGACCGCTATAAAATATTTAAATAACAATTAACTTTAGTAATTAACTTTGAAAATTGCAGTTAACTTTTTATTTATTTCTTATAAGTAATTTTATATTTAAATATTTATCCAGTCTCTCTTTTCTTTTACCACAGTTCGTCTGAGTGACATCGATGTGAGAGAGACCTTAAAGTTGTGAAACTTCAATCATAATCAGTTATAATTTTCTTCCTTAATTGGAATTATTTTCCAAATCAAAATGGTTCTATATATTTAAAAATCGTGTTATTTTTTTTGATAATAGATGAAAAATATTTGCATTATTGTTTATTTTTTCACATAAATTATTCGTTGTTATCTTTAAAAGATAAGTATTAAGGGAACTGAGTTCGTTTCTCTTTATTTATTTTTTAGTACCATTTTATTTCAAACTTATTAGTTTCATCAAACTGCCGCTAGATGTCTCCGCTGTGTCAGGAAACCCCAGTTTCAATCATAGTCACAGTTCGTTATAACTTTTACTAACTTTAATTTTCAGATATCAGTGAAACAAAATCACAGTTCGTGAAATATCGCTTTTCACTACAAAAGAAACAAAACCAAAAATAGAATAAAAATAAATTTTTGCTAAAGGATTTCAGGATTATTATCAAATGAGAACTTTGTTCAAATTAAGGAATTTGAATGAAGTAAAAGAAAAAAAAAATCTAAAAAATTTCATTTAACAAAATTTGAATCCACCATCTTTATTGAACGCAAATTATCGTTCAAATCCGTCTTCGTTTTCAATACGACATTTTTATCATCTGCACTCGTAATTTCTCAAAATAAATAAATAAATAAATAAAACCAAATACTGATGTTACATTTCTAAGAAAAAAAAGAAGCTTCTGGAATATTAAAAGTTTGATGAGGCTTTTAAGGAAGATAGTAATGGACTTTATCGATTTTAATAACTTGAGAGAGCATTGTGAGACACTCCCTGTTTTATGTCTGTAGCTTCTGCCTAACGCTTCTATTGTCAGTCAAAACCAATGGATTCCCTTCTTTCAAAGCAAAAACGTCAGAGCTTTTGTAAATGACCCCTTGTATCAGAGAATAACAGAGAAAGTCTTTAAAGTTCTAATAGACAAAGTATTCAGAGCAACACCTTATTTTGAATTATTCTTCTCCTAATGACTTCCTATTACACTTATCTACGTAAACATCAACGATAATCAAGTGTTGTTAATTATCAAAACGGAAATATGGTGAAGTCCACAATAATTTAATAGATGAATATTTTTCGTGAAACAATCATATTAAAATCTCACTCAAAAACTAAATAAATTATCATATGTCAAGTTGTAAAGAAAGTTCCCAGGAAATTCTAACGTGACTTTCAGGAACTTAATATACTTCTATCAGTTATTGATGGAAACTTACCGAGTGCTGTGCGTGAGAGATAAGGTATTGGGATATTCATATAAACTGAGGAAATAGGCAGCCCAAGCTTTGTCTGACGAGAATCGGCTGCAATGCCGTTGCTCTGCATGAACAGAATGCTTTGGTGTTTTTTTTTTGCATCGGTTGGTCGTGGGTGAAGAAAAGTGGATGATATACGTGAATGTTATGCAAGAAAGGTCCTGAGAAAACAAGGAAAGACCTCAAGGAAGGGAAGGACAGTAACGCTGAGTTGTTGGTGAGACTCTCGCTGTGAACTCTTATCACTAAACAAAACCATCACAGCTGGTACGTTCATCCATCAGTTGGAAACCGTTCATGCTGCAACTGAAAGAAACGCTTCCAATGTTACTTAATCGACTTGAGGAAGTGTTCCATCAGGATAACGCACTTTCACATATCGCTTTATGGAAACATCAAAAATTACAAGAGCTTGAATCTCAGCCACCGTATTCCCCAGATCTTGCCCCATCCGAATTTCATCTCTTCCTGTCTTTGACGAGTTTTATTGCTGGAAAGAACTTTTCTCGATGCCTCGAAGGCCCAACTTCTATCGAAATAGGATATTTCAACTTATAAGAGTAGTGGAACAACTTTATCAACATCAATGGTGACTATCTGGATGAGTAGGTACAGTTGTGTGAAACGAATTTGCCGATTTATACTAGATGTTTTGAATTTTCCGGAAAATTTCTTTACAACCAGATATTAAAACGTTCATGTACATTGCTTTATTCGATTGAATGTGACTATTGAACTATGCGACTATTTATCAAGCCTATAATTTACCCACAAAACAAAATTTTGGAGCTAATTTTACTCTAACAAGTGAAGACAAAAGAATATTATGTAAAAATTAAACCCAAACCAAAAATCCTATATAGTAAATCCGTTGACTCTAATCTTGTTATCCGCTGACTCCAATCCCACGGATTCGCTTATTTACATAAAAAAAATGTAACCCATTTCTCTGATAATCATGGTCTCTTCGCATCCACTCCCAGTAGTGATCTGAGAGACTTATCGGGCAGCGTTGGGACTCGAGCTCCACCAAGAGAAGTTACGGTCATATTCTAATTCGCGGCTTCCGTTCTGTTAATAAGGCTCTCGTGATTCTAATAATATGCCTCGTGTTCTTAATAAAATCATCAATGTATATTTGCAGATTAGATAGTAAAGAAAAGTAAAATGCCGTTTTTAACTTGAAATTTTGTAAACATTTTTTTTCTAGAAAGATTTTGTTATTATTTATGAATGGACAAAAATTAAAAAAAAAAAATATTCATTTCTTCGGAAAAAAATAAATTTTAACACCCACACAATGATACGATTCTCTTAATAATGATACTCTTATTACAATGAGATGAGGTAAATATAAATAAGGCTCAATGATATGTCAATATTTTTCAATTAGAATTACATTAGCAGATAAAACAAGAGGACAGAGAAACAAATGCCAAAAAAAAAATTGTTTTTGATGCTTTGGAAATGAAAGCTATTCTTGGATATATTTTGAACTCCGATTTCAAAAATGGTATCGGTTTGTTGTGTTTTGCAAATACGGGAAGGTAGGGTGTGTTCACGGTCCTCCGAACACGAAGCTCATGAAGATAAAAATGTTAACTTACAACATATTTCTTTAATATGTGAATTTATTTTAGATATGAATATTTATAAAATAATTTTTAATTAATTAAATTTCAATGAACTTTGTCTTATCGATCTTCACATCGCAGAATGCCTATATGATGTATGTGCACATTAAAATAAATTTTCAAATAAAATTGATTTTTATGTTACATAAAATAAAGTTTTATCTCCATGATACCTTTTTCATATTCTACAGTAGAAAAGATATAAACTTTTATCCCATCTAAGTCGAAAGGCAAAAAAAAAAGTAAGACGAGAAAAATCAGTTAAATATTTTCTCGACCACGTTCGTTTGTTATGGAAAAGCGTGTCTTTTCACCAACAGATGGCATTAGTAGTCTTGCTAAGCTTCATTCACGAGATTAATAGTTTAACTTGCGGATTGAACTTCAAATACATTAAAAATTGGAACACGCACATATTAAGATAAAACCATTTACTAAACAAATAAATTAAAATACAAGATCGATTTCAGTTAGCAACCGTTGTCTTCAGGCATATTAATATGATAAAAACATAAATCCGTTAAATAACCAAATTTATTCAAATGAAGTCGAGGCGTTGCAGGGAAGCACGTGACATCGGGCAACAAGAACGAAAATCCTGAAACATCGGGAAGACATCGTGGCTCACAGGACAGATCTCCGGTCACTGCATCTGCGGAGACATCGGAAATCACAGGAATACAATCGCCTGAAAACAACAGCAAAAAAAATAAAAAAATAAAAATAAAATAATGTTATAGCAGTAGCATAAGAATTAAAAATCAAAACAAACCAAAAAAAAAAAGCAAATTTAAAATAAAAATTATACCAGTTGTACATAAAGAAGAAGTTTTAATTGAACGAGTACAACACTATATATACATGAAATAGATGAAAAAAAATTACAAAAAAAGTATAACATATTAAACAGAAGTGCTAAAATAAGCAATAGGAATTGTAATACAGTTGTATATATAAAAAAAAATAATATTTGTACGCCTGAAGACAGTAAAAATATTTCAATAAATCGTTGCTTATATCTAATTGGCGTTAAAAAGTAGAATCAAAAATAAATTATTTATCTTATATTGATAAATCATTGCTTTGTTAAAAAGAAAGAAATCGTTAAAATACATAACATGTCTGTAGAATAAAGGTATGAGTTCCTCATATATAATATACTT
This sequence comes from Thereuonema tuberculata, assembly GCA_023159025.1. Lineage (NCBI taxonomy): Eukaryota > Metazoa > Arthropoda > Chilopoda > Scutigeromorpha > Scutigeridae > Thereuonema > Thereuonema tuberculata. The sequence goes on along the minus strand of JAFIDM010003189.1, from coordinate 9,450,320 downwards.
ATTGATGATAATTGAGAAATGAAGATAAAACTGAAGAGAAATCATTGTTTTCAACGTATGTTTCTATTCCTCCCTACCGCCAGGAGGCGTATCAAGACCATATCTCTTAAAGTCACTGTATGGTCTTTGCGTCCAAAGACCATACAGTGACTTTAATATCTCTGTAAACTTTTTTATATGTTTTAATAATGTTGAGTGGGAAAAGAAATGGAACCTCCACAAATCTAAACTAAAAACAAATTTTAATATCTAAATTTTCATAATGTTCTGTTTAATAAACACTTAAAATAAAACAGTACTTTCATATTATATACCCCAATAAAACCTCTCTATACCTTAATAAAAAAGTAGCTGTCAACAGTATTTCGCATCAGGCGTCAAATAAATGTCTGCGGCGCTGATACGGGCGACTGCATCTACAGACAAACAAAACTACAGTTCTTCAGGTCTTGTCCATCAGCATCTTGTTTGAACATAAATTCTGAAATATTCGCAAACACTACAGGACCTCAACCTAGGCTTAGAGAAACGTAATGAAAAGTTAACAAGCATCGAATCAATAAAATAAATTCAAGCTTTATGAATAGGTAAATATTTTAATGTAGTACATTTTAAATTTAATGTTTAATTTTTTTTTAATTAATGTATAGTTTCCCTATAAGAGACTTAGCATAATTTAGTGCTACCGCCGTACCGTTAACTGTGGGCACCAGATGGCGTCATGGTACAATTAGAATTGATTGTACGTTTCACTCTTTAATGAAGAAAAGTTCACAGTTTGAAGAATTTCTTTGAAAGAATAATAACTGATGTAACTTCATGTTTACTTAAATATTAAATTTCTTTTTTTTTCAATTTTATTATTTATGATTAAATATCAGTTACATTGATACGATTTGTAACATTTATTCTATTCACTTATTGTATGCTGATGATGTGAAAACTATTGAAAAACATTACAGCAAGCACGGAACAGACCGCGGGAAACAGACACCACCGATGCTAATCCCATCGCGGTGCAGCATATATTCTTTCCATCACGTGTTCGAATGGCAGTAATACTCGCTTATTCTTTTCAAAATATGATTCTACATTAACTTCTTTTGTTTGACTTCGTAAAGCTTTGCCTTGTCCAAACTTTCCGCCACGATGGGATGACGAACAATAGTTCCTGAAATGATTAATCGATAGTCAACATTGTTCTAGGTCAGTGTAGAACTAAGGACCGGAGGAATGAAAATTCTAATTATTGATATTCAATTGAGGTGAATATCGGCTTCCTCCAGTGCTCTTTCTTGAATTGATGGTTCATTATCTTAATAATTTAAAAGATGTCTCCAAACAGGCCCACGGGTGCGCGGGAGGGAAGGCTCCCGACGTTTCTTAATCAACGGGACTAGTATGAAGTCGGGGGGTCAGCCCGATGCCCGCTCGCCTTTAACTCCCGGGAAAGAAACCCGGTATCTATTCTACAGAGGGCTGGGTAGGCCCTAGGACACGTTTGGAGGAGAATTAAGCTTGGAGAAATTACCGCCCTCCGCCGAGGCCGGGAATTGAACCCGTCATCTCCAACATGCAGCCAAGCGCCCTTACCCACTCGGCTACCGGGCCACTATCTTAATTATTATTCCACATAGATGATTGACATCTATGATATGACATCGATGATATTCCACATAGATGATTGACATAGAAATAACGTTCCATAATTGTTCTTGCTCATTTAATCAATCTCAACAGCTGATGAATTTCAAAATCCTTCTCGATGCTGCAGGGTTTTTTTTCCTTCAGTGTATGTTTTTTAATTTAGACTTTAAGAAGAGTTTTTCGTGAAAAACTTCGGAAGAAATCTTAATTAGGTTTATCTAAAGACAAAATTCGTCGTACTTTCGGAATTTTTGAGGATTTCTATTAATTAGATCAATATATATAATTATAAATTGTGAAACAAAATCTATCCGTCCTTCTAATTGTAACAAAATATTTAGTTCAGAATAAATGTTAAATCCCAATCTTCAGAAAGGATTTTCATCATGTATTAAATAAAAATATTTTATTCTAATTTTAGATTTGTTTTGAGGTCCTGATGGACCTTCCAAAAATTTTCTTGAAAAGCAAAAAGTCTTAAGATATAACCCAAAGACATATATATAACTTATCAAATTTCTGAATTTGCTTATATTTAGTTTTATAATCTGATCTAAAATGGGTTCTTTGAAATATGTTTGTAAAATGATAAAATACCGTAGAAGAAAATTTAATTTTTATTGAATCTTTCAAAATAAAATTACTTCTAATATTTTTCCCTTTTAATATTGTTAAGATAAATTAATTAATCATTAATAATTTAATAAAATCTAAACAATCTTGACTTATGATTGAAGTGCGTCTGTGCACTATATCTCCACCAGATGATTTTTTCTAAATCAGGAAAGGATCTTAGTTAGGGTGACCAGACGTCCCGATTTTTGCGGGACAGTCCCGATTTTTAACAATTTGTCCCGCGTCCCGCGGCATTTTAAAAAAGTCCCGATTTTTTTTTTGGTTATTGAATTCCTTTTTTTGTCTGATTGTCAAACTGGAGATTCCTTTTTTTTTTGGTTATTGAACCTGGAGATTCTTTTTTTTTTATTTATTTTGGTTGTTGAAGCTGGAGATTCCGTTTTTTTTTGGTTGTCGAACTGGAGATTCCGTTTTTTTTTTTTCTTTCCG
>JAFIDM010003189.1:9425603-9437212 GCA_023159025.1 Thereuonema tuberculata | reverse complement strand
TGATGTTGAATTTTTTTTTTTTTTAATGCTTATCAGATCTATTTAGGTGTACTTCTTACCTGTACCCCTGTAATATAGGTTCTGTGTGTTTAATCTAAAGGATCATTTTCCATCCAAAAAGAAAAACGAAATACCAACCATATCTAAAGTTTAATTAACTAAAGAATAATTATTATTTTTGACTCACTTAAAGGCATTTAAAACTCACCTTTGTATAATCTAAATACTGTGCTAATTTGTGAACGAAGCTTCTGCGGCAAAAATGGTTTTGAGTTTCAAAATCAGCAAAAAACTGAGTAAGTATGCCAAATTTCATTAAAATCGGTACAGTGGTAACAAAATTATTTGGTTTCGAACGTAGGTTTTGTTCGAATTTCAGGTAAAATTTCATTGAAACAACATGGAATGACAAAATGAACTAATATTTTATCCAATTTGAGTACCCTTGATTCAATGGTACCATTGAGAACCTTGGATCTATCTTAATAGCTTAATTATATCGAGTTACAGACAGACAGACAGACGAACAGACGGATAGACACACACGGTGATCATCAGACAGACAGACAGACTAAATTAGCAAATTATATAAGTTGATTTTTTTAAATGAAATATAGGCTTTCAACATCAGTTACATTGCATTAAAATTTCAAAATTAACATTTTTACAATGTACGTATATACCAAAAAAAATCGACTACCGGTATATAATATTTGATGTTGTTTATAAATGTTATTTTTTACCGACATTGCACGACAGAGAAAATGCCACCCTATGAAGGAATACTCAAAAACAAACCAAACTGTATGCGTAGATAGCCAAACAGGTGCAGAACAAATTACTTAATTTTAAGATACAGACAACGCTCAGTGGCCTAAAATACCGGATGGTCAATAAGAAGTGGGACCTCCATCTTGGGCACTACATTTCTGAATCCGCCGTGGCATCGATTCTATGAGTGTTCGAATAATGTCTTAGGGTATCGTAGATCATGTGGTGTTGATCCGAGTTCACAGTTCACCTTTATTTCGTGAGGGTGGAAGGGTTTTCAACCGACGTCCAATCGTGTCCCACAGATTCTCGATTGGCGCGAGATCGGGGGGATGGGGCGGGCCAATGAAGCATCTGCACACCTTGCAATGCTTGTAGACTGACCCGAGCTACATGTGGCCGGGCGTTATCCTGTTGAAACATTGCGTTTCGGACGTCCTACCACGGACCGCAGCCCCTTATCAACATAGCAGCATATCGTTAATCCATACTAATGGTGACCGGCTGTTGGCGCTGATAGCACCTGAAGTCATGACTCCTTGTTGACGGGCTATGTGGAGCTCCACAACGGCAGAGGAATCCGCCGATGGCCACGTCGCCTCCAGACTCTCACACGGTGATCATCATTGGTGAGATAGAAACGGGTTTCGTCGCAGAACACTACACTATTCCATTCTCCACCCCATGCAGCTCTGGTGCGGTACCATTCTTAGCGATGACGACGATGGCTCGCTGTTAAGGGTAGGCTTCGCAGTGGACGGCTGCAAAACAAACCTTCCGCAGCCAATGGGCGGGACACTGTCCGTGTTGATATCGGAGCAATCAAAACTCCCTGTACACATTGCTAAAAGTTGCCAGTCGTGGATTGTGGGTGTGCTATAGCATGACGTCTGTATACGACGATCTATGCGCTCTGATGTCTGTCTCCGAGCTTCGATCCCATTACGAATGTTCAGTTTTTCTTCCTATGACCACTGTCTCCAAATGCCACCGACGGTTGTTGTATCACGTTGCGTTTCTTCCGCAAGGATCAACAAGCGGTACAAAGACCTACAGTGAAACCTCCCGTGAACGCATCCGTTTGACGAAATTGCGTATGACGGTGTCTTAAAGGCATTAACACTCCTTTTTTTTCCCAGACACAGTAACAGCAAAAACACTCATTTCTCGTAGCCGGGACGTCGTCTCAAAGACGGTTTCACATTCTGGTTGTCTGCTTATATCGCGCGCGCGGTTCCTGTGATTGGCCAAGAAATTTTAATCATTTGCGTAACTTGCACATGCGCATCCACTCTGCAATTTGCATGGTGCTACATTCACATCTTCATGGTGTGGCATTTTCTATCAGGCAGTGTATAATACATAAAATAGAAAAGAACTATTTCATTCTTTTTTAATAAATAATTTTTTGTTTTTCTTTCTTTTCTAGTTACTCCTTCTGTTTACATTTGAAGTTGTTCCTCATGCTGGGACTGACATGGATCATTGAAAGCATCAGGGATTTATTCCCCGACAGCATCTACGGCATCATCTTCGACATAATCAATTCTTTGCACGGTGTCTTTATTTTCTTGATTTTCTGCTGCAACAAAAGGTTGTTCCGACAGGTGCGTCAACGATGGAAGCAGCACATATCCTCGACATCATCTGTCAGCACTCAAAGGCAGTCGATTCGATCGGTTGGGAGTCGGCAGAGCGGAGGCGAGACGCCAAAGTAGAAACAAAACAGACTGAATGATTTAATTCAGTCATTTAATTGAATGATTTCGTTTGAACTTGATTAGTTAGAGACTGCTGTCACGGAAAGCGCAGTCATCAGGTTCCATGCCGTTCTTAATATTATGGGAAAATTCTGTTAAAACGAATATCATTTTAAGAAACTATTTCTAATTGCATTTTTTATTATTAATGACACTTTTAAAAGCTCCACTGAATGAAATAAGTGTTAGAAAAGAATATGAGAACTGATTCTTTTGGTTATTAACAGTTTTTAAAGGATATTGTGCAATACAGTTTGTTTCTGTCTTTTAAAACATTTTTCCATGACAATTATGCTAAACTTAGTCAGAGTACTCTTCATAAATAAACATTTAATTATTGTTCATTTCTTGATCATTGCCAAGTGCACAGCGTGGAATTTCATGTGATCTAAGGCTCATGGTTTTCAAGTATTTTCCAGGCTAATAAGTAAATCTTATCCTGATAGTTAGTAGGATACAATTTTTATTGTATTGTTTTACTGTCCCGTAAATTCTGTAAATTTTTATTTCGCTGTTAATGAACATATTTGTAATATGTATGATCATAAACGTGGGATTAGTTAGGCCTGGTCTACACGGCCGTTGAACGCTCTTACAGAACTGAATGAAATCTCTGTATTTCAATGGAATATGTAAGATGCAGTCTACACGTCGTTTTCAATGTCGATCTGGTGTGGTCTGGCGTTGATGAGCTTTAGCCGTCCTGTAGGGTTGCACTTTTCTTTATTTTACCTTATAACAATGTCTGGAGGTGTAAACTTAATTTGTGGAAGCTTTCGTGTAGACTAGGAAATTTATGGGCGTTAGCAATGAGGGCGGTTACAGCGCTTGTGTAGATTGGCCCTTAGCTCAAAGGTCTAGCTTTCTCTTTTGTAAGGATTGGAAGAACCGATTTCTGTTACCGGCAGTGGTAAGGTTCTTTTTTCCTTTTTCTTGTTATTTTTCTCTTGGACGTCTAACGCTCTCACTTTAATGTTTATCAGGGATCAAGGAAGGCGAATCTGAGATCCACTATGAACATAAGTGCTTTTAAGTTTATTTGGGTTATGTAACGATACGGGTATGAATAACGTTAAGAGTTACACTATTACAATAGTTCATTCACAAAATCTCATAAACAAATAACTTGGATGAATTTATTAATTTTTAATTTTGCATAAATTATTAATTTTTATAACCAACATTCGGAATATTGGATGTATGTAACGGATGCAGATTTAAAATACATTATGACTATATATGATATGTTGTAATTTCCAACACTACGATAATCTATTGTAACTGTTTCTGTATTATCAAGGTATAAAATCACAAATGTTGTTGAATTTCGGTTGTTTAATTCCTCAAGATTGTTCAGCTTTCTAGTTTTTTGTCTTCATTAATCGGCGCGTGAAGGACTTTTAACTTGATTGGATGACGATTATTTTTTTTTCAACGAAGACACGAATCTGATTGGTTCAGAGGTCGAACTGCTTTTAATTTAAGATGGAAATTTTTTGACATCGCAATGATGACAGGGGATTTGTCTTCGCATAGGAACGAGTCTTGAGCATTTTCAGTTCAGGATAAATACAAGTAATACTAATTTCTAAGTAATTCAAATAATAATTCAGCATTCATGTTTGACTTAATTTGAAACTAAGACTTTAGTCTTGAGTTAATTTTATTCAAAAACAATGTAATTAAGAGGCAAAATAAATAAATGCTAGATTAAATCATCATGCAAATCAAAATGAAAAGCACAGGAGGTAGAGACTTCTGTGATTAACAGCCTAACGAAAATAAGACAGAACTGTACATGTGACTGTTTTTATTGTTTTTAGAAACTTGGTATAAAAAAATAAAAATATGATGAATAGGACAAATTTAATCTCAAAATTTATTTATTCTAAATAAACGTTAATTGGACTGACGTTAATTGGATCTTTGTTTGTAAACAGAGATTACTTTGAAACGGGACTGACAGAAGCGGTTCCCATTACAAGGGTCCCTAAAACTTGTTTTTTAGGGAACTTCGGATACAAAACAAACTCTTTGATTACAGTGTCTTCAAATTTATCGAAGTTCTTGATGTATTGACTGAGGGTCCTCACGAGATGACATCCAAACACGAAGGACCAAATAGGGTTAAGGATCTTCTGAATCAAATAAGATCTTTTATCTCGCGCTCTTTCGTGCTCCAAAAAAAAGTATTTTCCACCCTAAGAAAAAAAGAAAAAAGAAATAGTAAGTAAACAAATCTCCAAGTAAACTGAAAATAAGATCATGTCAATGTTTAAATAAATCTTTCTAAGTTAGATAAACATTTATATCACTAAAACAAAAAAAGAGAGAATGTTTCCGTTGTATTCTTTCGTGAATTCTTTTGCCTGTAGACGATGGAAGACAATCATAGAAAATAGAAAGCGCATCTCAAATGAAAACAATTACTGACAAATAACTTAGCAGCTATCATTTGGTTTTCAGAAAGAAAGTACAAGTTTCTGAAGGAATTTACAACTTATATTCCAAAGAAAGTTGCATAAAATAGAGCAAATCATTTATTACAGTCAATATCGTTATTATACTGCATTTACAGCGCCATTACTGAAATTCTAACTTTTTGATAAAAAACACTCAAGTCAAAATTAAAGATTTAATGTAATGTATACAGAAAAATGAAGTTCATGAAGAATTGCAACCTATATTCTGTAATCTTTTTGGAATCACTTCCAAAACAGAGTACATTGTTTCTTGTTATTCTTATCATCATTACAGTTTCAAGAGGTTAAGACATTCCTAAATTTTAAGTCTCGAAGAGCGTTTTCGGACACATGTTTAAGAATTTTTAGTAAACTCCGAACATACAAAGTTTCAAGCTCCGCTTTGAAGTTTAAGCTTAAATCGTGCATATTATGTAAACCTAAAATAAATTTAGGCCACAAATAAAAGCCAAAAAAGCCCATTCAAGGATAAGCCTAATATTCTGTTGATTTTTTTTTTTTTTACAATTGTTGTTCCTGTCAATTAAAAAGCCTGGGAAATATATCCTTAAAGTATAAAGGTCGTTTATTGTTAGTTAGGCTTATGACTTTAATATAGATCGATTTAAAGAAACGCTTTCTATGAATTAGATATCTTCACTTTTTCTCCGAAATAAGATCCTCTCCGAACAAGAAAGAAAAAAAAATCAGATAAACAAGATAATAACCTTTAAAGAAATCTTAATATCTGAGGTTACGAAATCAAATCAACCTCATCAGTATCTTTTGAAATTCGCTATTTTTCATCACAATATTAATTACATCACAATTAAGTAGCCTCGGAACAATTGCAGGACTTTCTCCATACAACGAACTACAAATAGCTTAAGAAAACAAAATATTTTATTAAGTCAGAACTTGTTGACTCTAAACAAAGGACCTTTTATTACAAAGTAAATATGGTACAGCAGTAGCAACAAGAACGATTGCATCAATAGCAAAACAACAATGCACAAAAAAGGATAACACCACAACTACAGGAATGGTTTATGCACTGAACTGCAAAAATGAACCTTTGTAGGTACGTGGGCCAAACGTCCAGAACGCTGGAAGATCCCGAGCATACTAGAGCTATATTAAATAGACACAAAAACTATTTGACCTATCAAAAGGCTGTCAAAAACTCCAAAACATTATAGAAAGAATTGCAGACAAGATAGGAGTAAAAGATCAATTACAAAATATAGAAGTTATGCATCGAGTACAAACTTTTAATAAGAACAAAATAAAACTTATAACAATCAAATTCCAACTCCCAAAAATAGATTAATCTGGATGGAAAAAATGAAAGAAAAGAAAATTTTTTGAAATAATGAGATCTATAATAATGATGACATTAGTAAAATCTACTTTATTGAGAATTTAACGAAAAGAGTAAAAAAAGCTTATTTTGGAAAGCAAGAGTAATAGCAAACGAAAAGAATTATAGACTATTTAACGTGCCTGAATATATAAAATTTCCCGATGCCTACTATATTGGCACTAAATTAGTTAAAAACGTTTAAAAGATATATAAAAAAAAAATAAAAAAAATATATATATCTTTTAAACGTTTTTAACTAATTTAGTGCCAATATAGTAGGCAACGGGAAAATAATTATAAATTCATCGGACAAAATTTTATAAGATATTAGTAAGAAATGATATAAATTCAGATATAATTAAAATAATGAACAAAGAAGACCTTAAAGAAAAAAAAAAACAAATAATAAGAGTGGGAAAAGAAATTCAATTTAACAACTCTGAAGAATGATATATAAATAGGATAAAAAAATCAGTCTTCTGAAAAAATAATATATCTAAATATAAGAAGTATGAAAAAAAACTTACGTATTATTTGCCATATACAAAAATTCCAAAATGAAAGAAATATAATAATTTTAGCAGAAACAAACATAAATGAAAATGTAAATAAATATTTTACTCTGAATGATTACAATATTATATATAATCTAACAAAGAATAGAAGAGGTGGTGGGATAATAATGAGCTATAAAAATGAATACATATTAACAAACTTACAAATTGATACAATAACCTTTGAAAATATTACATATATAAAATATAATATATAAATATTAAATATTAAATATTGAAAATATTACATATATAAAATATAATATATAAATATTAAATATTAAATATTGAAATTCATACATATATAAAATATATAAATATTAAAATATAAAGATATTGATATAAATAAAAATAATAATAGCAGAAACTCTAAAAAGTTTTTAATAGTTTAAAAAAATGAAGTTAAAAAAAGCACCACATTTAAAGATTTAAATGTTTAGAATTGAGCTGTTTTTAGAATTTTCGTACCGGGAATCAAAAACTCAGACTGTTTCTACCTTCTAGGTTTCATCAGTTTGATTCGCCCAGTACTCAATAGCTCAGTGGTATCAAAGAAACATAAACAAAGGACAAGCATAAACAAAAAAAAATTAAAAAACATTAAATAAATTAAGAATAAAAAGGGCAGTAAATTAATCCCCGCTAGCACAACGCTTAGCTTCTAAAGGATTAATTTATAAAATAAACATTCACATAATGGCAAAATTTAACGTGTGTGAGAATATTAGTAAGAAAAAATAAAGATTAAAAACGCACAACATTTAAAGATCCAATGAGCTATTTTTGGAATTTTTGTACCGGGAATCAAACTGATGAAACATAGAAAGATAGAAACAGTCTATACAAATCTAACTTCTAAAAGATCTTCATATAACTATAGACTAAAGATCAACTCACATTTTCGATCCTTAAACCAATTTTTCGTCTTTATAAACTTAAAGACTTTTTCAAGGTTTTATACATAAAAATAAAAATAAAAAAGAGAAAGAAAATAATACAAACTAAACAACTTAACCTTTGAACAATAAAACAAATAAAACAAACACTCAAATGGTATCATTATAATAATTTTAAAATTTCGTTAACTCTTTTGTTTTTTTTTAGAAATCTCCTAAAATACCTAAAGATATATCATTAACTTTAAGTATTTTTCATTGTGTATTTTTTCCTTTGAGGCACCACTGCGCTTCCGATGTATTGCTCATACTAGCCTCAGTACGGAGACCTTGTTATTTACTGTGACTTCTCCTGGCTGATGATCGCCAACGAGCGTGAAACAGCTGTTCCAGGATGTCACTTGTGAATAATTTGGTCTCACCCATTGTTTTTTTTTTATTGGAAACTCATTTTTATTTTTCTTTATGAACACTTCAGTGGACTAAATAATTCATAAATTTAGATTTTTTTTTAATAATTTTTTTTATAGATTTTCATAACTTGTGTGATAAATTGTTGCAGGTTTTTAAATGAAGATAGATCACTTAAAGTTAATGATATATCTTTAGGTATTTTTAGAAGATTTCTAAAAAAAAATAAAAGAGTTAACGAAATTTTAAAAATATTGTAATGGTACCATTTGAGTGTTTGCTTTATTTGTTTTATTGTTCAAAGGTTAAATTGGTTGGTTTGTATTATTTTATAGTTTGATATGACTTAATTATTTTATAGTATGATGTGGCTTAATTGTTGTATATTGAAGGAGTTCTCTTTTCTCTTTTTATTTTTAAGTATAAAACCTTGAAAAAGTCTTTGAGGTTATAAAGACGAAATATTGGTTTCAGGATCGAAGATGTGAGTTGATTTTTTGGCTATAATTATAGAAACACTCTCTTTTTAATTCCCGGTACGAAAATGCGTTTTTATCTTTATTTTTTTTTCTTACTAACATTCTTACGTTCGTTAAATTTTGCCATTATTTTTAATAGTTTATAAACCTTCACTAACCAATAAAAATCATTTCACTTGGAATAGAGAATACAATAGGCTATAATTACAAGAATTTAGAAAAAAACAGATAATTTTATAATCTTTGGTGATATGAATATTAATATTTTAGAAAATAAAACCAATCCACTTATATTGAAACTGGCAGCAAAGCCTGTCGGACGACAGGCATAAAAAAATCTGAAAAATCATTTTATTGTCAACTATCTAGTATAAAGTAAATGCTGTGCTAACTTGTGAACGAAGCTTCTACGGCAAAAATTGTTTTGAGTTTCAAAATCAGCGTAAAAAACTGAGTAAGTATGCCAAATTTCATTAAAATCGGTGCAGTGGTAAGAAAATTATTTGGTTTTGAACGTATGTTTTGTTAGAATTTCAGTTGTCGAGGTCAGTTCCCAAGAATATAATTTCATGGAAACAACATGGAATGACGCAATGAACTAATATTTTCATCCAATTTCAGTACTTTTGATTCAATGGTACCATTGAGAACCATTGGATCTATCTTAACAGCTTAATTATATCGAGTTACAGAGAGACAGACAGACAGACGAACTTAGCCAATATATATATATATATATATTTGAGTCGATTGATGATGTCATTAGAAATTTTTTTTTTTTATCTAAAGTTTTTTTTTTTTTTACTATCTAAAGTTTAATTTATCTAAAGAATAATTATTATTTTTGACTCATAACGCCGAAAGCCATTTAAAACTCGCCTTTGTATAATCCAAATACTGCGCTAACTTGTGAACGAAGCTTCTATGGCAAAAATGGCTTTGAGTTTCAAAATCAGCGTAAAAAACTGAGTAAGTATGCCAAATTTCATTAAAATCGGCGCAGTGGTAACAAATTATTTGGTTTTGAACGTATGTTTTGTTAGAATTTCAGTTAAAATTTCATGGAAACAACATGGAATGACAAAATGAACTAATATTTCATGCAATTTGAGTACCCTTGATTCAATGGTACCATTGAGAACCTTGGATCTATCTTAATAGCTTAATTATATCGAGTTACGGACAGACAGACAGACGGACAGACAGACAGACGAAATTAGCTAATTATATAAGTTGATACTTAGAAATCTTTAATTTATATGGCTTGGAGAATTTAATGCTGCAACTAGAGAAAAACAAACCACAAAATCTTATATCTCCACATGCTGAGTTCACTGTTTCGCTAAAATAAGAAATAAAAATACTCAAAGTAATATTAAACAAACTGAAGTTTCAGGTCACTACACAGTAATGCTAGAATTATATAATTAACATGTATGTAAAAATAATCAAGATTTAAAAAAAAACAAAAAAAAAACACAACAATATAACAAATGAAAAATTATTTATTAAAACATCTGAAAACCTATTTAATGATATAAGAAATAAAAAAATAAAATAACAAATAAAGATAATTAATAATTTATAAAGATAATTAATACATCTAAAAACAATAAATAATAAAGAGAAAACAATAAAGAAACCCTGAAAATAAATAACAATAAAAACCCTGAAAATAATTATAAAATTAAAAAATAAAAATAAAAAAAAAGTTTTATAAATATGAATGGAAAATAGAGGAAATTTAAAATCATATAGAAGAAAAAGACAAATTATATAAAAACACAAAAATAATAAAACTAAGAAAGATATATAAAAAAAATAAAAGGTCAACACACTTGACTAGTTTTAAAAAAAACAAACAAACATTTAAACAGATTATAATATAAATATGTACATAAAATACGTTTCGCCTCATACTGATCGTGTCCTTTAAGTATTTTAATGTGTTTAAATGTTTTTTAAAGATCTAGTAAAATGTGTTGTCCTTTTATTTTATTTTTGAATCATTATGCGGTACGTTAAATCTTTTTTAAAATATAAAGAACTTTATTAAAAAAAAGCAATTGGTTAAAAAACCTAACACAAAAAACAAACAAAATTTTTACCAAAATAAAGTACAAAAATACAACAATGATAGTTAAAAGTCTTGGAACACCATAAATAATATCATAAAAAATAAAGAAAATAAAAATATAGATAAAAATGAAATTTGTTAATTAATAGAAAAACATAATTATAAACAAACCGATGAACAAACCAATAACACATTTAGTAAAATTAACAACAAATGTAACTGTAACATTAAAAATAATAATGAAGACATTAAAAATATAAAAAAAAAATAGAATAGCTTTTTATATACCTGATATTGAGAGTATAATGAAAATTATTAAATCAAGGAAAAATAAAGATTTCTGTTGATATAGATAATATTACAGTAAAGGATATGAAAAACCATATAGATATATTTGCAACAATAATACAAGAACTTTTAAAAAGCATGTACGATTATGGAATTTACCCGAATATTTGGAAAACAGCAAAAACAACTCTGTCAAAAAAGGAAAAATTAACGAAATAAAAAATTATAGATCAATTTCTGTTCTTTCTAATACATGTCTAAAATTATAGAGACTTATTTAACCAACTCAATATATAACTTTCTATATAAATATAATATACTAAAAAAAGAACAATTTGCATATAAAAAAAATTAAGTACTGACAAACTATTTCAAGATTTTCAAAATACCATTAAATGCCCTTAACAAAGGACAATATACAGTATTTATATAATTTTTGTTGATTATGAAAAAGCGTTCGACAGTATAAATCATGAGGTATAAGTAGAAAAATTATTTAATAGTGGTGTAAGAGGAACAACGATAGAAAAAATTAAAAGAATATTTAA
>JAFIDM010003189.1:9374135-9412428 GCA_023159025.1 Thereuonema tuberculata | reverse complement strand
GTATCTACATTATTTCCATACGCCTCCTTAATTGTATGCCGATAATTCAATATATTTAAAGTTGAGAAATCTTTAATATACAGGAGTTTTTTCGGTAATCTTAGCCATGTTTTTAGAAGTAACACACCTACATCACGTGACTTTTCCAGCCTCGACCCAGAGACGTTAAACATCCCCATTGCCTTTACCAAAAGAGTATCGAAAACAGATTAATTTTTATATAAATTATAAAAGAATCAATAGATTGATGTATGTAAGGGTATATGGAATAAAAGATATCTAACTGACATTAGACTCTGTGACTCTCAAACCTCAAAACAAATAAATCCTTCAGTTCTAGGGAAACCTGTTGTTAGTTCCAATTTCGTTTCTTGGACTGTTAACAAAAGACAAAACCTTTTCAGAGGATATTTGAAGGATAGATGAACAGTATCATCTCCGTTGGGGAACTCGATGCAATATAGCAACTGAGAACCTGGAGTCAAATATTCACAGTTTTTATCCCTTTTGATCCTTCAAATACACATTGATATACAATATATCTTCAAAGAGCAATATTTTGCCTTTACAGTTGAACAAGCCTTATCATTAGCTTTTCAGAATTTTGTGGCTGTGACAGAAACTACTATTATTCATTGTCATCTAAACTGATACAATAGAGTATTTCACTTTGGAGACCCATGGTCCATTATTATGAATTCTGGCAGTATTTTTGACTTCATATTCTTTTTTTTTCCTATTCACTGTTTCTAGCGCAACTTTCCTTCATTTTCTTATGTAATTTCTATGTATTGTCCTTAAAATGACTTTCTTGCAAGAGCTTTAGACACATTTATTTTCTATGCTATATGCATTTGGGATCGTCCATTAATCACGTGAGGCTCCAAACGGGAGGGAGGGGGTTCGGAAAAAATAGTTCGAGATTTTTTCCGAACCCCCTCCGAACAAGGGGGAGGGGGGTGTTGTGAGATATCAGGTGTATTTATTTTTTCGTTACAGCTGACATGCAAGATGCTTATCCACTTATTAGTGTTGAAGAAAATCTCGCTAATCCGTGTCCGAGGACAATATCTATTAAATATATTCATGTACCAGTACAATTATATATTTTTCACATGATTACACCTTTCTTTTATTATTTTTATGCCGGTCAGAAACAATCTGCAACCTTATTGTCTGTCTGGACATTTTTATCACGGTGCTTAATTTTCCAGAATTAAATAAGATTATACCTGTATTTAAAGATAATATTCTGAAAATTTTTAAGATACTTTGTACTAAAAAAAATACAAGTGATTTTGGGTAGGGGGGTGGGGGGGCAATCTAAAACCTCACCACGTATCACCAGGGGGGTAGGGGGTGGGGTTAAAAAGTTGCTAAAAACATCTTTAATGTTTTTAAAGATTAATGGAGGAGCTTAGTTTCAAAACCCGCCATCTCCATCAATTGAAAATTTCAAACCAATGGAGTTTTTTGCTAAGTTCAAATCAAAACCCGCCGTTTGCATACAGTTTAACTTCAAAAACCGGCATAACAATGTATTACGATACGATTTCGATACGAGTGCTGTTTCAAAGCCCGCCATGTCCAATGCACATGCATTATCAAACCCACTATATCCAAACTTAAATTTGGAGATGGCGGGTTTTGAAACTAAGCTCCTCATTTGTGAATGTGTATAATGTATATAGAACTGGTAATAAAGCGGCCATGGATTGGATAAATACGAACGAGGATATTTATAGATATTTATCTTTATTTAAAGTCCTCATTTCATCACAGAAATATAATCATTGTTATTACTTTTTATTAATATTAATTTTTTACCAAAAAAAAATGGAGTCCGTATGTTTTTTTATTTGTGTAGGTGTCAGGGTTAATTATTTAGTGGAACAAAATAAACATGCATTAATAAACCATCATATTAATATACATTTATAAAATGCATTTTTCCTAAATTACAATGTATATTATTTACAACAGAATAAACTAAATCTAATTATATAGGGTTATTCTAAATGATGGAGCCAATTTAATTAATTTATATTTAATGAAGTATAAATTGGACATGAACAATCTACGTACGAATAGAAAGAGGAAGTTTCAAAGTGTTTTTAACACAGGTAATAAATGTTCAATGTGCCCCCCTCTGCTGCACGGCAAACATCGAAGCGTTAGCTTGCTTATTCGCGTATGGGACATGTTTGGCTACCGCTTCGATGTTTGCCGTGCAGCAGAGGGGGACACATTGAACATTTATAACTTGTATTAAAAAACTTCCTCTTTTTATTAGTATGTTGATTGTTCAATGTGTCCCCCTCTGCTGCACGGCAAACATCGAAGCGGTAGCCAAACACGTCCCACACGCAAATAAGCAAGCTAACGCTTCGATGTTTGCCGTGCAGCAGAGGGGGACACATTGAACATTTATAACCTGTGTTTAAAAAACTTTGAAACTTCCTCTTTCTATTCGTATGTAGATTGTACATGTGCAATTTATACTTATTAAATATAAATTAATTAAATTGGGTCCATCATTTAGAATAACCCTGTATATTAGGATTAATAACTAGTCGTAGAACTTTGGTTATCATTGTAATAAAAAGTTATATAATAAAACATTACATCATTTTTAGTATTTTTAGGCTTCTGATAAGGAAGCCTTTTAATCCCGCTTTGTCCGTCTGTCTGTGAACAAATATCATTAAAATCTCATTAAATTATCATTAAGCACAACAATCACAACAATTGCAACAATTGCGCCTTTTGCATTCGCAGCAATCACATTTAGAATAGTAAGGAAATTAAAGGAATAATGCAACAAAAATGACATATCAGAATCCGTTGCGAAGCATTGTGATTGGTTACTAGTCGCTTTCGCTACCTTGTTTAATTATATAGAAAGTTTATTGTTGGCCGATATTTCAATGATAGCTACAATAAATTATAATACTTTTACGTAATATTTGAATAATCATTAGCTTAATAACAACTTAACTTTCACCTTGAACGAAATTCAATTTGTTTGAGATCCGAATTAGAGTCTGCTATGATTTAGAGAAAAGTAAAATTTTATCTGTGATACCCGTCGCGAACTTGGTAGATGGCACCTGGAGACACGTTTGTCTGCTTCGTAACATCGTTGAAATGAACAGGAATCAACAGGAATGGACAAATCAAAGAGAAAGGAAACGATTTTTTGAGGTTTTAATTTTTCGATGGTTAGGTTTTTAGAAATTCTATTATATAAAAGCGTTATTCTGTCTGTCATTGTCATAAGACTTTACGTTTTTCCAATTTTTGACCAAACTATAAGAGATAGATTGGTCATGTAAATGGATAAAACGTAGAGATTTTTAAGACAAACAAACTGCTACAAAAATCTTTCGAGAAAAGTTATTGGTTTCCAAGATGGCTCCTTTTAAAGGGTCAAATTTTGACTTTTTCTCAATTTAAATGAAAAGTATAAAAGTTCGAAGAGAACATTATAATGAGAAAATGTTGGTATTTGAAAGTTCTATCGAACGGTATATCAGTCATTAACAAACGTTTCTGCGTTTGGAAGATACATGCAAAAATGAAGTGTTTTTGCGGCAAGCCCCCGTGTGAGTGCCAACGCGCAATACACCTGAGTTAAGCGGAGAAGCCCACAATGAGCTGGGAAGTCGTGTGTTCTCCAATCTCCATAGTAATAATAGCTAAATAAATAAAGGTTGTTTTTTTATTAATGCTTTACACGCAAGGGTACCGGAGCGAAGCGACGGTACCCATCTAGTTTATTTAATAAAACAGTTATAATATGAAGTTTAAAAGAAGAAAATCCTTTTCCTTATTAATCAATAGAAAAAGTATTCCGATTAATCTTTTGATCTTATTTCCACATTTGGATTTATTGATTATTTGTGTGTTACGAATCCTGAGTTTATTTGTGCTTCTTTTGAATGCTAATACATGTTCTATAAGTTTGATTGTTGCAGTCCTTCTGTTTACCAGTTTTGGAAGTAACTGATAAACTTACAGATAAAAGTAAAATCCGATCACTAACATAAACCAATCAGATGGAAAACACAATATGGACAAGAATTCCTTTAAACCTAATGGCCACCTACAAAAGCTCACCTAATATCCTTATTATTGAAAGTTCAGACAAACCAGATGCAATTCAATAGTTAGTGATATTGTTAATGTTGAATAGATTTTCGCATATGTTTGTTGACTAAGAACCAGAATTTTGGGACACTAAGAAATCAGATTAGTTTTCTCTGCTGTATTGATACTACGATAATAGAATTGATTTAAAATCTATTTCCTTGTTATTGTATTTTCCAAAGACCGCAGACGTATAAATATTGGAATCACTTACGGTAAGCAGATCCATTCCTAAGTTGCAGTTGTCCTAAGTTAGGTAAGAATTTTTTCATTGAATTTTTAAATTCTAATTTAATTCATTCTTTTTTTTTATTGTAATAAGTCTTACAATAAATAAAAAAAAGTGTGTATTTTTGTGATAGGCCTACTAAGTTTTTCACGATTTTTATCATTTTAAATATAGTAAATGTTTTCATTTCTTCTTTCCTTAAAATTATTATTTATAACTTTTGAATTGAAATCTAAAGATGTAAAGATAATTTTCGACTCTTTCGTGAAATTTTCTTTATCGAAGTTTAATGTTTTTCATTTATTTTGAAACTATTTATTCTCCACAAAAAGTATATTAACAATCATATAAAGTATAATTTTATTCTTAAAAAAAGAGTCTAGTAACTGGTCTATGGAAAGTATGTAGAGAGGAGTGGGACCAAATACCCCTGAGTATTTTCGACTCCAGTGGAAGTTACGTTGCAGTTCAGAGGATACTGGTGGCCCCACAAAGTAGGTGGTGGAAGAAGGGATTTTCGTGAAGCTATGGTTTGTGAGATTGTAAAGGAATCAGCCGTTCCGGCATGGCCGAGCGGCCTTGGCGGCGGTCTGCCGTGCGGATTTTGTGTCGGAGCCTGGGTTCGAATCCCGGGCGTGGCTTGGTTGTTTCAATTTCCTTTCCTGTTTCTTCTTCATTTTCTCTTCGGTCTGAAGCCTTACTATAATGGCTTCCTGAGGAAGGCCAAGGGAATCCACCTCAGTTACTTTCCCCAGGTGTTTCTGGGAGTTCCAAGTGAATTCCATAGAATGTGGACCTGTCTCCGGACAGAATACTATGGATGAATGGAAAGGAATCAACTCCTTAAAACAAAATAATAATAACAATAAAATTGGAAGAATATGACATATCAATTGTTATTCTTACATGTAGGTACAAAATAAATGAAAAGATATCAATCAAAACATAATATTAAGGATTTGAACAGAACCTATTCTATTAGCCATAAGAAGCCTAAAGACTGGTATTTCGAAAATTTTATCTACACTGTATCCATCTTCATTTAACTTAATCTATACTAGCAAACCTGAGATTCTGAGATAATTTTCTCACTACCCGTGACCACGACCGTTTTCTCACAATCCGTGACCGCATCTCGGAGACAGTCTAGGAGACCTTATGTTAGGTCGTAAAGCACGTTTCTTCCAGTTGACCCACGCGTATAAAAATGAAAATGCTCAATACTAAATCTCACATTTGATGCCTTATTTGCATTTCTGTGTCTTATGGTTTCGAAGGAGGTATGGGCAGAAAATCCCAATGTTTTCTTCTATCTACATCAAAAGTAGTCTAAAAATTGTCAGATAATTATTATTATAATAACTGGTGTTTTTTATTCATTACTGAAGCCAATTTATTAATGATAGTTTCTCATTATTAATGATTAATGGCGCTCTTCACATCAAGATAATGTAAATTAGTTCCAGTTTGAGTTCTTGAATTATAATTAGGGGTGTTCCTTTTATTGAAAATTAGATTGTAATCCTTTTTTTTTTTTTCATTTGTTTTTTGTTTTAGTTTTATTAAAAGGTACTTTTAGTAATGCCTATAGTGTTATCTATTAAATTACGTAATGCTGACATGTATCTCCTTTTTTTTATCTCAGTTACCCCTTTTTATTAAAGAGTAATGAAAATCGAAACTTTCTCTCCCCTTATTTCTGTAGTTACGAAGATTATTTACACTGTCCTTCAAAAGATGACGCTCAGAATCTTGGATGAATAATGTACTACCCAGAATTGTTTACTGTTGCAATTGTTAATACTTAATTAATTGAAAGTTTATTTTTTGATTTTTTTTTCTTTTACAGGTTAACTGAAGTTTCAATAATGTACTGCCCTCTTATTTTTCTGGCTTTGTTTTGTTCTGTTCTTGGACAGAGAACAGACAAAGACAACGATATGTTTGGTTTCGATCGTCAAGATTTAGAAAATTCTTTTGGTGACGAAAACTCTGGCAATCGACATGGTGGTGAGAATCAAAGAGGACCATTTGACAGGAACCGACCTTCTGATGGAAAAGGACCTTTTGGAACAGGGAACGGAAATCATCAAAATGACCCCAACAACGACCGACATCCATTCAATTCCAACGATGAGCAGCCCGTGGATTTTTTCGATAATAACAGAAATACAGGAACAAACAGGGATTCGACTGACAGATACCCGGACAGCACACGAACATCGTCAACCACTGATAATAATTAGAATCACACAGAGAACTATTTAATGTCTCACTTATATTGAAATCACATTTCTATCTTTCTGACAAATTTAATGAAGTTGTAAAAATTGACTACATTAATAAATTTACAACATATCCAAAAACCATATAATGTCTGCCAATCTCACTACACTCAGAAACATTAATGCATCAAATGTAGCATATTAATAAAGCAAGAGTAATTTAATAATGTGGAAATATAGTGGAAGGATGTTAAATCTCCCGTAAAGAAAAATAATAAATAATTAATAAATAATTCGTGATAACATCGATAATATTACCGAGACAATTCTTTTATGTCATGTCGAAAACTCCTAGTAGGATATAGTAAGGACGAAAGTTGTTAAATTCTCACCTTCCGGAATGAAACAAAGAGATTATATTAGAATAGGTTTTTAGGAAATTATTTATTTGCTAACCACGAAAAAAGAAGTCACTTCGAGGCAATTTTTGCTTTCTGATTTTGTTTATTTCTTTGTTTATGTAAAAAAAAAATGAACTAAAGCAAGAAAGAAAAGTTTCAAAAAGAAAGAAAAAAGAGTCGAATTTTTCATTTCTTATTTTGCTTAGTTTTTTTTCGTTTAAGGCAAAAGAAATCAACAAAACTAAGAAAGAAAAATTGAAATAAAGAAGAAAAACATATGTTGAAGGGATTGTCAAACATAAGTTTGGGACCGTCTTTTCTTTATTTTGGTTAAAATATATTTTTAATGTTACTTGTTTTATCCAAACCCTCCCATCTTCCAAATTATATTAAGTGAAATTTCTTTACATTTGTTTCCTTAATTTAATCTGAAGTAATTAAATTGAGGAGGAGAAAGAAGAGCTGTTAGAATGTTTGTGTGTATGTGTAATTTCTTCCATAGTCCAAACAGACAGACGTCGAACGAACGTAACCAGACGTGCTCTGGAAGTTTGGCATCTGGTCCAAATCACTTCAGATTTTAGGTCAGAAAAATAGTAGTAAACAAATTGGAGTCTATCTATGCAGAGAATGAATGTGATATTTTCCACCAAAGGGGCAGCTTCCGGTTCAAAAAGATGGCTACGAAGCAGTTACTGAAAGTAGCGCGAATGATGTAAACATGGGGTGTCTAGACACACGGAAATGAACTCAAGGCTGGCATTGCTTGAAATTGAACTGACCTCTTCAAGTACAAAGGCTTCAATAAATAAATTTCCATGCTAAAACAATAGTAATTTTAACATTGCAACTTTTTGATAGATTACAAATTTGATAGGTCAATTGGTTTTGTTTTTTATTACAAAACTGAATAATTAACTTGTTTAATTACAAACCTACCTATTCTCAATCAGTGTTTTACATATATTATAGAGCTAAAACTATTACAAATATCTATAAATAGAAGCTCCTTGTTAGATTGCTATTGATGTCAGTAACTACTCTTGAATCATTTGAATCTTGTATTTGAAAGTTGGTAGACCAACCATATCTTCTCTATTACCGAAATGATGAACACAGTTGCAATTTTAAATAATTTTCAGCTTCATTAGATTTCGTCATATTCACAATTTCATTTCATCGAATTACCTGTTTTTTTTAATAAAAATCTTGAAAGTAGATCCTGTTTCTTTCCTTAGGACTTTGTTTTAACAAAATTCTTTCCTGCAGAAGAATTCAAAACTGTTTTTTTTTTTAAAAAAAGGAGATAGTTCCTGATTGTTTTTGTAAATGAATTCTTGCGCTGAAATTTCATTAAAATTTCTAATGAAACTACATCGAGAAATCGTGGAATTCTGTTGCATAAAAATCTCTTCGAAAACAACTTTGAAGTTGAGTTTCGCAACTCTTAGCTTCATTAAAGATAGGCATTTTTCTTTAATTAAGTTCCAATGAAGTGAAAGGGTTTGTGGAAAGTATTTGACTTTATAGGGGTTGTAAATTGAAAGTCTTTTTTGTTTCTCTAATTCATTTTCCTAAGCCTAATGACGCCATTAAAATCAGCCTGGATGGTTGTTTGTTTGTCTGCACTCAACTCCTTCTAGATTACGTCTACAAGATGAATGGATCTTCTGCAAACTTGGCGTGCATATTTACGACTGTATCTTTTGTTATTGAAAGTTTTTTCGTGTCTCTGTTGACAAATTTGCATGTGAAGACGACAAAAATAATTATTTAAAAAAAAAACAAGCCGCTATTTGTATCTACTTCTAACAATACTTTTTATTTACGTTTTATTCTAAGTTTCTTTTGTATGAGTCTTTTATTTATTTAATTTTATTTTATTTTGTATTTAAAATTTATTTTGTATTTGTATTTTATATTTAAATACTTTTGTATTTTAAAAATAAAATATTAGAAAAAAATACATTAAAAAAATAAAATGAAACTTAAGCTTCACAAAAAGTTGTAATTCCATTTTTGATATAATATTTTTTTTTCTGTCAGTTTTAAATACAGGTTGTTGCAAAATTCGTGTGTAATATTCAAAGCATGTGTAGGGGCATGACTAAGATCAATTGAAATAAACAAAAATAACACCCCCAGATCAAAAGATCTGTGTGGGATCGCCTGCAAAACATTTCTTATGGTGTAGCAAAGGATATATTCTCTCTCAAAGGCTCACTTTAGGACCATCTAGCGCCTTAATGGGTCGTTTCCGGACATGGGTTCATTAGGAATATATTGATCCTTAGCCATGCCCCTATACGTGGTTCGAGTAATATACAGGAATTTTGCAACATCGTATAAAATAAATGAAATACAGTAAAACCTCGTTAAGTCGTAACTCAAGGGACCGAACATTTTTGACGACTTAAGCGGAGTGGGCATTTTTGAAATAAAAAAACACTGAAATACAATATTTTTATGAATTGCTGTAGGATTCGGTGAGAAAAACAAGATTTTCAGAAATCAATACATGCAAATGAATGAGTGTAAAATAAAAAAAAAAAAACACATTTTATACTTACCACATTTTATTTTCTTTTACTGGCATTAAAATAATCCAACAGTGTTGATTGATGAAGGTGCTGATTACTGGTAACAATTCGAAACACTTTGTAATGAAATGGAACTCCAACTTTTGTGCACATAGTTAATCGTATCTAAAACCGAAACTTCTAGCTTTACGTTCCTATCCAAGGCTTTTATCATGTCCTTTACAAGCATTTTTTTACTTTCGTTTAAAGTCAAGAATTATCCCTTGATCAAAAGGCTGAAGAAGTGCAGTTACATTTGGAGGAAGGAAAACAATTTCGATCGCTTTTAAATTTTCAGGGCTAACTCGCTATGAAACAAAATCACACTCAGTAGCGGTCAAGAAAGACGTCTACTCTTGGCAAGAGTCGCAGCGAGAAGTGTGTAATTTCCCAAGTGAATTTCCCACGTGAAAATTCCCCGTAAAGGCTAGGCTTTCTTAGAGTGAAGGGGCGGGGCTGAAAAGATAGAAGGCAAAATTGAGAATAAAGATGCTTTTCGCCATTTGAGAGTGACGAGATATCCGGAGTAGAATTAAATTTGGTGACGAGTAAAAGAGGGTTATTTTACTTTATTGTCTATGAGACCTTGTCGGGACCAAAGGAAAACGACGACTTAAGCGGAGTGACGACTTATCCGGGTGACGACTTAACGAGGTTTTACTGCACTTTTTAAAAATCTACATTAAGCGATCTTTAATGTAGTTCTTGGCAGAATATTTTTAAATAACTTTTTCTTTAAGCAACAAAACAATTCGAAATAAAAGAAAAAAAATTCCGAATTGATTTTAAAAATTTCCCTCTTTCCTTAAAAGAAAAAATGTAAGTATTCCCATTTTATAAATATAGTTTCATATTTTCTATATATGCAATTCGAGAGATGAATTATTCCCATTTTAAACAAACAAAACCCAGTAATAGCGCATTGATACAACATTGATGATAAGTTCTCCTAATAGAAGCAATAGTGTCGACTTAGAGTGACACCACGTATAGTTCGCTACAAAATCAATAGAAAATTCGCCTTGAGTAACTCTATATGTCTATTCATTAACTAATCTACACGTGCAATTAACTGAATTTAACTAACTTAACTACTTATTAGAGAATTCAATTATGTTGTAGCTTACTGAAAATTTGAATATATTGTTGTATCATGCTGTTATTGTAAATTATAAATACGGGAAGCCATTTCTTTAAATTTATTTTTTGATCAATTTTTAAAAAAAAAAGTAAAGTAAAATAGAAAATTCATTAAGGCCGTAAGTTCCAATCACTCTTTATGTTAATAATTCTATCATATCAATTAAGTTTCAGAAATAACACAAAGCAGCCATTGTCTTTACAGCACGTGTTTACAGCGATGGGCAATTAAGATGACCCGTCCATCATCAAGTAGAAGGGTTGGATTGAATTCACTGAGCATCAGATGCTGTCAACGAAGTTTCCAGAGGAAGGAAGTTACGTTTCATCAATATCCTTTTTCATAAGAAGTGAATAAGCTCAATGATATTCGTCAGCAAAGTTAAACATTAATTTACTTTTATCCAAGAAAACCAAGACAGAGAGACATTGGATTGTTCTCACATTCTTTTGAGCGCCATCTACAGCATAAGGACGTAAATTGTTTCTAGAGGGAGTGAAAGCAACTTGACTTTAAATTGAATGTAAAGTGTATTTTATCAATTAAAATGTGTTTACCTTCATGATTTTCAAATCTATATTTAGGTAACTACCAGCGGAAGTTCCGCCTGATCGATGCCTAAGAGACAAGAAATACATAAACAGTTCAGTCGTTTGTTCATTCATTTTGCTGGTTGCTGAAACTGAAAATAACTATTTAGATTTTCGCTGGCGTTTTTCCAATGCTTCGTTAGTGGCAATCAATCGTTTCTGAAGATAGATAAGGAGGATCTAAACATGGTTATAATCTATTCCAGGGTCTAATTAATGACCCTGTCAATGCTTCGTTTTGATATCGGTATGTCTAACGAAAAAGCAAATAAACTAAGCTGTATCGCATAGTGACTCAGCGTACAGAAGTGGGAGTTGGGAAAGGAGTTGGGACTGTAAAGATGCATGGAACTAAATTTAATTGTAGTCACTGTTTTAGTGAGGAGTTTCAGAGATTATTTTCAGGAATACCGTTACTGTGAAGTCATTGTCTGTTGTAACATTAACCTACACCTCAAAACGAAGACGTAATTCTTTATAGGCGTTGGATCTTCCAATCAATAGTCTTATCTTTTAGCTTCATATGATAACATTTGAAAGTGAAGACCACAAGTGGCCTCCTGGGTTGGAAGTTGGATTAAATTACGAAATTTTATGAAAAATCCATCAAACTATTCTAGAAACAGACAAATGGTAAACAAAGAAAAACGTGCGAGTGGAATAGCAGGATTTTGAATGCTTCTTAAACCAGCCAACAATGAAAGAACGATCAAACAAAATGTTTTGTAGCTATATTGACTGTAAATTAAAAGTTTCGTACATTTTCTGATTTTTTTTTTCTGAATTGCAAACAGAAACCTACGATCTTTTTCATCTTTTTTTATTTTTTAACTTACTAACTTTTTTTTAACATATATTTGTGATAAATATGAAGCGACCGTTTGCACAAAAACATTAGAAACAGATTTTAAAAAAATAAAAATAAAACGTAACTTGTTACAAGCTACAACAATACATTCATTATATATTTGCGATTTCATCTTTAATAAAAAAATTTTGAAACTGAATTTTCCAATAAAAAATTGGATTGAATCATAATTTTTATGATAATTATAAATAATGGTTTATTAAGATTACGTAAAATACAATATGAACAGATCCGCCATCTAGAAAGTGAAATACTTTTATTTTATCAAGAAAAAAAAATCAAGCCGAGTTCTCACCCTGAGCCATCATCTGAGACAGCCTTACTCACCCTGAGCCATCATCTGAGACAGCCTTACTCACCCTGAGCCATCATCTGAGACAGCCTTACGTAGGGTTTCTTTTTCTTGTTTAAACCTCTGCACCTTCAAGTTTATGTTACTTTTACTTTAATTTTAAATTAGGTTATAATGTCTTTACGTAATAAAATTAAGAACTAGATCTGTTTTAATTTTATATTACAGCCCTGCTAATAAATCAATGAAAATTATTATTATTTCAAACTCTTTAAATAAATAAAATAAAGGATGAGACCAAATTGTATACTAAATGACATCCTGTACAGTTGTTTCACGCTAATATGGCGATCATCAGCCAAGAGCAGTCATCGGTACACAACCAGGTCTCGGTTCTCGAGCCTATATAAGAAAGTGTCGGAATAAATGTGGCACCCGAAATATTAATCTTGAACTGCGCAACTATGCGCTAAAAAAATTCATAAAGGCCCCATGTAATGGCAGATGAATTTTCTCGCAATTTACCCTTTTGGCGAGTTTTTTATTGCGTAGATTAGCACATTTAGCACGTTTATTTTAACGTTTTCTTTAAATAAATGTAAATAAAAAGCTTTACGTGCATCAAAAGTTTTAAGAAAATGAAAATTTTTGAATTGCACATAAACAAATAAAGGTTCTCGCACCTTGAACTACCATTCCGGGAATCGGAGACAGCTGTTTCAGCCTTATTAGACTTCCTCAGTCAGATTTACCCTTGATGGTAGCTCAAAATGCGGTTACCGAAACAAAGAATTTGAGACTGTGCGGTGCACAGTGATTTATTATTGATGCTTGATTTTGTTTGAAGGACCATTCCGGGGAGTCGAGATGGTTACCTCTTCTTTGTCTCGCACTTTGAGCTTTTTTCAAGGGTAAAACTGACTGAGAAGCCTAATAAGGGTGAAACAGCTGTCTCAGATTCCCGATATGGTAGCTCAGGGTGTGAAAACCTTTTTTTTGTTTATGTGCATTTCAAAAATTTTCTTTTTCGTTAAATAATAATATTGCTGAGAAATTGTGCATTAATTAATTCAATTAATTCAAATTTTGAAAGGAATGACAAAGAGACTGCAAAGAAGCATACAAGAAAAGAGAAAAAAAAAATAACAGTTTGAAAAAATAACCCGTTTTGTTTGCTTGTTTGTTTGTTAGTATTTTTTAAACAAACTGAATGGTTATTTTTTTCTGCATAACCGGGGAAAAAAAATCAGATTAAACACAAATACGGAAATTACAATGTTGTCATCTAGAATAAGTCTATAGTTTAAAAATTGTCTACTAGATGGCAGCAGATGACAATAATTAAACAGTGATTATATACGGCACCCAAAAAAGATTTAATTGAAAAAAATCTGTTTTGGCTTTTAATTTTTTTTTCTTGAAATCGAAAAATTATTACTTTAAATAAAAGGTAAATATAAGAAAATTTTGAATTTGTGATATTATTGTTAATAAAAGAATAATGGGAAGCAGGTTTGTTTTTATAAGAAAGAAATTATCGCTTATCGAAGACATTATTATAAAGATATAAAACCTAATTAAAAAATACAGTTTGTTTATGTAAAGCTCATCTTATGAGTGCATTTTTTTAGAAATTAATTATCTCTGAAGAAGATAAATTGAAATTCAGTAAGGAAATGACTCAAAATTTACAGCAAAAGTACCCTTTTTAAAATTTCTAAAAAAGAATAATTCTTCGAGATTTTTGTCTCATTTGCTTTCCATAAGTCACAAATAACTATAGGAGTAATTCTTAAATGTCATTAAAAGGCCAACAGCATAAAATAACACAAATTTAAAATTCCAGAAGCCGTTTCGACCAGTGAGTACTATGGGGCTTTTTCAATGATTATTTATGTTTGTGTGTTGCCTTTTTGTGACATTTAAGAAATCTTTTGCAAACGGTAAAGTGTTTTAGGAATAAATCTTCATTGATAATTAATTATATGTAATTAATTACTATTCATTTAGCCAGTTCCGGCAAAGCCTTGTGATGGCGGCCTTTCACGATGTGTCGGAACGTGGGTTCGAATCCCAAGCTGGCATGTATGTTACTTTCTTCTTTCTTTTTTTTACTTTCTTCTTCTGTTTTTTTTTGTCTGTTTCTGCGGGTGTAATGTGAACTGTGTCCTATGGCTTTCTCTGGATTCTCCGGTATTGCCCCTTGTCGTGGTCAGAAGTGCCAAGGTGTTCGAATCAACAAATACTTTTCATTTAATCTATCAACGACCAAGAACTTGATGAAAGCTAAAGAAACTCCTCCCCCACCCTCTCTAAAAAATACGTTCGAATAATTTAATATTCTTCAATTACAACGTCCTTTATCCAGTAAATATTTATTACTAAAATTAATTTACCATTTCACAAAATGACAAAATCCTTAGTAATTCTCGCTGATATAAATTATTTTGAAATTTTACTTTTTTAGCTTTTACTTCAGTTTCTGGAAACAATTTCAAACGACAGGAGAGAAATCTCGAAGACTTAGCCAAGGTCAGGAAGAATGTACTACAAGACCCTGCTAAGCGATATTCCATCTTATCATCATGTTAACTTTGTTTGGAGCTTTTCGTAGGTTAGTCCGTTTCAGACCTAGAAGGCTTAATTACAAATTCATTTATTTGCAAGGGGACTTGCAATCTGTATATAGTCAGTTCAAAGAAGTAAAACCCTGACTGGATTGGACCCAAAATCAGAGACCTAAGGTTCTCTTTCCTGATGAGTCAAGATTCAGCCTGCAGAATGATTGCCGAATATACTGATCTGAAACATGTTAGTATCCTTCTAATATCATAGAAAGGAATTATTCAGCATAATAGCAAAATTTACGTACATGATACATACATAACAAGAAAAATAAGCATAAAAACATACACATTTAAAGAAGCTATTTTTGCAAAATTTCGTACCGAGGATCCAACACAGACTGTTTCGAAGTTCTTACCTCTCATCAGTTGGGTTCGCCCAGTATTCATAGCTCAGTGGAATAAGAAAGAAACATAAACAAAGGACCAAATTAAACAAAACAATTCAGTTAAAAAAATACCAAAAACAATTAAAAATTAAAAGGACAATAAATTAATGCCCTGTAGCAGAACTCTTAGCTTATAAAAGATTACCTGGGCGAATCCAACTGACGAGAGATAAGAACCTCGGTCTGTCTTGGGTTCCCGGTATGAAATTTTCAAAAATAGCTCAGAAAATCCTTAAATGTGTGAGTTTTTATGCTTTTTTTTTGTTGAATACCATATGTATCATTCACATAAAATTTTTGCTATTTCCTGAATTAATGTCTGATTTATAAATTAATCCAGGACTGGAGACAATCGAGAAGGATTGGGATACCTTAGGGTGCAGAACGTGTTTCTCGTACAGAAGTAACAACTGATTCTTCTGGAAGAAATTACTTCCCTTCAACTGAATTGTCATTCATTTAATTTTACATCTGACAAAGGGAGCCATTAAGAGATAATTGTAATGTTTTCTATCTTAATTATTTATTCTATTTAATTCATTTTTCAAAAATTTCTCATGGTTTGTTTCCTTTACCCATTAGACGTTTTTTTTTTTTTTTTCTTTTTATTACTATTTGTTTTTTGTATTTTTGTGTGGTCAAATTAGTAAGCGTTTAGTTGTCTAAGAAATTGAATTCCATATTTCAATTTTTTTTATTTGCTTTTCTTTGATTTATGAGGAGTCACTTCGTTTATTAATAAATCATTACTTTTCCCCTTGTACGCGTTTTAATTTTGTACTTGTTGGTTTGTCCTGGCTGAAGAGAGCCTAATAATCTCGAAAAAGCTGTCCGAGTGTCGCAGCTTGACTCAAAAGCTTTCTCTTTTATCATTATTTAAGGATTATTGAAGGACTTATCCTTGAGATCTTTCCAGGTAATGGACCACTTGAGGTTTACCCCCCTATCGACGTCACATATGACGTGTATCCCACATGCGGCGAGAGCTTGTGGGATAAACAAACATATAACTTTGTGTGAATTACTTAAAAAATCGTCGATTTTTGATCTTTCAAGACTGATGGTTCAGTACTGTGCAGATACTTATTGTAATAATTCTATAAAAACGCTTGGTATATCCTTCTTTAATACAATATTTCTTCTATATCTAAACCGGTTAAAACAAAGCACATGGCTTTGTTTATCCCACATGCGAAGCAGTAGCATGGTGGGAAATGTTATAACTACGAAGCCCCGCCTATCCTCAAGTGATCCATTAAATTATATCCTTCTTTGAAAATATATTGCTGTCATCTCCTTCAATAGGCGATAATCAACTCTACATCCAATCTGAAAATTTTGGAAGGCTTACAAACGTTGCATCCAAATCAAATCTTTTAGTTCAGCCTCCATATCAACTAGGGTTAAAATGAAGCACATGGCTTTGTTTATCCCACAAGCCAAAAAGTAGACTGGTGGGACATTTTGGAACTACGAAGCCCCGCCTATCCTCAAGTGGTCCATTAACCCAATGAAATAAAAATTCCCATAGAGCGTTACACAGTGAATTTCTATGATGTATTAAACAATGTATTGAGCATTATAAAGAAACAAAACATATTTTCTTTTCTTCTTCGTTTGCAATATTTCGCAGGCAACGGCTTTGTCCTGCTTCATTAGGCTTCTAAATACATCGAATAGTTCTTACAAACATAAAAATAGTCTTCATAAACATAGAAGCATTCATGGTAAAGAATAAATAAGCATACGGATATTTTGTTTATTACAATACTGAGCACGCTGTGTTAAAAGATTAAGTTAAATACAATAATGTGTAATAGAACTTAGTTATATACATTCATTGAAATCAGCTGTCCATTATTAAAAGAATTAAGTTACATACATTTGTTTACATCAGCTGCCTGTTGTTAACCAATGTGATAATTATTGAAATATTTCAATGATTTTACAGCTTTCTTTAAATTTTTCTAAAATCGTTGGGCTTATATCTATGCCCTTATGTTTGTTAAAACAATTAAAGTTATTAATTATGCATACTTCTAGTATAAATCTTGTGTCTTTGTTGCGTATGTTTTTGTATAGTATTTTAACTATTGGGTCAGGGTCGTGTCCCAAGGTTATGCAATGATGGGCCCAGCCAGAGATTTCTGGATGGTTATTTCGGAATGCACTTATATGCTCTTTCACACGTTCCTCCAGCGTTCCACCAGTGTTTCCGAAATATATCCCGTTGCAAGTTCTACATTTCAATTTATATATTACTGCCATAGTTTGCATTCTGTCATTTTCTTCCTTCTTTTGTATTAATGATCCCAAATTTTTATTTGCCACTCTTGTAATTGATATATCATTAGATTTACAAATGTTATTTATCCTTTTAGAGATTTTAACATTATATGGAACTCTAATTACATTTTTAATCTCTTTGGTTTCTTTTGGATTTTCTTTTTTCTTTAGGAAATACGATCCACATAGTTTGTTTATCAATTTATTCGGGTATTCACTATAGTGTAGTATTCTTTTGAAATTATTAATCTTATTTGTCCATTTTCTTAAAATCTCGAGTGTTGTTTTTAATTCGCAGTAAATTATTCCTTATTAATACTTTTTTTTTGTGGAAAAACTATGTACAGAATTATAATTTAACATGACATTGCTTTGATAAGCCTTATCCATTGGCCTCACAGTAATCTAGGAAAAAATAATGTGGCGCTGTAGTCAAGAGTTAAAACAGAAAGACATTTAAAAACTATTTAATTTAACTATTAAATAAAAACGAAAAACTAAATAAATAAAGCAAAATCAATAATTATATTTATATCCTTCAATAATTCAAATGTAATAGAATCTGTTTGGGAACTTATCGTGAATTATTATCATATAGATCCGGGTGTTAAACTAAGCCCATTGAAAGCTGTTTTTTTCAAAAGATTATTTATTACTTCAATGTTTGGATCAATTTAACTACTTCCCCTTCTATTAACCTTTTCAAGAAACAAAGCAGCCATTTAACCACAAAACAAACTACGTAATCAAAACCCACACAACCTTATTTTTCTGACATCACTTTCCTGCTTCTTCAAGAAACGTCACCCCTTTTTTCTGGATTAAACAAAGTTCTTGAAAAACATTTTAGTTTTTAAGATTAGCGTGATAGGACACAGGAAAGAAATAATTGGAAGGGGCATATTGATAGAAGAGTCCTGGCCATTTCATTTTATCTCGGGGGAGAAAAATATAGGATATAGATTATTGTTTTGATTGGATGGCAAATGGATGGAATTTCTCCATTCCCCTATTTTAAAGAACATCTTTTTTTGTTGAATAGATGGCCCCTAACGACAAAATAAAACCTAACCGCCCTTTACAAACGGTTTATTACATCAAAGTAATTAATTCCTCAACTATTCCTTCTAATAAACTCGTAAAATAACGAATTGAAGTTGGTTTTCATCTTTGAACTTGGAAGATTAGAATAATGAAATACAAACGAAATATAAAAGAAAAAATGAAATACAAAAAAAAAATATTTAAAAGTGAAACATAGTTCAAAATGAAACGAAATTTAACGTGCCCAATGATTCAAAGAGTAAGCAAACGAAGGCACAACACTGTAAGAAAGGATTCGCACCCTGAGTTGTCACCGGGAAGAGATTGGGACGGACCGTTTCGTCCTTTTTAGGACTCATCAGCCAGCCAAACTCCACCGATGCCATATTTAAATTCCTTTTGCACCTAGCTTACTGCTGTACAAGGAATAGTTGTTTTTTGTTTTTTATTTAATTTTTGATTATGAACGGGATTTCCCGCTCTCCGGAGCGAGTCCCCGGGAAAGCTAACCCCTCGGATCTTCTGAGTCTGTCATCGGTGGAGTTTGGCTGGCTGATGAGTCCTAAAAAAAGGACTCTGCCTCCATGATCATTGCTGAGTTGGTCATAGTTTTATAGAAGACAATGCTTTTCTTATTTTTGATGAGGGGCAACTTAATGTTCCTTTTTACGGTAGATATATCGACGATCTCATTTTGTATTCTGACTCAGCAATTCAAGATGGAATTCTTGATATTATTAATGGAATCCATCCTTGTTTTAAATTTTCTATTGAGAAAGAAGTTGATTGTAAATTGCCTTTTCTTGATGTATTGATTACAAGAAAGGATAAGAAAATATATACGTCTGTTTATCGTAAACCAACAAGTCAAGGTATAACATTGAACTTCTATTCACAAAATCCTCTTTCTTTTAAGATCAATTGCATAACTATGGCTGTTTTCAGAGCGTTTAGGCTTTCAAATACTTTTGAAGCCTTTAATATTGAAATTGAAACTATCAAAAAAAATTTTTTAGCCAATGATTATCCTGAATTGTTCATAGATAATCACATAAGAGCTTTTCATAAATTTTACCAAACTGATAACATTACCTCTAATATACAAACTACCTCTAATATACAAACTACATTTTATATCCATACCATATCATCAGCAATTGTTAAAGTGCTTTTGCTCTTCTTATCGTGTAAGCCAAAGCGATCTTCCGATCCCTCTGAATATAAAGGAGTGGTTTACGCTTTAAAATGTACTCAAGGGGACTGTTTTTATGTTGGGGAAACTACGCACTCCATTACAGAAAATCATCAGGTGGACTTCGGCAATCCTTCAGTGCTCTTTATTGAACAAGATCATTTTAGAAGAAAATGTGTTCAACATTATTTACCATCACTTCTATTGGATGCTATAATGAGACTCTATCCGTTCAAACTATTGCTGAATATGGTTTTTGTAAAAAAAGAGTAATTATTAAAGGAAAAGAAAAACAGCACCTGAATAAGAGAAGAAGAAGAGATTGCCTTTCTGATTTTAGATTATAGGGAGTAGTTGGGAACGGCCGTTTCGTCCTTCAACGGACTCATCAGCCCAACCCAGCCTCACCCTAACCAAATCAGAAAGGCAAGCTCTTCTTGGTGAAAACCACTGTCAGCCTGGCAGTGGTCCCACCAACAATAAAAAACAAGAAAATAAATTGCTGCGTCATCCTACTCCAGCAACACCTTTTCCTACAAACTGAGTAGGCAAAAAGGATTTAATAATAAAATAGAAGATTCAAAACAAGACATAATAATATTAAAAATAAGCTTAATGTGCTGCGAAACAAGTAATAAAGGAAAAGAAAAACAGCACCTGAATAAGAGAATAAGAAGAGAAGCACGGTAAGTTTATTTTTGATATTATTATACCTTGTTTTGAATTTTCTATTCTATTATTAAATCCTTTTTGCCTACTCAGTTTGTAGGAAAAGGTGTTGCTGGCGTCGGATGACGCATCAATTTACTTTTTTGTTTTTTATTATGGGTGGGACTACTGCCAGACTGACAGTGGTTTTCACCAAGAAGAGCTTGCCTTTCTGATTTGGTTAGGGTGAGGCTAGGTTGGGCTGATGAGTCCGTTGAAGGACGAAACGGCCGTTCCCAACTCCTCCCCATAATCTAAAATCAGAAAGGCAATCTATTCTTATTCTCTTATTCAGGTGCTGTTTTTCTTTTTCTTTATTACTTATTTCCAGCACGTTAAGCTTATTTTTAAGAGTAATTACGTTCTGTAATAGTTTTTTTTCCTTTGTTTTTATGTTTTAGTGGCATGAAGCAGACGACGGCTGTCGGTTGATGAAGTCAACTTATCTGGCTGACAGTTCCGAGGGGTATGTAGCAGTAAGTCATGTTGGTTACGTCATGTCATGTTGGTAGCTTCCTATCTCATTGGCTTCGTCTTCTAAATTATTTCATTGGTTAATTATTGCTTATGTTTTGAGCTTTGACTGTATTTAAGCTCAATTTCATTTATTTTGTATTAGTTGAGGAAGCTATTTGTACATAGCGAAACCGGTTCTTTTTAATTGTAAATATATATGTTTTATCCAGATTAGTTTTGTGTGTCATTTTCTTTATTATTCATTTAGAAGTTATTTACTTTTATATATTTTGAAAAGGAGTTGGGGGGAGGCCCTAGGCTCCTCGGGCGCTCTCCTTCCCCTGAAATAGCTTGTTTGCGGAATTCTATGGAAGCCATAAACGATTTATTAAAAAGCTACACTGACGTAGCTATTTCATTTAAAAAAGTAGTTGTTAAAATCTTAGAATCTTTGGCTGGAATGAGATCTCCAATCTTTCTAGGTTTCCCATTACCTTTTATAAGGTAATTACAATTTTGTTGTCGTTACAATGAAGATTGAAAGAACTGTTTCTAAATTTTATCAGCTGATACTGATTCAGTTATCGTTTTAGTTTGCTTCAAAACTCTAAGTAATAATAATAGTTTTTTTTTTCAAAGTTTTTCAAATAGGCTTCGTCACACTTCAATGATCAACGCTTTAATCTCAGTAGTATTTGTATTTTGGTTTCCACTCTTTCATCAGCAGTTAACGAAAACGTTCACCAGGAAGATTGTCAGTGATGTTTAGAATCAATCTAATAAAACAAAAATTAGATTTAAATGAAAGGAAACGATATTGAGAAAATAACTATTTTTCTTTATTAATTGAAATTTTTAATGCATTTTAAGATGAAATACGATGTTAAAGCTAAACTGTACCGCAACAGGCCATTCAGATCCTAGGGTACGCGAGGGTTTAGACGCCCAGAGATTCTCCACCAACGGAACCAGCCCGATGAACGTCCGCGTTTAACCCCTGAGTAAGAAACCCGGTACCCATTGGAGAGATGGCTAGGTTAGCCCTAGAACCGTCTGAAGGACAAATAACCGTGTAAAATCCCCGACCACTGCCAGGAAGTGAACCCGGCTCCTTCAGTCCTCAGTCCAGAGCGAAATGTATGTTACAACTCATCAACCAAAAATTAAATTTGGTACTTTCACTAACAATTGCAACAATTAATCAGGCAACAATTGTTTCAACAGGAACAAAGTTTTAAAAGTGAACGAGATGTCATTATCTATGTACAGATAATCTTTGATGAACAATATGAGATTGAAAGAATTTTTCAATCTCACATAATTATTTGTGAGCCATCGATTATGTTATTTTTATTACATTTTTATAATGTATTATATTTCTTGATTGTTTTTTTGTGATATGCTTTCATTATTGTTTATTTCATTTTTTTAGTAGATAAAGATTTCTCTTTCTGCTTATTTTATACTTTTTATTTTATTTTGAATCGTTCTACCTTCTTTGGAACCTTAAGAAAGTTTTAGAAATAAAACGAAATATTGGAATCTATTGTTGAAGATGTTGAAGTTTATTTGGTATATCTTATTTATTGAAGATGACTTTTAACGAGATACGTTTTTGAAAAACTTAATGATTTTATCTCGACCAAAGAGTTGAAGTTTTTGCCATTAAGGAAATTTTGTAATGATCGAAATAGGTGGAAATCTGAGGGTGTGAGATCTGGTGAATAGGGTGGATGGGGTGGAACATCCCAACCGAGCTCCAACAACTTTTGTCGAGTTGTCAAAAACACATGAGGGCGCGCATTGTCCTGATGAAACACGACACCCTTTCGATTCGCTAATTCTGGACATTTTGTTCAATTGCTGTCTTTAATACATATCATTGGGAGCAATATTTTTCTGAATTTATCATCTCGTTGTTTGGTAAAAGCTCATAAAATGCAGGATTCCTTTCCAATCCCACCAGACACAGAGATCTTCTTAGGATGAAGACCAGCTTTTGGGTTGGCTAAAGGTTGTTCCTTCCGCTTTCCCCAAAACCTTTTTCGCTTAACATTATTGTAAATTATCCATTTTTCATCCCCCGGCTGTGGCGGTTTCGATTCCCAGCCTCGCCGGAGGGCGGGAACTTTTCCACGCTCAATTCTCCTCCATACGGGTCCTCGGGCCTACCCAGCCCTTTGTAGAATAGGTACTGGGTTTCTTTCCCGGGAGTTCAAGGCGGGAGGGCGTCCGGCTGACCACCCGACCTCATAGTAGCCCCGTTGGTCATGAAACGCTGGGAGCCTTACCTCCCGCGCACCCGTGGGCCTGTATGGCCTGTTTGGGGACAGCTTTAACTTTTTAACACATAATAATAACTACACACACAAAATCTTAAGCTGTCTGAGCAAATTTTATACAATTATATGAAATCTTATGTCTGTTTGTGCCTGTATGTAATGTCCTCCACAGCCCAAATTTAAGTGTCCAAATAGGTTCTTTTATTTATAGAAACTTTGTTATAAAAACTATTGGGAACACGCAAGAAGAATATAATGATTTTTATTTTTTTTTTAATTTTAAGCGAAGGGAATTAAAAAAGAAACCCTCTTGTTCGTTTACTTCCACAGTAGCAGATACTTCCACAACAGCAAGACGTCTTTATCTAAAAATAAGATTCTTATTTCAATGAGGATCTTTGTTGATATTTGAACGACTAATATCGGAGATCGAGGATAACAACTCGGAAGATCTGTGAGCGATGCTTTCTGTTTTACAGTAGATGTCGCTTAATGTAATCACGGTTAATGTTATCATTTGTTTAATATCATCAATAACCTCCGGTCCCGAACAGACGTATTCGAATTAACGCAAAAATGATCGTTTAATGTGATTGCTACATCGCTTAATGTTATCAAATTTTAGGCCAATTGGTTCATTTTCGATGAGCGATTTCCGGCGAAGTTCGTGGAACGTCTTGGTCATGGAGGATTCTTACCGCTAGAATAAAACGCCTATGCAGTTGTGGAAGAATTGGAGAAAATTATCAGTGCTCCACCCGACATGACTGCTCAAGATTTCGAAGCTTGGATGGACATCGACGAGAACCTAGAAACTTCGGCAGTATTAACAGACTACGATATTTGTGAAGCTGTATCGAACACGAACGAAATATCGACGTCTGTTTCTGATGAAGATGAACCCGAAAATGTTATCGAGGAAGAGAAGACTCCAACGAGTGCTGAGATGAGGAATTTTGCGACTGGGAGTGCAAAGAAAAGCTGAGGCTGACGGGTTTCGTAAACATTATGAGTACGAATGTTTTATTAATGACTTACTCCGTAAGCAGACCAGGCAATGAACAAATGATGATTTCTTCGTTTCTTGACACGTATGAACTATTTTTTGTCTATCAATTTCACTTTTTTATTTCATGCATGTAATTTCATTATGTTAAGTAAATGTTTTCTGCTGAAATCGTCCTCACCTCACCATTACTACAGTTTATGCTGCCCTTTTTTAATTTATATTTTTCGTTTATTATAATCAATCGGTTATAGTTATCAAAATGGGATCGGCCCGCATTAAGCGGCGTCTACTACATAATTAACGTTTAGTTAAAGACCTTACGTTATGGAGGAATGGAGCAATCAAAAGTTCAAAATGTTCATAAAAATACAATTATGCTACAAATGAAGAATCATTAGAAGTCCTTCAATTTCGACTCCATTTAGGCTGATAAGATATAGACACATAACGAAAGAAAATATCAATTACATTCCTAACGAATATTATTTAATTTCTTAAGCACTGAATAATTCAGAAATTGAATCGAACTTCGATAATATCTCTTTTGGTGTGGAAAGGGCTTTAATGGCTGTTTATTTCAGGGTTTAATTGCTGTTTTTGAAATTTAACTTTTTCCACTAATTGAAATCTTATTTGATTTAAAAAGTAGCAAACAAATGACTAATTGTTATTATTTTGAGATTTAATTGCAGAAATGAATGTTCATAAATGTTTCTTTCTGATTACAAATAAATGACAAAGAGTCACGGTCGTGCCATTTTCTTGTATAAAATATTAAGGAAATCGATAATTGTATATCTTGAAAACAAACATTAAAAATGAAGGTTAATGTTTCCATTACACATTCCTAACCTCAAATTGAGTCTCATAAACATTCATAGATACAAAAACATCTTTTAAACTTAAGTTTCAGAACTTCTCTTTGAATTTAAAAAGTTTACATTAAAAGTTAAATATAAAGATCATAGCTTGCTTTCCTAAGAGAGTGAGGTTTATCGGATCACTAAGTCTGTGCATGTATCTATGCTTGTGAGTGCATCTGCGCAAGTGAGTATTAGCGTGGGCGTGTGTAACCCCCCCCCTCCGCCATAACTAGTGAACCACCTGATGGATCTTCTTGAAAATTGGTGAGCATATTTAAAGATTACAAAAAATCTCACTTTTCAAATTGAACTCTTTTTTTTTTTTTTTTTTTTTTTTGTATGGGTAGTTGTAGAGAAATTAAGGCTGGACAAAAACTCCCATTTTAGGGCTCCCTGAGAAATCTAAAGACTGAATTTCTAATCTAATGATATCTATCTAAAATCTAAAGATATTTTTGGTTGAAACAATGAATTTAAATTCCCTTTTAGTTAGTGTGTGTTTTGTTAGGATTGAAGTTATCCTATTTCGATAATGTAAGTAAAGGGATTAATTTGTTTCTTTTTGTTTTCAGTTTTTGTATTAAGCAGATTGAGCAATTTGAAAACAGATGTCGTATTTTCGTTTTTGTCTTTTTAACGACTTAAAAAAACAAAAACAAAAAGAAAACTAACAAATTTTTCAAAATTACATTTAAGAAAAGCAAGGCCCAAGTTCTTCGAAGCTTAAGTTTAAGTCATTCTAATTTTTGTAATGTTAAAAAAATGTCAACACACTCTGGACATTTAAAATATATTATCATATTAAAATATTATTTTTTTACGTTACATAAATACTTTACACACATAAAGTATTGTTTTAATTCTAATTTAATATTCAATACTTAATATTGTAATGATTTTTATAGTTGTATCATAGTTTATCATAGTTTTATCCATTGTATTTTAGTTATCCTGTTTTATACTGTTCTAATCGATCATTATTTAATATTCTGTTAATCTGTTTATTTTTAAATTCTTGACGGTTGTGGCGTCCTTTTCAATTCACTTTACTGAAATCACAACGGCTTAAAACCCGTTGTGATCACATGTTATTTAAAATCAGCCAATAAATTGTTAAAGCCACAACCAATCAGATCATTGTACATAGTCTTTAAATACCCATGTAATCTTGAAAATAAACAGTTCCGTTGAGTTCAGTTGAGTTCTTACAGTTCTCAAGATTTCCGTTCAGACCCAACAAGTCTAAGCCTCCTTTATTTACTACGAACCAGACAACAAGGAAAACACTCCACAATATTGAATATTAAATTTTCAATATTCACATTAAGAATATCTCTATTCTTAAAAGAGATCATTATGTCTAGATATACCTTATACTGAAGTCTTAGGAAGGTGTAATTTTAGTGTTTTCTTACTCGTATTACAGCAAGTTCTCTATCGATTTCATTGCATATCGTATCTATTGTAAAGAAAAACTCAACCTTCGACTCAACCTTTAAGTTGACCTTAACTTAACCTTTCACACGTTAAACTACACGTTTAATCATTGAAAATCTTTAATGATTACATATTAAACACGTTTAATCACTAAGATCTTTAAATTTTCAAACGTTTAATCATTAAGATTTTTTTTTTTCATTAGTAAACCATTTCCCTGTCTTTGATCCTCCATATTGGTCTTACTGCAATTTCGGGAGAGTGCAACTAATGTTTCCTATTTCTCATTACAACACAAAGGCTTTCCTTTATTCGCTCGCAGAAGGACAGAATTATAGGCTATTTTGCCGAATAAATTACAGAAAATTAATTAACAAAATTATCTGAGTACACATGTAAATCAGTCTACATTATATCCATACAAAGATACGAATACCCCAGGTAGTTCTTGATTCGAACTGTATGGTTCAATGTACCTCCTTGACTATCGCCTACACCCACAAGGCGAGTTTTTCAATTCTAAGAAGATTAGTCAATTTTTGCGTTTTAAGAAACAGTTTAATGTGTG
Source organism: Thereuonema tuberculata (assembly GCA_023159025.1). NCBI lineage: Eukaryota > Metazoa > Arthropoda > Chilopoda > Scutigeromorpha > Scutigeridae > Thereuonema > Thereuonema tuberculata. The sequence goes on along the minus strand of JAFIDM010003189.1, from coordinate 9,385,096 downwards.
ACGGTATTCACAAACATTTAAATCTGAATTCACAAATTTTTAAAACATCAGAATCATTTAAAATAATAAATAACCGTTTTTGATTTAAAAATTTTAAAAAATTTTAAATTTTAAAAACTCTTATAAAGCGGAAGCAAACAGGACAGTTCTCGTTATCATCAGCTCCTCGTAGCACGTTGAAACTGTTCTGTCTGATTCCCTTTTGTAAGTATATTTTTAAAATTTTAACAAAAAAAATTTTTTAGATCAAAAAAGGTTATTTATTATTTTAAATGTGTGATTCTGATTTTATAAAAATCGTCGCTCTGAATATTTTGTTTGATTCTGATTTTTTTTTTAATTTTATTAATATGTATCAGGAGCTAAAAAAAAAGCCCAATAATAAAAAAAGAAGGAAAAAAATTTAAACTATAATGAAATAACGAAGTAAACTGGTTAACAAATAAGAACTCCCTATTGATTGTGATATAAACTGTATCCACAAATAAGGTGAAAATCCGAGTCAGCTTTCGAAAGCTGACATACCAACTACAATGTTCCTGTTTTTTTGTAAGGATAATTCTTCTAATTTAGGACGACTCTCTCTGGGAGGTCTTAATTCATGTCACTTATACTTGTTTTGGCTTGATTGCAGTTTGTCAAATTACTGCCAAGAGTTGGGGATTGTTTCAGATATCTGTGTTGCAAGTTCCCGAAACTGTCTGAAGCAAAGTTAAAAGAGGGAGTTTTCACTGGCCTCGACATAAGAAAACTTTTATCTGATCCCCTCTTTTTGGAAACAATGAGAGAAAAGGAAAAAGAAGCGTGAACTCTTTTAAGAATGTAGTGCACAAGGTTTTGAAGAATACTAAGGACCCTGACTACAAAACCATTGTACAATGCATGCTGGCAGCGTATGAAGGTCAAGGATGCAAGATGAGCTTAAAAGTTCATTTCTCCCATATTGATTATTTTCCCGAAAACTAGGGAGCCTACAGTGAAGAACAGGGTGAAAGATTTCACCAGGATATCCGTGATTTCGATAGACATTACCAAAGAAAATGAGATTTCAATCTGTTAGCTAACTACTGTTGGATGCTCAATCGAGAAACCAGAGAAGAAAATCGGAAACGAGTTCGGAGAAGCATCGAAGAGAAGAAGAAAAGGTTTCATAAGAAAAAAGAGTAGACCTAAAATTATGTATAAATATCAGAAACAATTTTTTTTGATTAGTTGTAAGGAAATATAATATATTTAGTTCATTGTAATAAATAAGTGTTTTTATCAAAAATGTGTTTTTATTTTGGAAAAACCTATAGGTGATGGGATGTTATAGAAGTCATTTTTAGAATCTGCGACTTTTAAAACATATAATCCAGTAAAAGTATCCCATTAAGCTGGAAAAAATTTTTGTTTGTAGACTTGTGATTATTTCCTTGAAAATCTTGGTGCTATGAGTGAGGAGCAGGGTGAGAGGTTTCATCAAGATATCAAAACATTGGAAACGAGATATCAGTTTCCAATGAAACTGAAGTGGAATGAATCTATGTTGGCGGATTATTGTTGGTGCATAAAAAGAGAGTCTTCTGAGAGTCACCGCAGAGCATCAAAACGGCGAAAGATTCGAGAGACAACTAACCAATCTTATATCAGCAGAATCAATGCAAGTTTTCTATATAGTTAGTTAAGGTTTTTCACTTGTCTTGACACTTTCATAACTCAGATTTTTCCATTAATTATTTTTTAATTTAATTATGAAGTTCGCCAAATTTCTTTCTTTTTTTGAGTTTAAGGTAGCAAATTAGAAAAAAAACTGGACCTGATACAAAAAATCTGAATACAGTTTACTAAAAATCAGTTTTTTTTTTCTCGTGAAGCAGTCTGAAAGGTAAAAAATGCATATCAGTGCAATATAAAGATTGCATTTCATCTAGAACTATAACATTTTTGATTTGTGCAGGATAATTTGACATGTGAGAGAAAGATTAGAAGCCTACAATAATAATGTCATCATATAAGTTTAAAATTAATATAAAAACTTTTTTACATTAAAACAAAGAACGCACTTAACTAAACAAAACACAAATTCACAGAGTTCCTAATTCAGTTTTTGGTATTTGTACTGGGAATCGGAGGCAGTACTGTTTCGAGGTTTGTTGACCTCTCATCAGTCCGATCCGCCCAATATACTTAGCCCAATGAAATGGAACAATACACAAAACGAACAAACATACATAATTTATTTGTTTAGTAAATGTTTTTATCTTAATATCTGCTTTTTAATTTATGTGAAGTTCAATCCACAAATTAAACTATTTTTAATAGAAATTGCTATGAAAAAAAGAAATAATAAGGACTTACACTAAAACATAAATACATAAATAACTCTTAAAATATCTTAAAAGCTTCAGTAGAAGTTGCTATTCAAACTAACACTTTGAACCATACGAAATTGAAACCTCCGTAATGTAGAAAATCCTTTTTCTACATTACAATTCAATTTCTCAAATTCTTAAAATAGTTGACAGATGACAAGTTAATAGCAATAAAAAGTAAATTATATATGTAGTTTATTGGTTTTATATATATATTGGTTAAACACTGTACATTCATACAAGGTCAGGAGGATCTGGGGTAGAGGACTTCCATATAGTAAACTAGTACATGCCAAAATGCTAAATCAGGCTGAATTAAAAAATATGGTGTATAACCTGTACTTATCACGAATGAAGCTGTAGTTTTTAAACATCAATGTGCAAAAATTAATTAATGTCGAGTGATTTTTGAGGCTGTTCCTAGGAATGTAAAATTAGTTTGGATGAAGTTGGAGAAAATATGTAAACTTGTTATTATAATTCACAAAAATGATTATGTACTTATACTAAATTATTGTACCATACAGTAAAATTGTATACTGTAATACTGTATAGTAAATGATTGTTTCTTATGTTTACAGTTTATATATTTTTTTAAATTTTTAAACTTTTACCTAAAACTATTATTAGAAAGCAAACGAACGGTTGTACAATTATACTACTAAATTGTGCACACCGTAGTAGTAAAGAGAATATATATGCTATATAATTAAATTAAAAAATAATTATGCAAACCGATTTTTTTTTTTTTTTTTAATTTTTAAACTTTTTTTCCTGAGAACTTATTATTAGATTAAATATTATTATGACTTAACGAAACTGAGAAGGAAATTTCAGTGATTAATATAACAGTAAAAAAAAAAAATTCAAAAACAAAAAAAAAAACATTATCAATGAAGGTTGCATAAGATTGCCGATAAAAATGATAATAATGACATATTTGAAACAATTTCAAAGGATTATCACAAAAATATCCGACTTAATAAATTCACTGAAAATTCGTTGAAGTAGTGCTTAATATGTCAAAACAAACTTCAAATATCCAGTATCACATCAAATAAAATTTCGTCGATGGTGAAAATCTCTTTCACTACTTCATTGATTTTGACCGGACTGGTGCTTCCATCTAGTGATAGTTTTAGAAACTGGATTCCATTGAGATGATTCTTTTCGAAGAGCAAACTTTTTGAATACTAATTTTATTTTTATTTTTTTAATTTTTTTTACTGTTTTCTTTTTACTTTATTAGATATACTTACATGAGGAATATCTGTGATATAAGTGCTGATAGATTAATATAAATAATTAATTAAGTGAAATTAAGTTAAATTAAGCTTAGAGTTATTTTTTTATCAATTACATCAGATAGTAACTGATTTTTTTATGTATTAATTTTTTTTTAATACTTTTTAATATTTTTGATTTTTTCTAAATTGGATTTTTCCTAATTAAGTTGACTAAATAGTTTTTAGATAATTCGGTATTCCAATCTTTGACCAAAATTATTTTTGTAATTTAGTAATATTGAAAACTAGTTGACCCGTGCGAATAATTCGCAACAAAAAAAAAAACTACTTTTGAGAAATAATAAAAAATCCAACAGCTGTGGTGATGTTACTTAAACATATTGTCAATAGATGGTGCCTTCTACATTTTTATAAAAAGGTTGACCCGTGCGAATAATTCGCATGGTATCTTGATCAGTCACCGAATGGTAATGTGGAAAAAAATAAATGAACAGATTGTCAATAGATGGTGCCTTCTACATTTTTATAAAAAGGTTGACCCGTGCGAATAATTCGCATGATATCTTGATCAGTCACCGAATGGTAATGTGGAAAAAAATAAATGAACAGATTGTCAATAGATGGTGCCTTCTATATTTTTATAAAAAGGTTGACACGTGCGAATAATTCGCATGATATCTTGATCAGTCACCGAATGGTAATGTGGAAAAAAATAAATGAACAGATTGTCAATAGATGGTGCCTTCTACATTTTTATAAAAAGGTTGACCCGTGCGAATAATTCGCATGGTATCTTGATCAGTCACCGAATGGTAATGTGGAAAAAAATAAACAAACAGATTGTCAATACATGGTGCCTTCTATATTTTTATAAAAAGGTTGAGCTGTGCAAATAATTCGCATGGTATCTTGATCAGTCACCGAATGGTAATGTGCAAAAAAATAAATGAACAGATTGTCAATAGATGGCGTCTTCTACATTTTTATAAAAAGATTTTTAAAATAAAGTTTTTTAACAAAAACATTAATTTTAAACAATTTGTTTATTTTTCGTCATTAGCGGGGAACGTAATCTTCAAAATGATATCTCAATCATTGATTTTGATGAAGTATTAAGGGAAATAAAAAAAAAAAAACCTTTGAGAAGTTTGCAAATTTTTATGTTTTTTATTGTAATAAATCGTTTATTTTTATTAAAATATAAATCTTTGTTCATGTTTTTATCTGTTATTATTAAATAAAAGATGAAATATCATTTTAAAGTGCATTTTTATTCAAGTTTACGATATTTGAAGTTCATATATTTGAAGTTTACGACGCTGTAACATTATTTGAAATGTTGTTTCGCTTTCGAAAGATAAGCCACTTCTGTTAAAGCATGTCTACAAAAAGGTTTTTAAAATAAAGATTTTTAACGAAAACATTAATTTTAAACAATTTTTTTATTTTTCGTCATTAGCAGGGAATGTAATCTTCAAAAGGATGTCTCAATCATTGATTTTGTTGAAGTATTAAGAGAGTTATGCGTACCGACGCAAAAACACCTTTGAGAAATAATATATAAGGATTCTTAGCCAATTGTATCTAGTATTCCATTATTATAATTATTTTTTGTCCTTATTGAATTCAAAGATGTTTTTCAAAATTGTTTTATAAATGAATCTTTCTTTAATGGTTAGGATCTTATAGTTTTTCCTAATATTTTTTCCATCAAGGATTTTTTTTTATTGAAATTAATATAAGCATTTTTTTACAAAAAGATTTAATGTGTGTACATTATTTATGAAATTAAAAAATAAAAAGGCCAACACACTTGACTATTTAATGTGTTAATGCTTCATAATGGAGGCGAAACCGGTCGTGCCCATTGTATATTTTTAATGTGTTAAATGTGTTAAAAAAAAAATAGTCAAGTGTGTTGGGCTTTTTATTTTTTAATTCCTTAATGTAAGCATTATTAAGAATTTTTAGTATTAATTTATTAACATTTTTCAATTGTTGTTTATTTTATCAAAATCCAGCATTCTAAGATGTAATATCAAGCACCGAATCAATTGGAAAATAATTAGTTTCTATTTAAAAAAGAATAAATGTTTTATGTGGAAAAAAATCTGTGGTGTGTCATTTTTTAATTGCATAGTTATAATTTACTTCCCAAGTTAATCCAGATATACTCCCTGATATTTTTGTTGAGTTACGAACTTAATCTTGTTGCAAGTGCATCTAGAGCGTTTAGAAGCAATTTGCTGTAGTTGTAGTTAAGATTTTATTTTTATTTGTTATTATTATAACTCTTGTTTTATTGCAATTAATTTTCATTTTATTATTTATTGCTCACTTTGTTATGTTAGATTTTAAATCATTTTGAAGAGAATTGTAAGCATGGGATTGATCTTTATCACAAGAGAAGAGAAGAACATCGTCAGCGTAAATGTAAATATTTGAGAATTTAAATTAAACTTTAATCTAAAATGGCATTTATATCAATATTTATGGATGAAATAAAATTTAGATTAAGAAGAAATGCCGATACACAAATATAGATAAAAAGTTTAACACCTTAAAAACACATTAACACAACCGGTTTCGATTCGGTGACATGAATCTTGAACAAGTGATGTAGGTAATTTAACGCAATATGCTTATATACACAAGGCGAACCAATGACACATCAAAGATGCAAATGAACCCCACTGAGAACCAATAGTTGTGTGGAAGTAGGCGTATTGCTGAAGTCAATCATGGGAATATCATACGCAGATCTTCAACGATGCTGAACTTCAATAGTGAAGGTGTCATTGTGAGACCGGTGATAATGGCTGACCTCCCTTGTCGTATTCAAACAAACTTGAAAAAAAAAATTCCCCCCCTCTTTTTTTTTTTCTTTTTTCCCTTTCCCTTGTTTCTTTTTTAGTTAATATTTACTAGAAGAAGATTTGCTACTTTGGAAACCATAATGGGCTATGGTGTGAACAGAAAGACAGTCATTACAATATAATCGATTGGTGGTCCTGCTCGTGACATATGACCTTGAGAGAAGAAAAATTAATGGATGTTTTGGGGTTTTTTGCATGTAAAGCCATGAGATAATTAAAATTATTAATCTTTAGGACAAATTTGTGCTGGGCAACCCGTTGCGAGAGTTTTTATCGAGTTTCCCCAATATAATGACACGTATTGTCAGAACATGGAATGGAATAAACCACATTTTTTGAATTGTGTTGATCGGTAGAAGAAACTGTTTTATTGAAGAAGCGATAAATAGTATTGTCGGATGGGCCAGTGAGACGGATATTAAATGGCTTTAACAAGTTTTGTAATTTTTGTGACGCTCTTACCATAGTTTCTTTAGTGCACTTGTGAGGGAAGGGTTAAGTGGAGAATGTGCAGTGAAAGTTTGTTCCTAAGAAGCAGCTGGGCCTGAATATCTCAGAGGAATAACTTTTAGAATAAGGAAAGGATTATGATGGGGCAACGGCGCTTGCCTGTGGTGCGAGTAGGGGGTGTTTGTTTACAAACAGGGCCGAAGCAGCTCGCGATGCCCCCGCCACGCAGTCTACACAGGTAGGATGTGTCTGATAAGAATAGCCGGCGGCACCCGCTCAACGTTTGTCCTCCACATAGGCAGAGGTGAGGGATAAATAAATTAATGAGTTAAGTTATGTCTAGTGAGTAGCATGGATAACAGTTTTTGAAGAACAAATAACAGATTTAATAAAGGAATAAGATATATATTTACAAGAGAGTATAGTGAGGATAGATAATGAATAAGGATACATAAATATATACATCTTACCCGGGGGATTTCATACGTAGTTGTTGATACAAGCACTAAGATAAATATAAAGTCACACATGCATTTATCCTAAACGAAAGTCACTACTTCACATATAGTTCGTAACAGTTCTCTGGAGTCCAATTTTTTTATCCGTACTCTTGATTTTGTCCAAAGAGCAGCTATGCTGGATGCAGGTAATCTAGGTGGAAACGTCGATCCGAATGCAAGGCTATCGATTCATTTCGTTAGGGTCCGGACGTCCGAAGAACGCTCAAACTGGCGCAACTGTTTGTCCGGGGCACGAAGTTCAGCAGGGTATTGCATTCCCAGCAATTCCTCAGCCGGTTTCATCAATGGGATGAGCCAAGCACCTGGCGCGGGTTCAGCCTTCTTTCCTTTTTGCAGGGGGTATCCGAAGGCGGTGGAAAATGGCTGACAGTCCGCCTTCATCGAATGCACTTCCCACTCTGTCTTCCACACTCAAAGCATTGTCATCCGTAGTGACGTTAGCTGACGCAGGAGGCGTCGAGATGTCTACATTATACATCTGCCCAAAGATTGCAAGATGCAAGGAAGAACAAAGGGTAATAAATTCTAGAAGAGATAGGTACAATGGAAGCCAGATGAGTAAGAGGCTGAGGCAGTTCCATAAAACATCTGCGAGACTCAGTTTCAAAAGACGAAGACGCGTTTTTAGGCAAGGATTAAAGAAATAGAGAAATGAGAAATATTTCTAATGATTTCTTATTCAAAGAAGAGATGAAAATAAAGGATAGGGAAGGGAGAAATTATGTAACAACCATCGGGCCGTTACATTTTTCAGAAGTTTATTTTTTTTCTTTTTATGAAATTTTGTAACCAGTGTCTTTACCTTTTATACAATAGCTCTTATTATTTATTAGTTTTATTCCCTTTATATTTTTTAAATAATTTATTTTTTTTCTCTGTTTTCGAATTTCTTGGTTCATCCAAAGTTATTTATATTTAAGATTAAGATTTTTTTAAATTGTTAATAGTTTTTTTTTATTAGTTTTTTCTTTATTCTGAGTGATGTTACGAGCTTCTTAATAATTTAATTAAATTTATTAATATACTTGTTCGGATCCTGATTATAATTTGTTTTGATCTCAAGTATTAAAAAATAATATTACTTAATTAAAATCTACTCCGTCTCATGGATATTTTCTTTTTATGATTTCGTTTAAACGTTTTGATATATTATTACTACGGTATTATTTTTTGTTAGTTCGAGTGAGGTGATCGGAGATATCCCGTTCTATTATATTGGCAACAATTTCAGCATTCTAAGCATTAAAGAAACATTTCTGTAGTTACATTCCTGGTGGCTTTAAGGGTTTTTTTGCATATAGAGCCATGAGGGTAATTAAAATTATTAATCTTTACGGCGAATCTGTGCTGGGCAACCCGTTGCGAGAGTTCGGGTCTCCCAATATAATGACATGTATAATTATCGAAGGTTTGGAAATATTTGCAATTGGTTTTATTTAATATGTTTTTCCAATATCTATGTTCGAATCACCTATTTAAATTGCACTTGAATTTGTTTTGTTTTTAATTTTCGATGAGTATTTTTTTAATTAATTATTGAATAAATTTTTATTTGTTGGAGATTGTTTATAGATGACATAAATAACTAAATCCTTCAGGATTTATAATTATACAGATGATACTTTCATAAGTCATTGAAGTGGAGTTCTCAGTTGTTATATATATTCTACATATATATTTTCTTATAGAAAATAATATATATATTCTTATAGAAAATTAGGATTCTACCGCCTCTAGAACTTGTTCTTCATTAGAAATTGTTCTTCATTCAAACCATATAGATTGAAAAGAGCAATTTCGTCTTCTTTAGATGTTAACTTCTGCTAGTGAGATCGAAATGTTCAATGTTAGTATCAATACTGATAATTAGATAGAGAAAATTTGATTTAAGAATTCTAATATTCAGGAATAATTTTATTTGTATTAATTTTAGGAATCCATGAATTCATGTTATCTAATAGGTTTAGTTGATCTAGTTCAATTTGATTTCTTTATTTAGTTTTTTAATTTATTTTTTAATCAGAAACTATGTCAAGTTGTTATTTCTTAATGGAACCCTTAAATAAACCTTTTATTTAAGAATAAACCATCGTAATAATTATTTAAACAAAAATATTTTTTTTAATATACCACGTTTTTAAGATGGACAAAAAGTATAAAATAATTAGTATAAAAAGTATAAAAAGAATAACGAAAAACGTGGGGCGTATGCAATAGATAATTGAGATGGTATGGATGGAGAGTATATTATCTTACGCCCCATGTTTTTCGTTATACTTTTTAGACTAATTATTTTATACTTTTTAGTCCGTCTTAAAGACGTGGTATATTAAAAAAAATATTTTTTTAAATCATTAGTTTTTGCTATTTAGTCATGTGTGTATGCACTTTTTCAATCGATTTTAAACATTTAACACGAATTTAAATTTTAAACACGATAAATTAAAAGAAAAAGAGCCGCTACCTTGCAATGCACGGCAACTCAGAGCAAACGATCCGTGTGGTACCAACCTGTTATCCGAAGAATTAGAGTTCCCTAACGAACAGACAGACAAGAAAGGCAGTTAATATTGCATTGTCATCCATTTCTAAGCTATGTTTAAAGTTTCAAGTCGCTATCTCATCGGAAAGTTAGTTTAAAATCAATTGCAAAATTTATACCGAACAAACAGACATCAAAGAAAGGGAACTAATAAAAACATGTGTTTTAATTTGCTAATTGAATAGCCCAAAAAATGATTGGCCCTCCCACTAACATTCTTGGATACGCAACGGTGTTATACCAATAATTACTAATTAATAATTTGTTTGATATGTTTGATGTGCTTCTAGAAAAACTGCATTTTTTGTTTTGTTTTTTAGAAATAATCCTTTTTTTTTATAAAAATATTCTGATATTAATATTAAAAAAATATACATTTATATACTTGAATACATAATATATTAAATACATATACTTGAATTAAGTTTCTTATTTTTTTTTTAACAGTTTATATTATGTAACCGGGAATTCTTTGCAACAACTACGATATGCAGCAAATGATAGATCTGTTTGGAGAGCCTTAGTGCATGAGGTCACCAGAAGTCATAGACGACTTGATGGAACCTAACAACAACAACAATTATGTAACAGTTTCAATTCCTTTTCATGTAAGTTATTTTCAAAAATAATATTAGAATTACCAACGGAATTTCAGGGGCTCCTCAAAAAAAAAAATATTCATAATAGCCTCAGTACCGAGACCTCGTCGTTTACTGGTGACCGCTCCCAACTGATGATCGCCAAAGAACGTGAAACAGCTGTTCTAAGACGTTACTTAGTAAACTCTCGGTCTCACCTATTGATGAATATTACGATTATTTTGAATTCATTATAAAAAAAGATCCAATAAGTTCTGTATAAAACAAACTCCTTTTGTTTCTGTAGATGAATATTTTTTATCAGTTAAGTATTTTTAATAGATCGGGTAGTTCAGGGTAAGAGACTTTTTGGCCGAAGGAAGTATTTTTAAG
>JAFIDM010003189.1:9354995-9369135 GCA_023159025.1 Thereuonema tuberculata | reverse complement strand
CTGTTAATAAGTTATACACAATCTGATCAATGACGTTGAAGTTCTAAAATTATAGATTACTTAAGATAGAGAAAAATAAAATTCTTTTGACCTCTCATTAAAAGATTTCTAAATGGGCCCTGACACCCCCAACCCCCGCCAGGGTCTCTAATCATTCGATCAACATCCAATTAGAATCACACTTTTCAGTGTTCTTTGAAAAACAGAAATCGTCTTTCAGAGATATTTACTTGAATGGACATTTAATTAATGAGGTACTTATTACCTTATGAGGTACTTTTGTTTACTTACAACAACAACAAAAAAAAATGAAAAAGAGTCTTCTGTATTTTAATGAAAAAAAAATGCCTTAATAATCAATACTTAGGTGTTCATATTTAACAACGACAATACTTAACAAAATTAATATATATTGACATATATATTTTTTAAAAATATTTTTACAGTTACATCGTTAACAGAAGAAAATTTACTTTCTTAATGTATTTTTAATAATTGCTCACTGTTTAAAAGCAGCTGTCAGTCAAAAAGAAAAAAAAAAATATTTCTAAAGAAAGAAAAAAGATGGCTCCCATCGAAGGAATGAAGGGAAATTAATTAAGAAGTTTCTTTGAACACCCTCTCCTTCATTTCTTTCAAAATTGCTTTTGTAATGAAATTGATCGTGAGTGATTTGTATATGCAACTGATTAAAAAGTAATCCAATAAAGAAAAAGGAAGGAAGGAAAAGAAAGAAAGAAAAAGAAAAAAGAAACAACTAAAAGTTCGAAATGAAAAAAGAAATTTTAGGCAATAGTAATTTATTGAAAGAATAGGAATCCTACTTTTTGTCAAATAATTGCTTTCTGAAGAAAGGTATCTATTACCAGTTTATATCAGATTTCTATGAGTCTTACAGCAACAGCATTGACGTATACTTTTTTTCTATTAGGTCAAGGCTTTTTACTCTGATCTAACAAAGAAAACATGCATTAATGTCATTTTTAGCAATCTAACAATGGCCTACCTAAATCTAAAATCATTCCTCTGGAATTTTACATTTTACATATCTAAAATCATAACACTGGAATTTTACATTTGCGAAAGGTCGCCATTTCCTTAGTTTATTTTTTGGCGGTGAATGAGGGAGAACATTAATTTCACTGATTCCTTAAAAAATATCGAGAGATTAAATTTCAGCTTTTTCGATCTACAATTTGAACTGAGATCTTTATGATTTTTGTTTGCAGCTGAATTGAATTTAACGAAAGGAAAAAAAAAAAAAAAGTCAAATTTTACAAAGAAACCAGTCTTTTATATATAAATATGTTGACAATTGATCAAGAAGATCCCTCTATAATAAAACCTATAAGAAGAATACACGTATTACAGAACCTTCATTTCATAAGGTTTCCCTTTCTTTAGCAAAGTATATTAAAAGTAATTTGTTGATTTTTCTTTGAATGAATTAACAAACAAACCAGTAACTTCAAAGTACATGTAAGCAATAACATTTTATTTTAATCTACAAATTCTTTTAATTCCTTTTTTTTTTAGATGGAGTATTGACAAAAACATTTCGTGATGCAGGATGAGGGTGAAAATAACTCCCACTAACCCTGGAATTTCACTAATTTATAAAATTAATTAAATTGCAATGAAAAAAAACTTCATTAATTTAGAAAAAAAAAAGTATCACGATAACAACTATTCTTCGTAACATTCCAATAAAGCAATGAAGCATTCCAATGCCTTTTCTCACTGTAGATTCTTGGAAAATCTAGTAGGTCTTGGAAATCACGAAAACAAGAGTAAAGAAAGATATGTTGCTTCTTGATATTTAAAAAAGAATTTCATTCTGCCAAGCCTCCAATATATGGGGTCTTTAATACGAAAGTATTGCATAGAAATCAAGAACAGTTTAGCTTTTTATAATTCTTCTAATCAGATACTGCGTAATTCTTTGTGTTTAAAAACAGTAATACTCCTAGTCATAAAAACAGCTATGTCTAACAATATGTGTTTCAATGTATTCACTCACATTGCAGTCGTCGCGGCATAGTTAGCAGTAACTGATTTAAATGTAACTGATAAAGAGGCCACTATGTTCACAGCGAGAGTTTCACAGGCTTTAGATAGGCCGTACATTCTTTATTCGAATGCGCTTTTGAACTACCTAATGTCAAACTTATTCTTTTCCAAGTCTAACCAAAGTATGATAGCAGATTTTAGATTATTTTATCGATGCCTCGATTTTTTATTTTATTTACGATGTTTATTTTATTTTTATTTTTTTATTTTTTTATATTCCTTCTGTCAATAAAATTGTCTATGTAGCTTATTAACTCCTTATAATTTTCTGAAAGTTTCTCTCAAACTTTTGAGTTACAGTGCGTCGACTCATATTCAAAATTTACCTAACAGATTGTTGTTTTGTCAAAATAGCCGAGAAACACATATGATAGTTTAAGTTTTTATTAAGTGCATTCATTGCTATCAAAGGAAGTGAAAAATCCAGTTACTGGATGGGCACATGTTTGGCTTAGTCTCAGAGCGGTGAAAGGGTTTTAGAAAAATTAAATTTTGAATTAATTAATACATGATGTCTTCTTTGTTTATAAATTAAATGTTAATTCTTGTATTTTTAGGAAAAAGTGTAATTCTCATTCAAAGTACTAATCACAGATAAAAACTATCGTTTTTAGTGACCGAAATCGGTAGCTATTGTATTTGTCCTGTCCGTCCGTCCGTCCGCTTGTGTCCGCACCCTTAACAATTCCAGAACGGAAGATCGGATCGGCAAAAAGGACTTCACCATTGAATTCTTGCGGTAACATAAAAATTTCACCATCGTGTTCAGAGGTCCAAGCACCGTAGGAATAGAGTATTTTCAAGGGCCAACGCCCCCGTGTTCGCGATATTTGGCATTGTTTTCATTATACGCCCTAACAACTCCCGTAAGGAAGGTTGGATCGACAAACGGACTTCACCATCGGGTTCAGATCCACAAACACCGCAGGAATGGAATATTTTCAGGGGCCAACTCCCCCTCCCCCCATGTTCGAGATGATTGGCATTGTTTCCATCGGATTTCGCTATTAGCTTAAATGTTAGAAATGCAACCAGTTCATTTCAGTTGTTATAGTTATAGCTTGATGGGCAAAATCTCGGAGTCATATGCTGGAAGTTGTCGGTTCGAATCCGTATATCTATTGGTTTTTTTTTTTGGTTTTTTTTTCCCCCTCAATGACCGCGTTGGCTTTTTTTTTTTTCTATTTTCCTATTTTTTTCTATTTTTCCTTAAGGTTAATGTACTTCCTTTTTTTATTATTTTATTATTATTTCTAATTTTTTTTATTACTAAGGGTCGCCTTTAAATTTACGCTTTAACACAAAATTATATTCACTTGCATTATTTTAAGCGCTTTTAAAAAAGTCTCAAGAATAACACATCTTGGGTTTTATAACTGGTTTCACCAGATACCAATCAAGAGTTTTTGCAGCCCACTGTTTGGGAAGTACTGTTTTAGAGTTTGCTTTGGATATTTTTCGGATTCAGCATTAGAAAACTTCTAGATACGAACGGAAGTGTAAAATTGTTTTTTTTTTTTTTTGGTTGGTTGATCAGTTTTTAGGTTATATCTTGATCATATCTTGTAATTCTTTACTTCAGAAGCGCAGTATAATCCTAATTTTTGTTTTAAATGTTAAGAATCTGAACCTGGTAACTTTATTATTCTTTTACTTGTAGAAAAATAATGTTACGCCAAGAAAACTACTGCATTTTCAGTTGAATTATTCTTGCTTCCATCCATCGTCACGAATAGCTGAAACTTTACTAGTGATGCCTGTTATGTAACAATTTTTTGAGGTATCTCTGAGGAGTTAATTTGTTATTTCTCTTGACAAACTTCAAATACTCCTTGATTATTTGCAAATATCATCCGATGGATCTTTTCATACTTTCAAAAAGTAATTGCAAGAAAACAGAATCTCGCCAAAAAAATGGGAATTGGTAAGGGAATGAAGCAATCTCTGAGGTAACATAGAAACATCAACCCTTATATCGTCAGCCATTCATCATTCGCTCGGATTTTTCGTTTTTCGCAATTCATCTTTTCCTTTCGACTTTCTTTTTTCAAGCTTTTTACGAAAGTAATTCAAGTGCCTCCTAGTTGCTTTTATCTTCATTCTTTTAAGTACTTTCTATGTTAATTTTATCGTTATCACAAGCCGTGCAAAGCATCTTTTAAGACACTATCATCACAACTCTAAATGGTGGATGTTACAATTTTCTTTTATGGGAGCTGCGTTAATTCTCGATGCCTTCACCAGATGGCGCCAATAGCATTTTCTCCGTCAATAAAACATCAATTTTTCATGTTGGCAGTGAAAGTCGTTCAATAAAGGACTCGAATGTCTACTGAATAAAAGCTATTGTATGTCCAAAAATAAGACGTTAAGATGACAATTTTCCAAATAATCAGATCAATAAACGCAATCAATTACGGACCAACCAGTCGTTGACAAATGACGTTTTCAAAGTCTTTACTCATCATAAAAATAAAGTCAATTCCAACTTAAAGGAAACAAAAATAAAAAAAAAAAATGTAATAAAACAGAATCACAATTACATATAAATTGAACAATTCACAGGGAAAAAAATTAAAGAATTATTGAGGTATTATTTGCAACCATCAAAGCACACTATACGATGTTAAAAAAACATTTAAAAGCTTACTGATAATTTATGATGTTTCGAGACCCCTTTCTCCAATGAATGTTCATCGGAGCACTAATTTGTTTCGAACAAATTCTGAACAAATAAATGAACTTTCGTTTGGGAAAAGGGTCTCGAATGTCATATCATCAAGCTTTTAAATGTTTTTTTAATATGAAGTAAGCCTTGTGTGCTTTGATGGTTCCAAATAATAATTACAAATGAATGAAATTATTGAAGTATTCGAAATAATATCAAAGAATCTCCTGTACGAATTAGAAAGTAATACTTGCTTATAAATATTTAATTATAAATAGTAATTACGTTATTCTTATTATTATGTTATAATTCAAAATTTGAAACTATGGCTATGTTAATTTTAGATTTTACGAACGACGAAGCTTTAGCTTTGATCAGTTGACTGGAATCTGTTGCAGTTGAACAAAAGACAAAACATTTCGTTTTTGTTTCTGTAGCTATCACTGCACTGAACAGATGATATTCTTCTTCGCTCGTGAATCAAACAGGAATAATCAAATCTGAAACTTTATGAATCCTTTTCAAATGTGAACAACGATGTGTTATATTTATATTTGCAATTTGACCTTTTGTGGGATGGTATCTTGGAGGGGAGCTTGTCCTGCCTTAAAGCCCACGCTGTACTGCCGCGGGTTACACCACACTCACTTCCAAAAGTTAAGCACGGAGCGGTAAAATGCGAAAAAATGGACAAGTACTGCTTTGATTGACATGAAATGCTGCAAGTAAGTAGCTCAATGTTTATTCATGAATCAAAACAAAGAATTACATACAGAGATAAAATATTGAATTTTCATAAATTATAAGATGACGTCATATTTGCATCATTAAAAAAATGATGTTTAAATTCAAAACAAACAATAAAAACCGACATTAGTAGGGTATGAGAGCACCCCTCACCTGCATACAAAGTTTACAGCGTGTGATCATGCTTGTTACGAAGTGATCAACCACTGCAGAGTCCAGTAATCGCCATTCCTCCTATAGGGCAGTTTCTAAAGCTCTGGGAGTGGTTGGAGGTGGGAAAAGTTGACATACAGCACGGCCGAGGGCATCCCAAAGATTTTCAATTGGATTAAGGTCCGGCAAGTAAGCCGGCCACTCCTTATGCGCAATCCCCTCACATAAGGGGATTATTTTGATTGTTGTAGAGCTGTATTACAAATGTGATTGTTGCTAATGATACTTGCGATTATTGGGATTATTGGAATTGTTGTAGAGCTGTATTATAAATGTGATTGTTGCGATTGTTGTGTTTTTTGTGATTGTTGCTTAATATACTTGTCCACAGACAGACAAACCCGGATTATAAAGCTTCTGATACTTCTATCAGAAGCCTAAAAGTGTATTATTTGCTTATTAAGGTTTATTTAGGAAATGAAAAGAATGTCAACAGATACTATTCAGTAGATATTATAAGAAAACTAAAAAAAGGAGACTTTATTAGTGCTATTTATACGATTAGGATAAAAAAAAAGGAGAAAGTAGGGTTTTATGTTCTAACAGGACCTTCCTGTTTTATAAATTGTTTTTTGATTTTGATTCGAAATTAGAAACTACTTTCTCGTTCAATTTGTTGAAAAGATTCTTCAATAGAAATATAAAAAAAAATAATTAAAATGTCTTTTTTTTTTTAATGATTTAAATTTTACATTGAAATTAAAAAAAAAAATATATATTTATTTTAATTCAACAATCAATTTTATCTCTATAAGCGATTTAGGATAAAACAAAAACTACAATTAATTTCACATCTAACTGATAAGAGAAAATAATTTGCATAAAATATACAAGTAACAAAGTTGTTGTAAAATTCATATCTTTATTTTTCTCATGCCCGGATACTTGGAAATTTGACAATAGAGTTTCCCTTCTTTAAAAATCCTTATGTATCCCTTATGCAAGTTTTGAATTGCTATTTTATTATTAAAAAGAAAAACCATGAAACAAGACTTCTTAATAAGTGTGTTCAAAGTTATTATAACATATCTCAATTGAAATTTTGTTTTTCAGATAATTCTATCGAGAATGTAAAAATCCACTGATAATACGTATAATAATGAAAATATCGCTTAATTTTTAATGGCTGATTAAGGTTTCGTATTCGAATATGTTCTTTTTTTAAGAGAAGGTTCTTAAATTTTGCATTGTTAAGAGCGTGAGTTATTCGTGAGAATACGGTAACTGCAAGTGAGGACTCTCTTTCCAATGACGAATGGTTGAGGTAAAGAATAGTTTTGTGATAAGAAAACCATCTACTTCCTCGATGGGCGCCTTTAGATTTATGAAGGAAGAAAAGCGGAAAGAGACCGTTGGACAGTTATCCCCAGTAATCACCTACAAGGGCTGATATGTGATCAGACACTGACGCACTTCGAACAGGAAGCTACAATTTAGTGTCAGAAAGTTCAGGAAACGTTAATTATTAAGGATTAATCGGAAAGAAATTTATTAGAATTAATGAACTCATCATAACCCTTAGAAAGACTTTGGAAGGACTGTGTCTGTAACTTACGAAATCATTACAAAAGTAATTACGATTGTCATGGCAACCACAACAATTAGGTCGAAGTCAAAAAGAAAGCTATGAAGATGAAAGTAAATGTTAATGAAAGAAATGATTTCTGTCATCAACGTAACTTCTTGTACAAAGAGAATACAATGTCCAATCCCATGTTGCAAGAAGATAGCTTATTAACGAAGACAAGAAGTTTCTTAAAATATTATAAAAATCTTTTGAATATTTATTTCTCTTGGCTTGTATTGTTTTCACAATTTTAAAACAAAGTCTCGGTCTATTTTTACTTTCTCTATACGATAATAATACAGGGTGATTCAAAATTCCCTGTACAAACTTTAAAGGTAGGTCAGAAAAAAAACTGTATTCATAGTGGAACGTATATCCGCAAACGCCATTCGAATGTGCTAGAAGATAGACTAAGGTTCAGCAATAAAAGACAACAAGTAAAGATAGACAACATGTTTATTGACCTTATGTTTACAATGCGACTGTATGATGTATATTTACTAGTTCATAGCAGATGCTCAAAGTTCCTTCAATCAATACTAATGCAATCCCCACAACGTCAATGAATAGATTGCCAAACATGTTGGGGAACCGTTCACGATACCCTCGTACAGTGGCTCGTCCGTTTCCGTTCGCTGCCCCATAGGCTAGGTGCATATCTGCCCCTTTCAGTATCAGTGAAACGATATATTCTACTCTATCAAAAGTCGATGGCTCACACTGCACAACTAATGTGCTGCCAAACAGCGCCTTCTAGAACATTTGGGTGGCGTTTGCGGACGTACAGTCCTCTATGAATAAGGTTTGTTCTTGTATTCCTGACCCTAACTTTAAAGTTTGTACAGGGAATTTTGAATCACACTGTATTAATCATGCAAGCGAAATTCAAATACAAAGTATTTTTTTTTTTCATAAAATGTCTAATCATTTTTTATTTTTTATTTTTTTAATTTTCAGATAAAACACGACGTAATTTCTACGAGTCTCGATTTTAACGGAAATTAAAATCATTTACGACCTATAAACAAATGTAGACTTTTTATCGAGTGATGTCTGTAGATTTAGTGTGTCCTTCTGTTTTAACTAACAGTCAAGTACTCTACCCTCATGTAACTCAAAGAGTAAAGCACAAATTTACACGAAATTGAAAATTGAAAGTTTAGAATTATTGTGTACAACTTATTAAATTTTGATATTGTGTAATCCATTATTATAAGTTAGTTTTAATTAAGGGCTAAACATGTTGTCTTTAAGTAATTCAAACAAAAATGATCTGCTTTATATGAAAGTTCTTATATTGGACGCGCGGTTGGCGTTGTCGCTACAACATTGGCCTCTCACCTCTGAGTACCGGGATTCGGTTCTCATGTGCGTTTCGTGATTCGCACTGGGCAGGTTTTCACGGGGTTCTCCTATTTCTCTGCACTTCTCCCACCATACTTTCTCAGTCTTTCTTCTGTGGGTTAGTAAAATAGACCTCCGGTCGCAGTGCTTGGCTTCCCTGCCACCCACATTCACAACATAAACGTAAGTTCTTATATAATAATAGTCTTAATGCATAGATCTATAGCTGATAATGTTAACTTTTGTTAAGATTCATTTTTTCTTAAGGCCCTAGAAATATTCCCTTTTGTAGCGTAACTAATAATGCTGCGATATAAATTTATTTTTGATTTGAGTACATGTTTATGGTAAGGAAATGAAGATTAGATGTTAGCTTATCATCAATATTTAATATTATTAATATTTTAATATCAATATTTTAAATAGGCTTCAGATTATTTTATTTCACAAAGTAGGTCTGAAAACTATTATTTCGATTCCGCACAAAATCTGTAGTTTACAACAAAACATTACATGTATTTTAATAGAGATTTCAGAGGGAGAAAAGTATTTTAATGCAGAGAGATTCATTAAGCTTTCGTAAGATCTTCAAATCACAGATATGGCATCTGGATGACAAATAAAAACCTGATTGACGAAAATAAATAATTAATTTAATAAGCAATGAAGTTGATAAGGGAATAAATAGATGTGAATTGCACGTGAAATGAAGGTGAAAGATGTTGAGGATAATGAATTGTAAAAGTTAAGTATAAAAAATAAATGAAGTAGAAAGTAAAGAAATGCTGCATATCAAATAAAGAATAATGTTACCCAGTGTTTCAAACCCATTAAAAAAAGCTCCCTTCCCTTTCTAAAGCCTTTTCAGCTCTCAACTATGTTTTACTTTTACGTATTTTTTTTTCTATTTCATTTTTTTCTTTTATATTTCCTTTACGTACATTGTATTTCATTATTCTAATCTTCCGAGTTCAAAGATGAAACCCAACTTCAATTCGTTATTTTACGAGTTTATTAGATGGAATAGTTGAGGAATGAATTATTTTGATATCCTTAGACGGTTTGTAAAGGGCGTTTAGGATTTCATTTTGTCGTTAGAGGTAGTCTATCCAACAAAATGAAAAAAGGTGTTCTTTAAAATAGGGAAATAGAAAAATTCCATCCAGATGCCATCCAGTCAAAACAATAATCTATATCCTATGTTTTTCGCCTCTGGAATAATATGGAATTGCCAGGGCTCTTCTATCAATATGCCTACTCCCCCATATAATTATGTCTTTCTCTTTCCTATCACGCTAATCTCAAAACTAAAATATTTTACAAGAACTTTGTTTAATCCAGAAAAAGGGGTGATGTTTCTTGTAGAAGCAGGGAAGTGATGTGAGAAAAATACGGTTGTGTGGGTTTTTGATTACGTATTTTGTTTTGTGGTTGAGTGGCTGTTTTGTTTCTTGGAAAGATTAACAGAAGGGGAAGTAGTTACATTAATCCATACATTGAAGTCATAAATAATCTATTGAAAAAACAAACAGCTTTCAATGGGGCTTAGTTTAACACCCGGATGTAGACTGAGATTAGCGTTCAATTGAGATGATAACAATTCACGATAAGTTCCCAAACAGATTCTATCAATGCAGAATACTAACAGACAGCATTGATTTCTTTTGAAAGTTTATTACAAGACTGTTTTAACAGAGAACCAATCTGCTCGCTTTGCCACAAACTCCTATAAAAGATAATACATTTGAATTATTCAAGGATTTAAATATAATTATTGATTTTGCTTTATTTATTTCGTTTTTCGTTTTTATTTAATAGTTAAGTTAAATAGTTTTTAAATGTCTTTCTGTTTTAATTCTTGACTACAGCGCCACATTATTTTTTTCTAGATTACTGTGAGGCCAATGGATGCCGAGTTTGATAATTCTCATTTCTTTTTCGTATTAGAGTCCTGATTATCTAAGTTTCGTTTATCGGAGATCTTTCATTTCACATATTGTGAGATAATGAACTTTACTACAGAAAGTGGCATCATTCGGTTTCCTACTGTAATAAATTTCAACAAAGTAATTTCTGAAAGTTGACTTTTCCTTAAAATATTAATCCTTAAATTGCTTTTATTATTTTTCATTTACTAAAGTCGTGAAAACGAAATTCAAATGAAAACACATTTATATTCAAGTATAATATTTGCTGAATGTATTTTCTTAAAAACTTTCCCATTTTCTGAAAAAAATAATGAAATCCTCATTGCATACTTAATTTATTTCACCAAATCCGTCAATTTGAATCATATCGAACCACGCGCAAATTAGTAGATGTGTTAAAAGGCTTAATATCATTGGCATCGTAGAAATCCACTGTGTAGGTCGTAACGCTCTTCTGAGGGGATTTTTATTTCATTGGGTTAATTACTCGATAAGAACCAACTTGGAAATATTTCAAGGATAAGTCCTTCAATAATCCTTAAATAATGATAAAAGAGGAACCTTTTTAGTTAAGCTGCGACCCTGGGACAGCTGTTTCGAGATTATTAGGCTCTCTTCAGCCAGGGCTACCCAACAAGTACAAACTCAAAAGGGGTACGAGGGGAAAAGTAATACATTATTAATAAAACAAGTGACCCTTCAGAAATTAAAGAAAAGCAAATAAAAAACAAACAGCAGGTGTTGTACAGCCTAGTAGGACTGAGTTGTAATTAAATTATATTTAATAAAAAAAAAAAAAAACCCAACAACAGTGAAATGTGGAATTCAAATCCTTAGGCAACTAAACGCTCCCTACTAAAGACATTTGACCACACACAAAAACAAATAGTTATAAAAATAGAAAAAAATAAAACAAAAACAAAACCTCTAATGGGTAAAGGAAACAAACCATGATAAATTTTTGAAAATGAATTAAACTTAATAAATAATTCAGATATATTAGAAAACATTACAATTATCTCTTAATGGCTCCCTTTTGTCAAATGTGAAATGAAATGAATGATAACTTCAGTTGGAGAGAAGCCATTTCTTCGAGAAGAATCAGCTTCTGTACGGGAGACACGCTCTGCTTCCTCCCAAACCTCTATTGTATCCAGTCCTGGATTAATTTATAAATCAATCCAGAAAATGACTAAAATTTTAAGTGAATGATACATACGATATACAACAAGAAAAATAAGCATAAAAACGCACACATCTAAAGATTCACTGAGCTATTTTTGGAAATTTCGTACCGGAAATCCAAGACGGACTGTTTCGAGGTTAATATCTCTCATCAGTTGGATTCGCCCAGTACCCTTTTATATGGTAATGCTAGCAGGCATTAATTTATCGTCCTTTTTATTCTTAATTTGTTTTTGATATTTTTTTAAGTGAAGGATCATTGTTTTGTTTAATTTGGTCCTGGTTTATGTTTCTTTGTTATTCCACTGAGCTATGAGTACTGGGCGAATCCAACTGACGAGAGGTAGGAACCTCGAAACAGTCTGTCTTGAGTTCTCTGTACGAAATTTTCCAAAAATAGCTCCTTTAAATGTGCACGTTTTTACGCTTATTTTTCTTGTTATGTATGTATCATGCACGTAAATTTTGCTATTATGCTGAATGATTCCTTTCTATGATATCAGAAGAATAATATCATGTTTCAGCTCAGTATATTCTGCAGGCTGAATCTTGACTATCAGGAAAGAGAACTTTAAATCACTGGTCCAGTCCAGACATGGTTTTACTTCTTTGAGCTGATTATACACAAAGTTTGTTTTTGTTGTTTATTTTTTTGAGCTGACTATATACAGACTGCAAGTCTGCTTGCAAATAAATGAATTTGTAATTAAACCTTCTAGATCTGAAACAGACTGACCTACGAAAAGCTCCAAAGAAGTTAACGTGGTGATAAGATAGAATATCGCTTCGCAGGGTCTTGTAGTAGCTTCTTCATGACCTTGGTTAAGTCTTCGAGATTTTTCTACTATCGTTTGGAATTGTTTCCAGAAACTTAAGTAAAAGCTTTAAACAGTAAATTTCAAAATAATTAGCAAAATCAGCAAGAATTGCAAGATTTTGTTATTTTGTGAAATGGTAACTTAATCTTACTAATAAATATTCTGGATAAAGGACGTTGTAATTGAAGAATATTAAATTTTCGAACGTATTTTTTAGAGAGGGTGGGGGAGGAGTTTCTTTAACTTTCATCAAGTTCTTGGTCCTTGATAGATTAAATGAATAGTATTTTTTTATTTATTCTTACGCCCGGGTTCTTGGCACTTTTGCTTTGACCACGATAAGGGGCGATACCTGTGAGCTGTTAGCCGGAGAATCCAGAGTAAGTCATAGGACGCAGGTCACCTGCAGAAACAGACAAAAAACAAGAAGAAAGTAACATACATGCCAGCTCTGGGATTCGAACCCAGGTTCCAACAAATCGTGAAAGGTTGCCGGAACCGGCTATTTGAATAGTAATTAATGACAGGTAATTAATTATCAAAGACAATTTATTCCTTTAACACTTTACCATGTGCAAAAGGTTTCTTAAATGTCACAAAAAGGCAATACACAAACATAAATAATCATTGAAAAAGCCTCGTAGTACTCACTGGTCGAAACGGCGCGGCGTCTGGAATTTTAAAGTTGTGTTATGTTATGCTGATGGCCTTTTAGTGACATTTAGGAATTATTACTCTAGTTTTTGTGACTTATGGAAAGCAAATGAGACAAAAATCTCAAAGAATTATTCTTTTTTAAAAAGGATACTTTTGCTGTAAATTTTGAGTCATTCTTTGCTCAATTTCAATTCTTCTTCAGAGATAATTCCATTTCTAAAAAACTGCACTCATAAGATGAGCTTTACATAAACAAACTGGTTTTTTAATTAGGTTTTGTATCTTTATAATAATTAGAATGTCTTCGATAACCGGTGACCTTAAAATTTCTCGTTTCTTATAAAAACAAACCTTCTTCCCATTACTCTTTTAAAAACAATAATACGACAAATTCAAAATATCCTTATCTTATTTATTGTTATTTTTAAATATCAC
Source organism: Thereuonema tuberculata (assembly GCA_023159025.1). Taxonomy (NCBI): domain Eukaryota; kingdom Metazoa; phylum Arthropoda; class Chilopoda; order Scutigeromorpha; family Scutigeridae; genus Thereuonema; species Thereuonema tuberculata. Next base: position 9,355,503 of record JAFIDM010003189.1, on the reverse strand, counting down.
TGTTTATTTATTGTTATCCATTTAGTAGACAATTTTTAGACGATAGGCTTATTCTAGATGATGACATAGTAATTTCTGTATTTGAGTTTAATCTGGATTTTTTTTTCCCCGCTCATGCTGAAAAAAATAACTGATCCATTCGGTTTGGTTAAAAAAAGAAAAATAAACAAACAAACCGGGTTAGTTTTGCAAACTGATATTTTTTTCTCTGTATGCTTCATTACAATCTCTTTGTCATTTCTTTCAAAATTGAATTAATTAAAGCACAATTTTTCAGCAACATTTATTTAAAGAGTTTAAAATAATAATTTTCAATGATTTATTAGCAGGGTTTATTTAAAATTAAAATAGATCTGGTTCTTAATTTTATTACATAAACACATTACAACCTAATTTAAAATAAAGTAAAAGTAAAATAAACTTGAAGGTGCAGAGGTTTAAACAAGAAAAAGAAACCCTACGTAAGGCTGTCTCAGATGATGGCTCAGGGTGAGTAAGGCTGTCTCAG
>JAFIDM010003189.1:9287923-9344325 GCA_023159025.1 Thereuonema tuberculata | reverse complement strand
TTTGGCTAATCGGATTTTAACAAGTGTCGATATAGTAGTTATTCGTAGGTTTTACTGTAATTTAAACAAACAATTATGTGGAATTATGTTTCAACAAAGCATGGAAGAACTTGTGTTTTCTATATTATAATTATGTGGTTTATATATTTATTTATTAGAGTAAATAATCATTCAAAAAGAAATAATAAATAACTGAAAGCAATGCAAAAAAAAAAGTTTCTGATTACATTTATGTAATGTCAGCCCATTTGGTGTAAATTGTTCAATTTGACCACATGTTTAACAATTATTGCGAAAAAGTTATAATCCGTACTGGATGAACTGATTCATAAAATAAAAAGACCTAAATAAAAGCAAGATAGCTATTTTCTACATTTGTAAAAGTCATAATATAAGAGCTTGGCTTGATAATAACTAAAGATGGCCTGAGCAAATCATCCCAGTACACAGTAAATATCGATAATTTTAGAATAGTTTTCTTTTGTATTGGACACATGTTCAGGGTATCCCAGGAGAAAATATTTGAGAAGTTATAGCATCGGCCAGAAAAAGAAATTTGAATGAAAGTGTCCTATTTCTAACGGTTTTCGAAATAGACCTATTTGATTGTACAGTTGCAAAATTGGATAAGACATAGATATTACGTATCTAATATTTATTGTGGAAGTGACAAGTTTGTTATTGTTTAAACTAATTTTCTAAATTTCACCGAATTACGCTTTGCAACTGTCAATTTCAGATAGTGGCGCTGTATGGAATGGATAATTTTCAGAATACTGTGTATTCGCTCTATTTCGGAAACCGTTCGCAGTAGGACACATGTTCACATAAATTTCTTTTCTTAGATTGACCAATGACAGGACTTCCCACAATAACGACTTTTATTCCTGGGACACTAAGTATTTACATCCAGTTAAATAATATGTGTAACCGAAAATGGATTCTTAGGAATATGAAGACAAAGAAATATCCCCGAGTTAAATGATGGATGAAATTAAAGTTTTAACTGCCAAATTTCGATTGTAAAAGACACGTTTCCACTCGAACAAAAAATCTTTAAACCAACAGAAGATCTGGAAACTCGTCCTCAATCGTTCCCGAATAAATGTGAGGAATTGTCTTTGATAACTAAAAATCATGATCAGTTTAAGAAATCTTATTCCGTTAATTACGTTTCATTAATCTCTTCTATGAACAAGAGAATTAGCAAATGAATCAGTCTGAGCGTCAGTGCGTCTGTCCATAATAACTTTTTGTAGATGTGAATGGGATCTTCAAGAATTTTGGCAGACACATTTACGCACAGAATACATGTAACAATTTCCCATGAGGTTCCCTATTGAGAAATTTGCACATGAAGATTTCAAAAATTCCATTTGAAAAACATTAGAAAGAAAACAATGAATTTCAGTCGATGCCAAACAATGAAGATTAATGCTCTTGGGAATCATCTCGAATTTTGAGATGATTCAAAGGAATTTAGACCATTGCAATGAATATTTCCTGATGAAATTAATTTTCAAAAAATGAAAGATTCTTAATATTAAGCCACAACATATTCAATATAAATAAATGTAATAAAACATATATATATACTTTTATTAAATTACATATTGAGTATGTTGTGGCTTAATATTAAGAATTCCAGAAGAGAAGAAATTCGAAAGAAATATGTTGTGAAAATGAAAGGTACTGTTTGTATATCGCTATTTTAATCAGCACGTGTTTTGCTCTAATGCGGTTCATAATTTTGAAACATCCGCAAGCCAAAAGCAGTTATAACCGTTTGCTATGTTCCAAATGTTGAATAGCCTCAACCTTGTTATTTGTAAAACAACTTCTATCAGCTACTCTTCTGTGATAGAGTTCAACAGTATTGCAAATTATGAGAGAAGTGCAACAGATGCCCATATATGACAGCGCCACTACAGTTCAACTGTACAGACAGTGGAAAGAGCAAGTGCCCGGAAGATAGTCAATCAAACAAACATCAATGATTAGCACTAGAACAAAAACTTGAAATTTTAAGAAAAAAAACAATTTTAAGTAAGACTCTAATGATATCAAATATTGTTGTATACCCGGTATATAACATTTTCGTTGTGTAGCATTCTTGATTGTTATTGTAAGTATAGGCCTAGTATTCTCGATGTGTAACATTCTTGATTGTTATTTTGTTCACGTTCTTGATTGTATATTCAAATTTGTATATTCAAATTTATTTCGTTGATAAGAAGGAAAACGTTGTTTTTTTTCCTGTCATTATATTTTGTATAGTTTTCCGGAAGAAAGTTTTTGGTAAAAAAACTGAAATATCGAATTTATTAGAAGATGTATGTGTCTTTGTTTTTCCTTTATTCAGAAGATATCTTTTTAGAATTTTATTAGTTATTTGAAATTTTAAGCTTCACGAAGAGGGTGCTTCAGTTGCAAAAAAGAGAACAAAAAAAGGTATGAACGAATCATCGGTGGGAACTAAAAACAAAATGAAAAGAAAAGAACATGGAATAACCACTTCCTCACATAAGACAAAAGGGACTTAGAAACAAGAAATTCTTCGATGGATCAAAGACACATACATTTAGAATTTTCATTTCCTTTCATTTCTGGGGGCCATTAATTGATCCCCGTCGATAACGCATTATAATGTAATCAATGATAATATAGTTTGATCAGGACAATTTTCCATAGCGCGGGAGTTTCACTGAACCAATTAACTGCATTATAGAAGATAATATTATAGAAATATAGTGGATTTTTTCCTTTGTTTTGTTTCACTTCTTTGTAAAAACGAAACAAAATAAATTAAAAAAAATAACATTAGGATTTTATGAGTATCTTGTTTTAATTTATAATTACATATTTCTTTTTTTTAAAAAAAAAAAACTTAGAAAAAAAGACTTAAAAAAAGCGTAGCAAAGGACTTATACTACGCGGAAAGAACTTCGTCGAAATTTGTAACGAAACTTCGTAACAAAACCTCCTTTCCTTGATTGTCTAATAGAAGGTTAATGAAAGTCCATTTACAGAGAGATTAGAAGTAAATCCATTAATCCAGACTCAACGGGAAAAAGTTAATTTTATTGTTCTCTGTAAAAGACTTAACCCACTTCTTCAATGGCCGGAACTCACTGGAATGTCCAATAAAGACAGACCCTAAGGTAGCTTACCAAAAGAAAAAAAAAGACACTGAGCTCTTGATTCCGTAACCATAGTAACCAGACCGTCAGCAGAAAGAAGACTGTTCTATTACAACTACAAAGCCACTCGTTCCGATATAAAAAAGAAAAAAAAAATACCCGACATCCTAGGATTTCAATTTATTGAAAATTAAATGCAGGCAAGAAATTGAATTATCCAGATAAATTTCTCAAAGCCCACTTGAGACTGATTAAAAGCTTTTCTACTAATGAATGGAATTATTACACTAATTTGATCTACAGTAAAATTTAATGAAAAAGTTTTGAACAAGAAGCTGAAATTTTTATATGAAAATGCCGTTTGTACAAAAATTATTTCGAAAAATTAAAAGAAAAAAAAATTCGAAAATGTCTCTGCTTTCAATTATCTCTACTTCCCTGTTTGCAATTATCCACTTATCGCTATCAATTACTCTGCAGGTCTTTGCGTAACTTTTAACGTTCACTCTGTCTATCTTCACTCTACCGAAAAAAAAAAAAAAAACACCAGACAGGTTCTAATCAAACGAATTCTTATAGAAGTTTTTATTTTTTACAAGAATTTTAACTTTATCAGTAAGATAATATCTATATGTTAAATAAAGAGACATGGACCCGGTAGTCAAATGGACGCTTGACTTCGGGCTGGAGGAGTCGGATTCAATTCCAGGCAGTAGAATGTGTACCGGTTTCTTTCCCTGGTGTTAAAGGTGGGCGGTCGTTGGGGCTGACCACCCTACCTCAATTTTATCCCGTTGATCACGAAACGCCGGGAGCCTTACTTATCGCGACCCCAAGGGCTGCAGAGACCTTTAGTGAGATACTTCAACTTTATTAGATAGGTAGATAGATCACGTCGAGCTCTTAAGGTTTAGAAAGAGAAAATAAAAGCTACTTGGTTTCCATGGTTTATAGAAAACTGAAGGGAGTTGACCGACAGTCCGACGCTCAACCGACTTAAACCCTGAAAAAGGAACCCGATCTCGTTTATGGAGCTATGGGTGAACGCTAAGACTTATGTGCGGGAGAACAAAAGGATAGCAAGTTAAAGGTTAAGAAAAAAGATAAAAATATTTCTCTACTAAGAAAAAGTGGAATGCAACCAGAATTAGGAAATAACCTACTTTAGGCATGTGGAAAAGATTCCGTGGACAAGTCAGTTCCAAAATCTGCCAATAGGGTGCAATATGGAGCTGTAAGTGAAAATACATGACAAAATATCAACAAATGAAAACTAAGACAAAGCTAAGATGATATTTCAAGTTGTATGTTTGGTCTTTCCAAAAACTTCTACAGAAACTGAATTAACTAAGAAAAACTGCTGTCAAAGCTCCAAACTTACTCACAATCGCTGATAATGAAATTGCATTCGATACACAATGTACTCGATTGATATGAACATTTTAACATCTCCGGCGGTTCCTGATACGCTGTATTACTTTGTCCCTTTTAAGACAGCCAGGTTAGCGAAACTTACTTAATAGATATTGGTCTTGACGTAATTCGCCAGCCAAAAAACACAGGATATAATGATTTTTGTCCTTTCGAGATTAAAAATAGGCCTCATCTTCTCCTAAATGTCCATGGCCAGGCATCTTCCATTCTGGTAAAAAATATTGGAGCAATCGTTTATTAGGATCATCTCTTGCAGCTGCTGCTGGTCTTGTATGGATTGGTTTCCGAAGAAGTTTCCACACAGTGGAATAAGGGACATCCAATGGCCTCCCTCGATAGTCAGCTGCTGTTCCATGAATCAGTCATAACATCCTCTGCTGTCTGAAGCGAAACAGGCTTCCTTCTTCTTCCAGGCTAATTTGCAAGGATTCAGTTTCATCAAATTAGTTAATCATCCTTCCAATTCTCTCAACTGACAAAGGATTTTTACATAAGTTCTTTCAGCAGATTGACTGCTGCATTACTTCCTTTAAGATAAAAGAATTTCACAATTAAAGCCCATTCAGGCAGAGTGAGATGCAGTCAATGTACACTTGTGATATTCGCCTTTTCTATCTCTCTAAGTGCAGTGTGGCAATTTTATCTTTTGACCAATTCAATTTTGTCTCAGCTTTAGAAAACAGCAAATATAAAAATTTAAAATTTCATCTTAACTTTGTCTTAGCTTGTCTACTTATTCATTTGTTGATATCATGTCATACATTTTATCTTATTCAGTGCAATACATTACCCTATTGATAGATTTTAACTAATGCATCGATTAATAAACTATTGTGCAAAATTAGGAATAAGATTTTTACCAACCGTATTAATGCTCACCACAATAAGCTGGACCACCTTACGCATCTCATCAGGACAATGGCGAATCGATTAGGCAGATGTTTACCTCCTACAAACTTTGTATTTGTATTGCAGTTTGCAGCCGAAAAACAATATAGACTGTTTCAAGAAATTACTTCTACACATATTAAGAAACTTACACGTTTAAGCATACTTCGTTGGCCTGGCAACCCTTGGCACCAGGAACGTGTTGTTAATTTATCTGGACAAAAGGTTGATCCAATTACTATGCAACTATTGGGTAGAGGTCTTAAATTTGGTCTCCAAGCGCCAATAAAGGTTAATCATATTATTGCTAATGTTGAGGTAGGATTGGAACAAGTACAGCAACCTATACCCGATAAAGTGAGACCCACCATTTCTGCTATGTTGAAGTCTGCTGAAAATTGTAGAGCCGTCCATCCCAATTTAAATCTACTAGAAATGATAACGTTAAAAGAATTAAAGAATGATTCTCAAATGATGTACATTACAGCAGATAAAGGTGGAAAAACAGTAATCGTAACTAAGGATCAGTATATTACAATGGGATTAGATTTTTTACATCATACTGAAGGTATAACTATGTTTTCAGCACAGAGTAAAGTCGTATTCAATTATGTCAAAAAAATTGCGAGGGCATTGTTTAGTAATAATGTTATAGGATCTGAATTTGCTGGTCGTTTAAAGGATTCCTATTTGAAGATCCCGAGGTTAAAAATTGCCCCAAAAATCCATAAGGACATAAATCATTTGGGTTTATTTCCTGTGAGGCCTATAATTAATTGCGAAGCTTCAGCTATTGAATTGCTTTCTAAACGCATTTTTGATATGATGGGGAAACTAAATATTCGTTCTTATTGCGCTGTTGCAAACAGTCAACAATTTGTAACAAAAATTAAGAATTTAAAATATATTGACGGATTCGAATTTTTTTCACTTGATGTAGATTCTTTATTTACGTCAATTACCATGGACCTTATTATTAAGGCTCTTCAGCATTCATATACGAAATGTTCTGTGAATTTCATGAATCCCAGGATGGTTAATAAAATTATTAACCTAATTGAAGCCTTGTATGAATTACAAATATTCGAATTTAATGGTACATTCTATAAACAATCAATAGGTTTATTCATGGGCTTATCAGCGTCAGCGGCAATTGCGGAAATGTGTATGATCTATATAGAGGACTCAGCGTTTCATGTATATGATATAGGCCAGTTGGAAATACCGCTTTATTGTCGCTACGTGGAAGACCTCATTTTTTTTATACAGATAGTTCGATTTCTTTAGGCATCATGGATATTATTGATGGGATACACAACAATATCAATTTTAAATTTGAGGGTGAATTAAATGACAGTTTACCTTTTCTCGATGTTAGGGTGGTTAGAGCTGAGGGCAAATTCCAAACAAAAGTGTTCAGAAAACCAACATTTGGCGGTTCTACCCTTAATTTTGATTCTTCATGCCCAATATCCTTTAAAATTAATGTTATCAGTATGGCGGTCAGGAGGGCCTTCAACTTATCGAGTTCTTTTGAAATATTCGAAAATGAAATGTATACTTTGCAAAACATTTTCTTAACTAATGGATATCCCACAAATTTTTTTAATGAACAGGTGGTAAGAACCTTAAACTATATATATAATCCTAATTTTAAGCAGGTACAGTCTCCTAAAATTTATGTCTCTATTCCTTTTCACAATCAAGTTTTTTATGGATTAAAGAAGATTTTAAAGCCTTATAATATTGTTGTAACCTCTGCTATCAACGATACGTTGGGGGCAGCTATAAATGCTAAACAATGCATTCCAGTGGATAATCCCAAAGATGTCATCTACGCCTTGCATTGCATGAATTTTCCATGCAGATATATTGGAGAAACTTGTCAGCCAATTAAGCGTAGGGTCAATCAGCATCTTAATGCCATTAAAAATAGAGATATGAATTATGGTACAGCAAAACATGTGCGACTTACAGGACACGTGTTAGATCTGCAGCACCCACGTATCATTGGTCATGAGGATCATGCACTGCAACGAAAATGTAAAGAGTCATTGTGCATATTGAACGATTCATTATGTTACAATGACTCTATATCGGTGCAAAATGTTTATCTATATGGTTTTTCTAAAAAACAAAAAGAATAAGAGCGCCGTTCAATAATTTTTAGATACATTTACGAGTTGTTTATTTTGATATTAATTTCAAATGCTTACACCAGGTGGAGGCATTATAATTATAAAAACAAACACGAGATGGCAATACTGTCATCACTTCATTTACATACAGCTACGATTGGTACAAGAGACTTATATAAACCCACTGTTCCACTGGATCGATCACTTGGTCGATGACTTGCAGGCAAGTCGAAACGTTGTGTTTCTTTTATCCTTTGTATTTTTTAAAAAAAACTTTAAAATATTTGTGCGTTTGGCTAAATTTTAATCATATATAATTTTTTTTTATGTCATTTTCTCAATCCAATTTTCAGCCGTTTTATTTTTAGGATAGAGCACCAGTTTTAGCTAATTTTGTCTACAAACGCAATAAGGTAAGTAAATGAAATGTAAAACGAAAAGTATTGACTCAGAACGTTTACAATGAAGACTTAGTCAAAATCGTATTAAATAAACTTTACTTCGCCAAAAAAATATAAATTACAAAAGGGCAAAATCTTTACGTCGACTTCTTTATCGAGCCAAAAATTCAAATAAAAATGTCAAAAACAAAAAAGAAAACATGAATACGTAGCAAAAAGTATTATCGAGAAATACAAGCAAACAATTTTACAGCAAATAAAATAATAATTGAAATCATTACAAAAACTTAACTGTCTACTAAAATATTACTAAAGATATTATCAAGGTTTCACTATTGATAATATCTTTGGCACGAAAGACAATTGGGCAAAACTCCGAACGGCGGTCCCAAATTATGAAAACCTTTTTAATGACAGATAACAGTATGACTGTGAAGGATAACACATAGCCAGAGGTATTACACATCAAATCATATAGTTTTCGCTCAACATATTTATATATTGTTTGAATATGTGCGACTTATGACTACAGCGTTATTACTTTTGGTGCTTGCGATCTACCAGCCATGGCACGTTTGAAGTTATTTTTAAGCAACAATACACAATGTTTCATTAATAACAACAATAACGATGTCATTACACTTGACACAATGTTTCATTAATAACAAGACAAATGTTTCATTAATAATAACGTTGGGACCGCGTTTGGAGGTTATCATAATTTGAGACCGCCGTTCGGAGTTTTGCCGACAATTGTTACTTAAATAATATGCAACTTTCTATTACGTTTTGGTATTTAATTATCTTATTGTAATAAGTTCAATTGTTATTTTATTCCTTTAAAATTGTTGTGCTCGTATTTTTTGTTAATGCTTTGTCCTTTTTGCTACCCATGTATTCGTTTCTGTTTTTGGCCTTTATTTATTTATTTATTTTGAATTTTTGGTTTGATAAAGAAGTCTCGCAAAGACTTTGCCCCTTTGAAATATATTTTTTCAGTTGGATTAGCCTAAAGACCTCAGAGCTTTCTTAATGAATTATGTATTGCTTTATTAGAATAGACTTCTTTATTAGAATGTAATAGATTGTTAAAATCTTTGAAAGTGCCAAAATTTCTTCTGGAGAATTAAAATGACTGACTGAAGGATTTTAATGAGTTCAATTTTTAAAGTAGGTATAAAACGAGAGAGATGGCGCGGTCGGAGAGATTGCGCATAAAGAGGTTCGGGGGGAAAGAGTGGAGTGCGCGCGCAGCGACTCCATATAGTTGTACAATAGCAGTAGTGGAGTGTCTAGTTGAAAGTGCAGGTTGTTTGTTCCTAGCGTTTAGGATACAACATCGCATTTTTGCATTGTTACCCAATTTAAGTGCTTGAATTTTCATATCTCTTACTCTGAATTTGATAGAATGGCAATAGTACAATATATTTTTAAATTAAACGGTTTCGCAGGAGGCTACTAACCTAGACGAACATTGCGAACACCAACGGTTCTTTCTAGAAGCGGCTATATTTAAATAAAAGGCCACGCAATTTCTCCTACCGAAATGGGAGAGTTTGCGCATCTGCTACTTAGGAGAGATAGCGTATTGTTCCCATTCGTTTTCATGATAGGAGAGATTACACAGCTTATTAGTAATTTTGCATAAGTTGCAAATTATATGTAAAACAAGAATGAATTAATTTTGAAACAATTTTTGAAAAAAACAACGTAATTTGAAATTAATTTTGGTAATAAATTAATTTGCTTCCTTTTTTTCTGCTTTATTTTTTTTTTCTTTAATTAAAATTTCTTCTTTCTTCTTAAAATTCGTTCATTTTTCTGTTCTTTAATCATTAGATTGAAATATTCACTCCTAATACAATAATATTTATTTACAAAAACCTTACAATAATGTCATTTAAGTGTAATTATTATTGTTAACAATTTAATTATATTTATTATTAAGAACAATCTCTCCGACCCTATAAGAACAGATTGCGCAAAATAGCTTTCTTGATTTTATTAACTGTTGTATTAGATTATAACAAAATAGCAATGAAAATGCCTAAAAAACAAATCAAGTCATAATTACTCTTGAATAGTTTCGCAAACATTGATAATTAGATTGTTTTTTATTTTTCTGTTGAATTGTGCGCAGATTCTCCTAGCTTTACCTTAATATATAAAATAGGTAAGAACAATTAATATGTTTATACAAAATAATACTAAACAATAAGTGGATATACAATCTTGTTTATGTACCAATAAATTATAAAACATATGTAGGCCTATAATGTTTCGAATCTATTATATTTGAAAATAGGATCTGTAATGGATAGACCCTAATGTTTTACATTTTAATTTATAAATTAAAATAAAATAAAAATTAAAATTATATATTTTTGTAAATAGGTGATTACTTATTTACCTATAGTTCTTAAGATTATTTTTTTTTTTAATTCATAACTTAAATTTTCTGTCACGAAAGGTAACACTAACATTTTATTTTGTTTCAAAATTTGCTGTTTTTACTTGGAATGACTGTTAATAATTCTATTTCTTTTTTATATCATGTTGTATTAATATCGAGAACAATCTTTTTAGATACTCTTTTTATCATCTGCAATGTAGAAGATTAATGATCTTAATAATGAAACCAAAATCTACAATTTCTATTTCCTTTTATTAAGATTCACATCTTTTCTTCGATTCGTATAAATGGAAGTTCTATTTACGCCGAGAGTTGAGATGGTTTTTGTGGTTTTTAAATGATACGATAAGTTCCTGCTTTGAAATTCTTAAGATTCTGTATACTCTCCGAAATTTCGAATTATTTGAATATTTTCGAACAAAGCTTTTTTTGTTGTTGTTGTTTGTATCCGGGTAATATTTTCTTTCTTTCTTTTCCATTGTCTATCTGGAAATGGTGTTATATTGTCTTTCAATTTTCAATGCTTTCACAAATATATATGTAATTACTCTTTTCTTTAATTAATTATAAACATAGAAAATTGATTACATTTCATTTTTAATAATACTTTAAAGTTAAAAAAAGTAATTTTCCATTTTTAATTTTGATTGACATTTTAAGAATAAAATAACCCTGTGAAAAATATGCCTATTTCTTCAAATAAAATGAAAAAAAAAAAAAAAATCAGAAAAAAAGGCTTCCTTTGAAATGACAGGAGAGTGAATAAATTAAGTGAAATAAGAAATAAATCCGAGCTTTTACTTTCAACGTCTCTTTGTAAATAAGAAGGTCTTAAAAAAGATCTTCAAAGTAAGGTCTATGGCAAATTTTAAATGAAGGCGGAAAAAAATGCACAACTACACCATGATTTACTAGCATTCGAAAGAAAGTCATCAGCCAGATTTGCCCTATTGCCAACTAGTCAGAAGGCGTGGAAATTGTAATCTCATTGTCGTTCCTGCCAATAATCAAATAAACCAAAAAAATATGCAAAACTTTGACCGCTACCGGTAGATGAATATTTGCTCATTGGAATCTATTTGTTATTAATAGTTTAGTAATTTTTTCATTGCCCTCTATTACTACGTGTATTAATTGAATTTTAATACAGTACGTCTTAGATATAAGATAATTCTCGAAGCTTCTGCATATGTTTAGAGACTAAAAGGAATTTGAAACTTTAAACTCATTAAACTTTTCCCCACTTTATTTTAGTTCTCGGAGTTCACAGAGAAGACCTTCAATTATCAGAATTAATGAAGCTTGCGTTTTAAAGTCGAAGTACTTGAACTTTAACCTTCGAGAAAAGTAAATATCTCAAGAGAAAAGCAATGTTTTACCTTCATTAAAGAATAGGAAAAGTTCGTGATTCAGAAACAACTGTAAAATAGTCTAAAAAGAAAAATGGAGGAAAAATAAGATACGTAGATTTAATTTCAAGACCTTATTATTCTTTCATTTCTCAATTTATTATTATTTCTCAATTTTAGTAATTTTCAATCATTTTCAATCAATACGGAATAAAGATATTTCTAAGTTTCTATATTTTCTTCATACTTATATTAAGACAGTTTTCTTTTTACAAAACCTATGCTCTATTACGTTTTCTTGGTCTCTTCTCATTCCTAGAAAATCCAGGTTAATTTCTTGCTACATCTCCCGCACATTCCTTTTTAATTTCCTTATCACAATAGTAGCTATCTTAGTTTCTTTCACGATCCCTTACTCTCTCGAACCATGGAAGCGAAATGTAATTATATTACACATCAAAGAAACTAAAATTGAAGAATTTGAATTAAGACAATGAATTAATTAACGAGTTTTTGAAGGTCAATCTCGAAGTAAACAAAAAAAAAAAAACTTTTAGGATACTAAAATTTATTATAAATACTGTAAATTTTATTTAAAATGTTAGAATACTGTAAAAGTACAGTAAATAGAAAGTAAATAGTGTACAAATAACAACTTCATAAGTTTTTACAGTTTTTAAAGTAAAAAAAGTAATAAACAGCTGAAAGGTTAAAAGTTAAAAAAAAAAAAATAACCTATATTATCTGTTTTGTAAAAAAAAGCGATTTCGCAGAACTGCAACGACGCAGTTATAAATTAATATTTCCAGATACTATACGTGAGAATTGAAATTCTTATTGAACAATAAATCAGCAACAGTCAACAGCAATATTTCATTGATTATATCTCGACATATAGTTTTCTTTTGTTTTCTGATATCCTTTGTGTCTTTGGTATTGATTTCCTGATTCTAATTCAAATGACAAAAGGCAATATTACTATTTGTAGATTAATTCCTTTAAACATCAGAATTCCTCTAATTAAGCGTTTTAGTGTATTTTCCAAAGGAAAAATACACTATTGCATTCAACTCTTCTTATATTTATACTGTATTTTGAAAATTTATTTACAAATATACCTTTAGATTCTTTATTATAACAAATAAAATTTTTAATTTCAGAATTTAATATAACCAGTTTATTTAATATTTCTATTAAAAAATTTCTTAATTTTCTTCAATTTAATTTATGTAATAATTATATTGAATTTGATGATGAAATATATTCCCAAATCAAAAGTATTGGAATGGGGGTAAATTATAGTAGCATTCTTGCTAATTTATTTTAATTGGCATACGAATATCAATTTTGTATTAATTCCCCTTTCCAATTTAAAATTTGTAGATATATAGATGATTTGATTATTTTTAATACTAATTTTACAATTAATTATATAGAAGACAAAATTTATAAAAATATTATTAACTTACAACAAATTAATAATAATTCAGAATTTGTTGATTTTTTAGATTTACGAATATATTATCATCAACAAATTCCATATATTAAACTTTTTAATAAAACATTTTTATTTCCATTTAAAATTAATAGATTTCATAAATTTACAAGTAATATGAGTTTAAATTTATTTAAAAATATTTTTATACAAGAACTCAAAAGATATCTTGATATTAATTCTAAATTAGAAGATTTTTTTTACATAATTTAAATTATCTTATTAATGAATTTACAAGTAATAATTTTCCAAATAAAGTTTTAAATACATATATTTTACAATTTCAGAAAAAATTTAAATTTCAAATTTATAAAAAATATAAAGTTAAATATATTCATAATTTTATTTAATCATTTTAATTCTTCAAGATAAATGATTATAAATCAACAAATCCTAAGTTATCTTATGACAATTCAAAATTAAATCCTTTATTTAAGGAAGTTTTGAATTTGATTTGATAACTATCATCTATTTATTTATTTATTTATTTATTTTAATTTTTAATTTATATATAAAAAAGCATAAAAAAGCAAAAAAAGTATATAATATAAAAGAAATTAAAAAAGATATAAAATTAAAAAAAAAAACTTAAAAAAAGAATATATACAATGAAAAAGAGCAAATTTCTTTAGATATTGCGTTTTTGTGTTTTCCAAATTTTAGTTTCAAAAATTTAACACCAGATGGCGCTGATGAAGTGAGAGTAGTTCGCTGTACTTTCACAGAAACAATTTCCTGAAATTTGTATTGGGATTTTAAATTTCAGATAGCTGTCCGGCAATTTATAGGTTTAGTAGCATAAGTTAATTTTTATTCTTATATTCTATGCTTTCTGAATTCAAAATTGCAAATGATTGATTGAAATCTTTGCATTTCGAAACTTGAAGAGGTGTCGGCTTCAAGTTTGGTTATTAGATTTATATATATATATATATATGTAAAGTACATATTTTCATTTTTTTGACCATTTTTCCTATCTTCAAAAACCTTATACCTACGCTGTTTTTAGAGCTTTTCCCATAAAATTTTAAGATGCTTTAGGGCATTGGTTTAACAAAAAAGTCGAATTTTTAGGAAGTGGGCCTTAGAAGTGGGGTACGACCTCAAAGTTGTAACGTGAATAACTGTCGTAAATTTTGAGCTTTTGAGCTAAATCTTTTATGGGTGCTAGATATCCTTAAGGCCTCGGCTAGTTTTGTATTTCAGCCAAATCGGATCAACCGCTTCGAAATGGCGGTCGATAGAAATTTTCGTTTTTTTGACGTTTTTCCTATCTTTAAAACCTTTTCTGACGTTGTTTTTACAGCTTTTGCCACCAACGTTCTAGAGATTTTAGGGCATTGTTTTAATAACAAATAAGTAATAAAAAGGTCGATAACTCTTCACGGGTTTTTAGGTGGCAAGGCTTAAAATTCGGGCATGACTTCAAAATTGTAAATGCAGTTTTAAACATTTTTCAGCTTTGGGAAATACAC
Source organism: Thereuonema tuberculata (assembly GCA_023159025.1). Lineage (NCBI taxonomy): Eukaryota > Metazoa > Arthropoda > Chilopoda > Scutigeromorpha > Scutigeridae > Thereuonema > Thereuonema tuberculata. Next base: position 9,329,592 of record JAFIDM010003189.1, on the reverse strand, counting down.
AAACCGCGGTGGATGCGCGGTAGAGATATTTTATTTATACGTTGCATTTTTTTTATAAAGGCTTTGAAATCAATTTCTTTATTTCTTTTATTTTGAAATCAGTAATCATATTGTATATTAGGAATGGGAAGTTCTTATTTTCTTTGTAATCTTCTTTTGAGAAAGTTCCATGAGTGTAGTTGGAAATTGACACCAATTATATTTTGACTAGATTACTGTGAACGAAAATTATCTGCTTGCAGACCTTTTTAAAAGTTATAATACATAAATTTACAGAGTGATGTAAAAAAGAAAAGAAAAAAAAAACAAATCATCAACTGCAGTAATATTTATGAGTATATCCTCTTAGCAAAATTCGTCTAAAATATTAATTTTCTTCTTCTTTCATCGACTTTGGCCAACTATGGACCAGGCTAGGATATTCCAGAAGGGGGACGAGATTCACATCCCGTCCAGAAATAATCCTGAGATAGTAAGTCCCAGGGCAGAAACGGACGAAACAAAGAAGAAAGATAAAACATTCATGCTCTCGACCGGGATTTGAACCCGGGTACCGGCACACTAGCCTCACGGCAGACCGACGCCTGAAACCGCACGATCACGCCGGCACGGCCAAAATATTAATTTTATTGATTGTATTTTATTTTGCGTCAGAAATTTTTTTCAGCCTCTTTTCGCCCACTAAATGTGCATCAGTTCCGCCCACATGAAATTCTCAATTTTAACAACAATCGTATTTTTGGTCAATCAATCTTCAACGAAATCAATGAATAAAAATTAAAGGTCTTTCTTTTTAAAATATCTCTTATTGTGACAATTAGAATTATGAATTTAATATTTTTGATCAGAAATTAAAATCTTTTCAATGCCTAGACATCACTAAATATTAATCAGGAGCTCCGGAAAGAACTAAAAAACCTGCTTTACACTATTGCATATTTATTTTTCTTTGTAACTTACAGTAATTTAAAAAAAAATAAAAAACTAGATAACTTTCAGCTTTCTTTCGTAGAACTGATGATATTAAGCTGGGGTATTAATTTTGAGGACTGCAGTGAGGGTGGAGAATAGATAATAGTACTCATTTAAAAGTGGATCAAAATAAGGATTGAACTAAATTTTATGAAAATCCGGCCAGTTGTTTCAGCGTTGGAAACTGAATAAGAATATTCAAGTGAAATAATAAAAATTTCGTATATTCAGTCAATCACAGTATTCGCGAATGCGTTAGGAAAAGAAAAACAAACAAACAAAAAAACAAAACTGTAATGTAGCACACTAATGATAGTTATGTTAGTTTGTTTTTTTTTTCATGCGCAAGAAAAATAACAAACAAGATATAAATCTATTAAAAGATTTACTGTAATAATATATTACAAGTATATCAGATGATGATGTAGTGACAAGTAAGTGTTTCAATGTGAAACTTGGTTAAGAAATAATTTCGAAGTGTTCTTTTAAATATACTACAAGTTCCTTCACTCTGGGAAAACCGCTGAACTTCCAATCCTCCTTCGGATTCCGTTTCTCAACTTCAAAGTACTTTATAAAATATCTACTCGATATTTTTTTTCAAATAATAATTAACACTCTTCAACAATCTTCTTCCTTTCCATTTTGAAAACGTTAGATAAAAATACTCTCTTCCACACATGACATTAGTATTTAAATATTTATTAAAATACTAAATTGTAAGGACAAATTTTCAGAAGTATGCATCTTTCTTTTTTTCAAGTCAAGAAGATGCATACTTCCTGAAAATTTGTCTCTTACATTTAGTATTTTAATAAATATTTAAATACTAATGTCATGTGTGGAAGAGTGTATTTTTATCTAATAATTAACACTATTAATAATTTTGCTTTCTAGTGAATGGCTTTTTCACCTTGCGCGGTTAATGTTACTTCTCATTAACTAATAATAAATTAAACTTAATAATTCACTTCACTACTGTTGAGAATTAAAGTTCACTAACTTCCAACTGTAATTTCCGTCGCAATAAGTATATATTAACTCAGCTTCTGATTTTCCAATTCGCACTTCAAATAATAACTTGGCACAAACTAATTTAATCCTTCTAATTATATAATCTTCTGCTTCACTAATTATTTCACTTGAATAACTAATGTTACTTGAACAGATGAACTATCTCACGTTTTAGTGATTCCAATATTCACTCACAATTCACTGCTACGGCGAATCCCACAAATTGGAAAATTAATCGTAAATATACTTACAGTTTGCTGACAATGGCTTAATCACCTCGGTGAAATCTGCGACGATAAATGGCTTTTCATCCTTGGTGAATTCTTCGTAGAACACTGCTACGATGTCTTGACACTTGCACTGTCTAATGGCGTCACACTCGTGATTCAGTTCCCGTGTCTTTTAAACTTGGCGGCTTCGTTGCTCCTCCCACGATGCACTTCGCAGCTGGACTGACGTAAACACAGCTCGTCGTCTGCTAATACTCAAAGGTGAAACTAACCTTCCTAGTTCTTATTAAACGAGAAACTTCTTAGGATATTTCGGCTACTGTGTCTCAGTGAATATCTTACTTTTATCATTTACAGTTCAGGAATAACCATTAATATTCTTTCACAGATTAAATTAAACTCACAGTTCAATTTTAACTTGGCTTCACCTTTCTTCATCCGGGTAATTCGAGACTTGTTATTAGCTTCTTTGGAATTCTTCTTTAAAACCAAAAATTACTTCGCCAGGTTTTGGAATACTTCTTTTCAATAATTAATTGAATCGAACTTCTTTCTTGAGAGGCACACAATTCTTCGGGGTTAATAAACTCTTCCCATTAACTCGGGTACTCTGTCCCATTTACTTTTCTCTTCTTATGTTCGTCTTAATTATCTTGAACGCTGTACTTCTGTCATCTCAGCCTATCGACTATTTCTCGTAGACGCTATGTCACATTTCAATGCCGCTGTGCGCCATCACTGCGAGTCATTCACACACCGTGTCAGCGCGTATGTTCACTTTCGCAACTACTCGCATCTACAGGTTGTCAGCTGCTTATAACTTCTCCTGACGTCATAGGCTTCACATATGCAAATTTCTCTTTGCATAATTTCCAAATAATAATAATAACTTTAAAATTAAAGTTTCAAGCAATTAATAAATAAAAATACTTAAATTAATTTTAGTTAAATTTTATATAACTAAAATATCGTAGATTTCTTCTACAGAAAACAAACAAACAAAACAAAAAGGCACATTTTTTTTTTAATCCTGAAAAGTAATTAAATCAGGAAATATTTAATCTAAATTCCCTAAGTTCTAAAATTAATTCAATTAATTCAATTAATTTACGTTAAAATCAAAGAAATCGCAAATTTTAAGAGAAATACAAAAAAATAAAAATAAATAAATAAATAAATAAAATTGCAAGGCATTAGTGGATGTTTTTGTTTTCCATCTGAGAATTAATTTTTTCCCCTTTCAATATTTTTTCCACCCCTTTTTATTGTTTTTGAGAATCTTTGCCACCTTTAAGCTTTCAATTTATTTTAAGGTAGGTCGGTTTTTATCCATGAAAATGCATTCCAATTTTCAAGAAGAATTGTTTATATATTAAGAGAAATATACACCCACACATATGAGCATAAAGATACAAACCAAGAGAAGTATAATTGTTTTTACCCAAACCCTTCCTTCGAAAGAAAAATACTAAAAAAATATTTTTTCCTACAAATAATTTACCTTCTATACTTTTATATCAAGTTTATACAAAGTTTAATCGATGATTGTAGATCAATTTTAATTGGTTACAAACAAAATTTCAATAATGAGACATTTTAATTAGATGCAATCACGTTTCTAAACTTATTTTCCTTAATTAATATCCTCGTTAACCTTTTCATTGAACTGTTTGGTCCAGACAATACGAGGAGTGCTTTTCCATCGCTGTTCTTTATCAGGTTGACGCCCACTCTTAGGTCTATTGACAAACCAATGTGGCTTCAACGCTCACAAAATATAAAATAGGATCCATCAAACAATTAGGAAGGATTGATCGTGAAATCAAGCAAAGTAAAAACAATGAGATAAAATACATTATAGGAAAACTAATATCATAAAATAAAATAAAGTAAAATAGAATAATTAAAATTTTGTTATACAATAATGAATTAGATAGCCTACATTCAATGTATTTCGAAAATTTTAGGGTTTATTAACAATCAAACAAAATTGGAAAACCTGAAAAAGAGTTTGAACTTAGTTAATAAGGTTATAAGGTTATAAGGTTTCTCAGTAGAGAAACGCAACGTTTTCTATAAAAGGTTTTTATTATCTATAAATTTTTTGAAGTTTAAATCTGTTTGTTTGTTATTGAACATTCACAATTAAAGTTGCTACAAAATGAAAATTCTCCACAATAAGTTAAAAACTCTTTGTTTGAGACTTGAGTTGTGATCTATTAGCTATCAAAAAGGCAAGGCTTTTGTCATTTGCTCAGAGCATTTCGTGAACTTTCCTGGATAGCTGCATTCACTTTACTGTTATCAACTGAAATTAGCGGAAGTATATAAATGAAATTTAGACGAAAGAAATGATTTTTTATTTGTTAAGTTAATTTTTTCACCCACGCAATGCACATTTGCTGGTATTAATATACAAAGAAAGGAATTCATTGGATTGGAAAAATGAAAAACATTAGAAAAAAGAAAAAAGATTAAAAACTTAGACTGGAGATTGAGTTCCTTTACTTTATGTGTTGGAGTCTTAAACTTTTTACTCTGTGAACTTTTAAATATGCATCCAAGCGAATTTATGAGTCATTTTGTTAAATCCTCAAAGTGGTTTGGCGTGTTTTGAAAACACCCTCGAGATGAAATTTCTACTGCTTTTATCAGATAATGCTTAAAAGAAATTAAGTGAAAAGTTTTGGAAACATTTAATATAAACAATCGCACGTGGACAGATTGAAAAATAGTTAAAACAGAATGTCAGGCGAGGAGGTTACTTTGGGTTCACTAAAAAATATTATAATCTATTAATTAAAGAAAAGGCCGTTTTTAGGCTATTTTCTTAAGAACGTGAGACTCATGTGGGTGTGCCATCCTTTGCTTCCGTGGATGGATCTTTTTTCAAACATGTTTATTTAAAGTCAAAAGAACCATCTACTTTGGCATTTGAAATATCGTCAAGAAGTAGCTGCGGTGAATAATGAAAAATTCTCACAGAAAAGCTTTAAAACCTAAATATTAGATTTCTATCGATTTCTCTCCTTTTAATACAGCATTCCAATAGGAGTGGTGTGAACGGTGCCCAGCATCAGGCGCCGTATCAATGGAGCCGCCACCGTCGAAACCCTACAATGGAAATAGATGCGCTGATGGATTTTACATATCTTGTGTTTGAATAAAAATACTAATATTTGCCAATAAGAATTACATGTCCCTAACATCAATAGAAAGGAAAAGAGGGCTGTCAAAACTAATTGGCACCTGTCGCCAAATAGATTTGCTTTGGTGCTCTAGCATTAATATAATTAATTAACTGATTGTAAGTTAAATAATACGGATTTAATTAACCTTTTTGAAAAATTCGAAAATTTCTATTGTATTCAGAAGATAATACAACTTAAAATAAATCAATTGATAGTTTTGTAGTGAACTCACAACCAAGCGACCCCAAACGATATCAAAAGCTTCCGTTGATAAAAAGTGACACTAGTATTGATTAGAATGCACAACTCAGCTATTCAAGGGTAACGGCCTCTTCGGTACACGATGGACATAATACAAATGGGCTTACAGGCTAATAAAGTTGTTGCCGCCAAAGCATTCACAGTGGAAGCCCGCATTGAGTTTAATGTCTATAATGTCTAGACGCACACTTTGCGCCAATTCAGACGTGTCATAATGAGTTGCTAGTGGTGTTCTCTAACCGGAAATGGCTGTATTGGGTCGACGGTAAGACACTCATTCTCAACAAAAGTCGATTTCGTACAGATAGACTCCAATTTTGTCTAATTACCCTTATTGTCCTGACCCTGTCAGTGGCTACCTAATTTCAACCGGTCAGGATCCGAGTATTTTTTTTCCAATCTCCAGGCCGTGGGGAGTTCAATTCCCTGTTTGGGATGTGGAGGGCGTCACACACAAAGATGCGGGAATCCTAATAGCTCTCCTTTTCGTGCTTCGCACCGATCTCTAAAAACAAATGAAGATTTCTCTTTTAATTTATTTTCATGACTTAAAAAAAAAAGACGGTCCAGATGTAAGGAAAAAAGGTTTCAAAGTTTTGTAGGTTCTTTTAATTTTTATGTTACAACTATATAAAAACAATTGCTGCATTAAAATTAAAAAACAAGATTAATATTAAGAGTTTATTAAGGCTTTTATCTTATTAGCTTCTCTCATCAACTGCATAACGTTGTTTCTGAATGTGGCTAGGTTTATTTGATCTATAGAGGACTTGTTAATCCGAATCGTTTTTCAACATGGAAAGGTAAACACCAAAGTAGAGAGAAAGCAAGTTAAAATAAGAACCCTTTTTACCAAATTATAAATAAATTTGTTATAAACATAAGTTTTTTATAAACAAATAAGATTTTACGTATACTGTTCATAGTTATTAAGTCAATTTTAAAGCCCGTACACCTGAATATTTTGCTAACTTATTTAATACAAAAATTATTACACACGACCAAGGTTTCAGTTACTTTTGGACCGTAACTATTTTCAAGTAATTAATACAAAAGAAAAGTCGGTTTTTTTAATGATTGTACAATACAAAAACTATAAACCAATGAAACAGCAATGTGATCCTTGTGTCCCTGTAGCGGGGTGCTTACTTCTTATTAGCACATATTCAGGTGTACGGGCTTTGAAATTGACTTCATAAGTTTTTTGTAATGAGATTCAATCCAACTTAATTTAATCAATTGATTTGAAATTGAATTCTCACTTTGCATGCTTGTACGTCGCAATCGGAGGAATTGACACAGTGTTTTAGACGTTTGTTAAGTTTTGGAAAGAAATGAGTCATTTATATGCGTATAATTTTACATATTTGTTTGTATTTCTCATGAACATTTCTCAATGAACTCTATTTTCAAATGAAGGTTTTGACTTGATTGGAGAGAGAATATCTGTTTTGATATAATGTAAATCACATCTTTGAAGGGTCACGTGCCACTAGAATTAAAACTGTTCTTGTCTCCTGTTTTCAACATGTCGTAGGTCTTCACTTCTTTATCAGGATATTTCATTTCTGTTCTGAGAGGCACAGTAAGAAAAAAGGTTTTTGTGAGCATGTGTCCTATTCTGAACAGTTATAGCTATTTTGATTGTACAGTATTTTGAATTTGGCGTGTCATACTGTCCTTGCTGTCCTTCCTGAAGCGCCACTGTCTGTTGGTAAGTGCATTGATGTTGAAGGTGGAATTTTCTAATTAAAAACTAATGAAAACCTATAAGAAATTTGACCAATAAATATTAGAAACAGTGTGTAATATTTTTCTTTTATCAATAATTGTGCAATAGTATATTCAAATTGAATTGAAATTCTGGTAGCCAATTACAATACGTCTTAATTGCATGTGAGAATTACAAATCTGTCAGGAAATGTTAATAGTTTGTGATGCAATCACCGACGATATTGTTTTTGATAGATCTTTAAAAACAAAATGATGTTTTATCTTACCGAATACTTTTGAAGGATTCTGTAGAAATATATTTTTATAAAATACTGCAGTTTTTATTTTGAGGACTTTATAACGTGACTGGCATTTTTTGTTATTAGAATCCTGAGACAGTGTTTATAAATTTCTTAATCTTATATTGCAAATATAACTGCATTTTATTAACTAAATCTAGAGATTTTTGCGTTTTTCAGAATTATACTTTTAAAATAGTGGTAATGCAGTGTGTATTAATTGATACTCCCGAATACACAACTGTATATTTACATTTCTTTTTTATTATTTTAGAGAAATACTAAAGTTTAATAATTACAATAAAAATTTTGAAGGTAGAGAAAATTTTGGAAGAAAAAAAGCTCAAAAGATCCGCACTCCTTAAATACACTATTTCATGTTTAGAATTCGTAAAGTACCTTGAAAACTTTATCTACCAGAAATTACGAAATAAACCTTCTAAAAAAATTGTTTTAAATTTATAACAAAAACAAAAAACAAATTGATATATTAACGATTAAATTCATTTCTTGAAAAATCTCGAACTTTAAATTCTAAAGCTCAAGTCGGAAAAAAGTTTTGAACTGAAAATTTCCGGTTCAGAGAACAATGCCGAAATTGAATCAAAAACAAATAGAAATTTCATCTTTAGCAAAAAAGTCAGAGCGAAAAAAAGTGTGTGTTCAATGGCCTGATTCAAAACTCTGCTTTCCGTGCAACTTTCGATGCGTGGGTGTTTCTTCTGTAAAGCTATATTGGTTAGTGAGCCCTCTTATAAGATTCGATTCTCGTTGCCATGACAACAACAACATTTGATCTACGGAGCTAGGGTTTAGTTAAGCCAAACAGCGTGAAAACCCAGAGTTTCTTTGATCCGCTTCCGCTGAAGAGCTCAATAAACAAACAAAAGATCATCTAGGGTTTTTCTTGTATTGAGGAGTGCCAAGAAACGCGGACAAAAGATTAGCAATGGCGTACAACATCAAGACAAATCTTTGGATCTAAATTCTTCAAGATGCGGCTCAGTTTATGGCGTCTTGTCTCGTCTTACACCTAACAGCATTTATTTAGTGTGTTCGATGATTCTTTAGAACAATACATCTCAAAGTTTATACCCAATATATTTTAAAATCCAGAATCAAGTCAACAAAATATATAATTTTTATATGGTCATCTTTCATATACCTTGTAAATAATTTAATCCTAGAAATCCTATTAATATAATAACTAAAAAAAGAAAAAAAGAAGAAAAAAAGTGAAACAACAGAAAGAAGAATAACAGTAATTTTAACTAATGTCAACTACTTTTAACTAATTTTAAGTAATTAAGCTACCATTGGGATTTGAAGTAAACAAAAATGTTAAGAGATATCTTAAACTGGCTCTTTCATTTCATTATGGATTATCACAGTCATCTGCAATCATTGCAGCAGGAGTTTTTGTTTTTTTAATTCTCACTTAGTTTATTTATTAGTTTAATTTCAAAATTTATCTATTAATGAAGACTGTAAAGAAAACAATATTCGATTAGATTTTTATAAAGGTAGCAAATTGTTTAAACAGAAGAAGGATGTTAATGAGAACATGTTAAATAAAATGGGGATTGTATATAGTCTGACATGCAGAGATTGTGGGGGCGTCTATTTTGGAAGTAATGAAAGAACTTTAAGGGAGAGATTGGATGAACATATCAGAGCTTTTAGGAATAAAAAAAGTAGAATTTCTGACTGGGCAGATCACTGTGAGGACGAAGGACACAACCCAGATCCAATTGTCAAAATTGAATGCGAAATTTTTGAAGGAAAAGAGACTCATGACCGTATCATGTTTGATCAATAGCAAAAATTGTATTAATAAGGATAAGTTTCTTAAACTGAGTAGTGCATCATTTGAATATGTTAAAGAATTTACGAAAAAATAAGTTTTTAGATATTAATGATAGAATGCGAGTAATGTTGGTATTGATATTATTATTATTATTTATGAAGCATCATTATTATTAATATTGAATATTATTAATACTGTTATTGAATACCATAATTTTCATTTCTTAACTTGATTACGAAAATGTTTATTTTAGTTCTTATTTGTAATCCTTATGAAATATAGAGGAAGGAGAATAGTTTCTTGTCCTCTGGTACCACCTGAAGAAGTCCTTTGCAAAGGAGGACGAAATATTGTGGGAATTAAAGGAGTGTTATTATATTAATAGGATTTCTAGGAGTAAATTATGCACAATTTTTGCTCAAATACTTCTTTATTTTAGATTGAAACGTTTAATATATTTATTAATAACACTTAATAAAATTGTCTTTTATAAAGATACTAATAATAAGAAATCGATCCACATTTCATAAATCTAGTGACTATATTTTCAAAATTTTAACAATCCTCAGATCCCCTCAAAACCCTCCTTTGTTTTTATATTCAAAAGCAATTTCAATGTTATATCTCTTACAGATCTTTTTTAATTCCATACTATTTCTATTTAAAACAAATTAAAAAATATTTCGTGTTGAAAATTGAATAAAAGGGAAAGGCAAAATGAAATAGATGTAATATATAAAATAGAATGTATGAATTGTGGGGATTTTTATAATGGAGAAAGCAAAAGAGTAATTAGTGAACGAATCTCAGAACATGGTAGTTAGGCCTACATAAAAAATAAATAAGCAGATAGATCCGAAATAGCTGAACACTGTCTAAAAAGAGGGCATTGTATGAATTATAAGGTAAAAAGACTATAGATAGAAAAAGACTCAAAAACTAGAAAAATTATAGAAAGTATAATAACAAGAAATACAAAGAGATAAAATTTGAATAGAAACAAAGGAGTTGAGATTGATAGTAATTTTGTAAAATTAGCGGAAGATTTAGTAAATTTATGTTTTGATTGCCAAAAAAATGTAAAATTTGAAGAATTAGACTTTTAAGTTTTTAATTTTATTGGATTGCTGATAACAATAATGTTTTTTAACTCTGAGGATTCTTAAAATTTTTTTAACAATATTTCATATTATAAGTATGTTTCATGCTCATGTCAATGAATTGTTACAATCGGAAATTGTTTTAAAATAGGTTTGATAAAGGAAAAAAGATTTATCTTTCCGAAAATTTGCTGTTTTTAAATATATTTAATAAATATATTTTATTTAATATATTTATTGCTGTAAGATATGATTGTTTATAAAAAAGTTGATGTTTACTAACTAATGTTTTATTATTTGAATCAAGGTGTCCTATTGGATTTGATCATATTATTTCATATATACATGTATATTTATCCATTGTATATTTCTAGACCAACAAAGAATAAAAACTTTTTTTAGTCTAAATAAGCATATTATTCCGAAATCGAAATCAATTAAAAATTTTATTCTTTGAAATTACAGCTTTAGTGGTAAATGGTTACATCAATAGAAGAGAGTTCTCTATTGATTTTCGTAAATATTGGACCTAAAGTAAGATGTTAGGGACTTAAAAGAACGATAAAAATATTCGTAGTGTTTTAAGCACTAAAACCACGATACATAAAAATTAGCTTAGAAGGCTGAAAATTTAATATGAGCTTAATATAAATTGATAGAATGGATGATTTAAAACTTTATTATATTATTCATATTGCAGAAATATTATAATAATAAATAATTTCTAAATGATCATTTATTATAGAGCTAAATTGAATGTTCGCGAAATAGCTAAATAGATCTTTTAAATTTCTAAATCTGCCAATTTAGAATAGATCTTTGAAACATCTTTGAAACATCTGCCAATTTGGAGTGCGTGTCACACACAGGCACTCCAAATTGGCTCCCAACTACAATTTCCATATTACAGCTTGATTATTAATATTACCAAATTTCGTACGCAGTAGGTAAAGATTGTGTTGATGAATTATATGAGATTATTTATCTAAAGCATTTGGGAAATATTTTCGTCCTTTCCATTACAATTTGGGAAAATAACTTTCAGCTGACAAAACTACATTTTTCAGTTATTCTTAAAAAAAAAAAAAGGGGGGATTCTGGTTTATTGGTTGGTTATCTACTGATCAAAACTGTTGAAGACATTGCTGTTGAATCTATCCATAAATGAGAAAGCATCAGAATAGGAGTCTTACAATAGTAACAATGCTTCTTTAATAAGTTCTCTCTTGTCTGATTTGATATCGTTTCTGTTGGCTTTAGTCCAATCGAGAATTTAGCGAAAGAGAGATTAAATGACCGTGAAATCGAACAACACTTGATGAGAAAAAGGAAGAGTCTAAATTTCATTTTGCTTTTGAAAATCTTAAAAAAAATCATCGTAAGCAAAATTGCGTTATAAAAATTGTTATTAATCAAAATTCATAATGTTTCCAATGTTGAGATTTTAATTGTTATTAATTAAAGTGGATTTTAGTTAATAATGTGTCAATTTTAGTTAAATTTTCACTGAGCTTTAAGGAATAGCAAGTGGAATAAAAAATGCATGTTTTGTTTTTAGTTCTAGAAGCTTCCTATATTAAATTTCGAAAAAATAACAATGATAAAATATCTTTATTACAGGATAAAAAGTTGGATCAAATTAAATGATTGGTTAAATATTAAATGCATTTGTTCATAAAAAACAAAAACAAACATACCTACTTTTTCTTTCTGTTGTTTTTATGTCACCCATTTTTCATATCCTGTATTTAAAGCCACGAAAAAAAGTATTCAGGTTAGGCAAGGATTACAAAAAAACTTTTTTGTCAAATTCTTTCTAGCGTTTTTTTGAAATGATAGTTACTTTGAACAGCAACTTAGATCTTTCAGGTCGCCATGCTTGGCTTTCCTGCCAACCACATTCACCCCAAGTAATAATAATAATAGTAATACTTCAGCAACTTCAGCTACTCATTGTTTGGTAGCTCAGATCCTTCTTTCTTGATATACTTGGATTGTTTTAACGTATGTAAAGTAAGCTCGCAAATTATTTGTTTAAATCTTAAGTTGCTCTAAATATCTTTAATGCTTATTAAATCAAAAGTTCTTCATTAATCTGAGGAACGAACCTCAAAGTCAGAAAACTTTCCGCAGTGTCTTACCATGATTTTCCAATTTAGAAGTTTTTTTCATTATTTTTCATATATAATTTCTATCGCCTTCTTCACGAGATGATGAGATTTTCATGACGCTTCTATTTTTCCTCGGACAACTGTGACCTTCTTTTTAGAGAAGTGTTATCGCGGTCTCTCTAGAAGGCCACGGAAACAAATTGTGCAAGACAGGCAAAAGTAGAAACAGCAACTTTAAGTAAATATCATCATCTCCTGAAGAATGCTGAAGGAATCGAGCCGAAATGGTGAATAAACCTCACCTGGAGTGGGAAAATTCATCACAGAAAAGTATATCCTATCATCTTGGCCCACTTCACCTTCAGAACCAAGTTACGTTCATAAAATCATATAAAAATCCAGAATTAGAAAATGGGAGTTGACGAAGAAGAAAAAAAATGACCCTTGTTCAACATATTTTTGCATCAATTCTACAGAAGAAATTGTTATTTTTATTCAATCATTTTTTAAACTTTACACGACAGTGAATTTATGTTTTTCCATAACTAAGAATTTTAAATTTACAGAATCTTTTATATCTTAAATTTTTCTGTTTTTCTATTATTTCTATTTGTTTATTTCTAATATGTAATAAGTTTCCTTTTAATAAGTTTTGATTAATTCTTAAAATTTTTCCTTTCTTCAATGATATCTTACAATTTAATTATTAAATCCAATTAGTTCAATCGTTACTTGGTTAACAATCTTCTTCCTTTCCATATCAAAAATATTAGATATAAACACACTCTTCCATACATTTGATTAGTATTTAAATATTTATTAAAATACTAATAAGGGAGACAAATTTTCAGGAACTGTACATATTCCTTTTTTCAAGTCAATAATATAAACATGTCACATACAGAATTAAGAATAAGCTTGGCAGCAATTGACTAAAAACATGAACTATTAACAAATTTAATTGTTGTTACAATTTGCTTAAACATCTCAAAACGATTTAAGAATAAGGTAGGGTTTCTTATTTTTAGAAGTTTTGGAATCCAGTTTTCCGATAGGCATGCTTTTAAAAAATTGTGATGTTCTTCCCATCTTCCTCTAAAAATAAGAAACTCTACCTTATTCTTAAATCGCCGTGCTGGCATGGTCGTGCGGTCTCGGCGGCGGCCAGCCGTGGCGTCCAGTGCGCCAGTTCCTGGGTTCGAATCCCGGCAAGGGCATGGCTGTTTCAATTTCCTTTCCTGTGTTGTCCAGCCTCTTCTTCACTTTCTCTTCGGTCTGACGTCATTCCTTAATGGCGTCCTGGGGGAAGGCAACGGGAAACCACCCCCAGTCTCTGTTCCCTAGTATATCTACGGCTTCTCCTAGGGGTTCGCCCTTCGGGGGTCACTAGGTTCCGTAGACCGCGTAACTTCGTATATACGAAGATCGCACATCATGATGATGATGATTCTTAAATCGTTTTGAGATGTGTAAGCAAATTGTAACAACAATTAAATTTGTTAATAGTTCATGTTTTTAATCAATTGCTGCCAAGCTTATTCTTAATTCTGTATATGACATATTTATATTAATGGCTTGAAAAAAGGAATATGTACAGTTCCTGAAAATTTGTCTCCCTTATTAGTATTTTAATAAATATTTAAATACTAATGAAATGTATGGAAGAGTGTGTTTCTATCCGTTACTTGGTTATATTTTACAAGTCAATTAAGTAGAATTTGTAATATATATGATGCAATAGGGAATGGGATGCATAGGCGTATTTAGAAGAGGGCCAAGGAGGAGGCCCTGTTTCCACCCACCCCCTCAAAATCTCCAAATTTGTAGAATAGGCTGGTTTCTTCCGTTTTTTTTTTTTTTTGGTTGGATGGATAGTTGAGGGAACCTTGGCTCTTCCTCATCCTCCGAAATTTGAAGCCCTTTATTTTTTTTATTTTTTGGCTGTTGGAGATCACTTCGCCCACCCTGATATAAAGTCCTACTTACATCCCTGATTGGTTGTATAACATTAATTAATAAAAACTTATAAATCAACAAAAAAAAAAAACCCTAAAATTTTCCCATTTAAATTTTGTAATATTTGAAATTTGATTAATATTTTCGTAAATTTCATATATTTTTAACGTGATTATAAAATAAAATTTTATTGAAATAAAAACAGAGAGAGAAGTTTGTTTCTTAAATTTTAATTACGTTTACGATTTAAATAACAAGAAATTAGAAAAAATAAAAGTAATAAAAAATAAAAGTAATAAAAAAATATATATTTTGGCAATGACATATTTATACAGAAATATAAACACATCTATCTCACTATTACATTAATGCAATTACAATAATGCTTCAGAACAAAATATTAAAGATTTAATCAAAATAATATAGAAACATTTGAAATAGGTTTATAACAGAAAAATATAATTTTTATTTTCTAATTTGAATTGTTACCTAAGTATCTGTTACTTCTAAAAAATACTTAAAAGTATTTTAAAAGTATTCAAAATTAACGTATTTGAATGAAAGGGGGTGTAAATAGGGTCTGAATTTTATATAACATTAATAACATTTTATCCCCTTTTTCATTTTAAGTTGATAAAATGGCTTTACCACAGTTCTGGTTCAAAACACACCGTTTTTATTGTATTGTAATAATGCATATTTTGAATTTTAGATTTAATATATTGGCTAAGTGAGAACATATTTACGTCACATTTTCAACTATTTTCCTTAGTGAATTAGAATATTTCCGAAATGATAGACACGAAACCGGAATTTTTGTTTGGTTGGAAGATGTTTTTAAGTTACATTTAAGTCATTCTTTGAATTTTTCTTTGTAGCATATGTACATCTAAGACTTTTCATAAAAAATCCGGCCCTATTTACAATAATTATCTTCATAGAATGCGACTCACAGGGAACAGTTAATGTACACATATTTTAAGGTACACATTTTAATACATATTTCAACTCTGATAGAATGAGTTAATGGACGATTTTGAAGGGATACAACTGTTACAAGAACATTTTGGGCATAAAGATATGGAGTTAACATTGAGAATAATAGTATTTGGTTAAGAAAGCTGCCTTTGAAGGTTCAAGATATGAAAACGGGCTGTTATTTCAGATAATAGAATTCACCTTCAAATCAACTCCAAGTTTTTAACAAATTAAGGATTTCAGGATTTCACGAAATTTCAATTCGTTGTTGTCCGAGATGTGGTTAGGCCTAACGGATGGATAGATACAATTTACTACGAATTGTGTAACAGAATAGGAAGATAGGGTATGGATTTCTATCTGGAATTCCCGGTTTACACATTTTTTTGCAAATTTCAATTCGTCAATTATGAGTATCGAACAAGAGAAACCCAAATAAACCACATCAGTAATTTTTAATCAAAATGAAACCTCGTTTGGAGAGATCGTTGACAGTTCCTCGAAGTATTTACGATATGTTTATTATAATGTTTACGAAGAAATTGATTCTGTTATCATGATACGATAGCGTTCATTCATACGCCAGGAGCTGAACTATTAATACTGCATTCATCAAAGGTGTTAGCTTTATTACAGCTCAGTTTAATATTCACTGGATTAATACAGAACCAATGAAGGAACCCAAAGGGAAAAGGATTTATAAAATATGTTCTATTTGTTAAGAAAGAACAGAGAGGGTAATGGACAAAAATACAGTCTGTTTAAAAATAATTTTACAAGATCTCTTTACAACATTAATAACAATCGAATACTCCGTACTCTTCGTAGAGAACTTTCTAACTAATAGAAGAGAATACGAAGTTATGTGGGGGAAAATAAATCAAAATGTTAAAATCAATGCCTATAACTTGTCAATTTGAATTGAAAAATAGTAAGATCTACTTGGGTAAATTATTTATTCTATCGTAATTATTTCTAATGAATTTTATTTAAAACATGAAGGAATGTATTATTTACACTTAGATTAATATATTTATTTCACAGAAAAAATAGTTTACAATTAATATTTTTGTTATTATTAATACTTCTTAATCAAACAATAATTATAGCTATTATTTTGTATTATTTACGTATTTGTTTTGAATGGAAATCAACTATTACACTGAATAGTTTCTTTTTCAATTAATTTGAGCCATTTACTAGCAATGATCAGCCTTCGATTTTAGTGTCTCAAATGTTGTGTCTTTTTTATTGAGCCTTTTCTGGCAAACGATGCGTACCCAATTAATAAAAATATTGTTATCTTAATAGAAATAGCAAATGTAGAATATCTTTTATTTTTATCAGGTTTCAAATTAGACCTAGAAAAGTTCATTCGAAGTTAATTAGATCACCAGATTTTAAACCCTTAATAAGGATGGATTTTTGGGTTTTCAATAAATGTAAATTCAAGAATGACAATTTTTTTTTTCTTCATATAACATGGGTTCAAGCTGATTTTATCGTATATTAAGATATTCTTATATCACGCTATTGATTGAAACTGATATTAGGTGAAAAACAGTTTTGATATCAATTTGCTATTGTGATACAATCAACTAAGAACGGTTAAAGGATTGCTTTCGCATTTAATGGACACAATTTATTCCATTTGTGATAAGAATTTTATATAAATTACGCTTAGTTTTAAATTATTCTGTAGGTTAGGTTAAGGACCCACTACGGACCAACGGAAGGTAACGTTTCCGTTACCGGGACTGAGATGAGGTCGAATGGTCATACCAACGGGTTTACTCCCGGGAATTCAGATACCCGTTACCCATTCTACAGTGGGCTGGGTAGAACCTAGAGCCCATTTGAAGGCGCTTGGAAGAATCTCCGCTCTCCGCCGAGACGGGGGATCGAACCCGTTTCCTCCAACCAAGTGCTCTTACCCACTCGGCTACCGAGCCCACAAATGCTTCGATAATGCAAGAATTATCCTCTGTTACTGTTCTGTACTGGTTTCCGCTGCAATAAGAACGGTAAATGCTAAACACTTCACAACCCTAGAAGCGTGACACCTTTGGATTTAGACTCACACAGTGGTTCAATGTTATATTTATTGAAGAATTGTTTTATAATTACATAACTATAAATTGGTTTTTAATATCTTAAAAAAAAACTTTTTAGGTGCTTATTTTAATTATAAAATTTATCAGGCAAGGAAAAATAACGCAACGCGGCCAAAAGAAAAGAAAGATTGAAATTTACAGTAAACAATTTTACACTGAGATATTTTGTCCTACATCAGTCAAATGATTCGAAGTTAATGGTAATTTTTTAATAATGAGCCTAAAGAAGAAGACTCATCGAAACTGACATTTTATAACATTCTATTTCAATTTAACCTTTTTTCGTTTGTAAATGCATATTCTATGGCATAGACAATTTTAATGTTTTGTAAAAAGAACGATCGAACAACACCATTGATTTGGCGAGAAATGAGTCAGTTGGTTGCGTTTTCTGCGACTCATTTGTGAATGTTATTATCACCAGTTTTTTTTTGTTTGTTTTGTAGAAGTTAAATAAGATTGAATTTCCAAATATTTTATTCTATATTTTCATAATTTATCAGTAACAAAAAGGGTGTGAGAACTGAAATTTACAAAATTTCAAAATTTCTTTGTCTTAATTGTTTATCTCTACAATACACATAATCAAAATAAAATAAAATAAAATAAAATAAAAGTCAAATACTTAACGATACTTATTTTGTAAAAAGCAAGAGAATTTAAAATATATGTCATTTAAAAAAAATATTAAAACAGAAAATATTGAATTTCCAATATAACATCAACAAATCTTATTTTTTGCTTCTTACTAATTTTTAAAAATTAATTAAATAACAAATAATGATTCAGGAATTCCTTTTATAATGTTAAGTATTACAAATCCCAGTTTCTAATTTAGAAATAACGCATTGAGAAGTTGTCAACAATTTACAGAAAAAAAATACAATCTTATATTATCCATAAAAATATATTTTAACTTTTTATGTATTTTTATAATATCATTCTATAATCACTACCTCATCGTTTTCTTATCAGATTCTTAACTGAAATAAATTATTATTATTATTATTGTTGTTTTTAATTTTATTATGTCCTGAAGTGAAATATTCTTTTGTATCTAATAGTCATTGTCAAAACTGTAGAGAACTGACTCTGGGCACATTTCCAATTCGTCGTGTTTTTCAGAAAGATCTTTTCTCTATTTCCATCTCCTTCCCATTTTCTTTTAAGTCTTCAAAGAAACAAAAGAAAAGAAATAGTTAAAAGAAACTTTCTTTACCGAGAATTACTTCATTGTTTAGTTTTTTTTTTTTTTTGTAGAAGGTTTCTCGTGACTTTTAAATATTTTCTATTTTCTTAAAAAAAGTGATTTCCTTATTTTAATTCTTAAGTTGTTTAATAAAAAAAAATAATAGAATTGAAGGGACTTATAAAAATTACATAATTTTAAGAACATTATTTTAATCTTTTCTTTTAAATTAAGACGGTTGTTGATTTAAAATTTTAATATAGTTAATTTTTGTACTTTTCATTTTCATGATTACATGAATGTCCGCTTCTGTATTTCGCCTTGTAAGCGAACTTAGAGTAGATAAAACTTTTCTTCTGCAGCTTTTATTTCTTCATCTTAAGTAATAAAAGACCCCTTAATTAAACATTAATGAACTTTCGGGGTTTGTTTTTTTTTCCTCCTACTTTATTAAACTTAAAATTAACATTTGTGCATCAAAAGAAAATTGTCCAACTGACAATGAAAGAAAATCCGAAGTAAAATAATAAAAAAAAAAAACCAACAACAACAACATAGAATCACATGATTGAAATTATAAATAATAGTTACATTTCTTTAATATCACTTAAATTTAATACTTAATAATTTATGTTAAAAATCGTTTGTTTCAATAGGATTTAAAAAAAACTACTTTTTAGTATTTCCTCCTTTTAGTTTTTGTTTAATTTCTATCAAATTGGCAACGAAACAAATTAAGATGTTCAATTCAAAATCCATTCTTTCTTTTGTGAGTTAAAAACAAACAAACAAAAAAAAAAACCGTTCTTCGTGTTAAGAAATCTTATAAAGAACGTAGATTATAAAACAAAGAAATGCAACAAAATATATTGTTAATTTAATTTAGAAAATTATGTATTGTTTTAATTTATTTTTTTTTTCTCTTTACTTTCATTTAGGTAACATCATTTTTAATGTTATAACTTTAATTTGTTCTTGAAAGGCGGGGGGGGGGGGAAGAGTACAAGAAAATGGTCCATTGCAATCTGAGAAGGTGGAGATTAACTGTTTTAGCCACTTTTATTAGATGATTTTTGATCGAGACCTAACAACGACTAAGTTATTTTCCACTAACTTCTTTTATTAACGATATTTCGTTTTGTTTTGCAGAAAATTTCATCAGGTTTTTATTTTGAGAACAAGAAAATTTCTTTTCTTTTTCCTCTACAGAGTTCGTTAACCGATCATTTGCAATAATCTTTTCAAAGTAACAATATACAATAAATGAATCCTTTTACATTGAATGATCCATGTCAATACAACAATGTGTAATAATTAAATCTAACGATGTTTAATATCAATAAAGACTCGTGACCAACTAATATATAACAATCTCTTCAAATGAATAATTACCCAAATAATTTTAAAATTCTTTCTTTATCCTTATTTTTGAAATTTCTCTTAAAATATTCATATACTATTTCACTGACTTTTAAAAATGTGTCTTTATTCATGCATGACAACCAATATACTACACGTGATTCTACCATTAATATTATTTTTTCTTCTATATGAAATAAAATGTCCACTGCAGGGTCTTCATTATGTCCCAATTCCTTACAATGATCCGCCCAATCTGATATTTTTGCTCTATTATTTTTGTAAGCCCTTACATGTTCCAATACGTGCCCTCAAAATAAAAACCTGATGAAGTTTTCTGCAAAAGAAAACGAAATATCGTTAATAAAAGAAGTTATTGGAAAAGAATATATGTATTTGAAGAGTTTGACTAAGTTGTTAATTTGACTGTAGGAAAACAAGACGACAGCAAACATTACTTCAAGAACCAGTCATGATAAAGGAAGATGTGACTGGACAGTGTAAGCGGCCAGAGGAGCGACTACTATTAAAAAGAAAGTAACGGTAATTCGTATGTTTTTCAAGTATCCTGTAATATTGTAACTGAAACAAACAACGGATATTCTATTCGTGTTTTGTAACGTGACCTAAATAAAAAAAATTACATTTTTCTCAACATTTTCAACCTTTAATAGTGAAAAACCTACTATTATTTCAAAACTGTAATGTCTTTTCATATTTTCGAGAATTGCTGATTATTTGTTCTTCGAGAAGATTCCAAAAGAACGTTCAGAGTTAAAATATTTGCTCCATTAAATGAAGAGGTTGTGATTAAATGAAGGGCACAGCTGCGCTTATTGATTTTAGGGGGAAAAAAAAGAAAACTGCTTTGCTACTACGACAGTTTTTCTAAACATAATGAGATCGGAAATTATACTGACAAGATGGTCATGAATAGGAAGTTAGTCAGATAGAAGATTCTAGAATCCTGAAGATAAGAAAAAGGAGGAAAGAAATGGAGGACGAAAATCATGAATTATTAAACACAAGGGGATGTACGCAGGAGAAGTATTTGAGAAATTATTTAAATTTAATTCAATTTAATTTATATTTAAATAAATAATATTCTAGATGGCTTTCACTTAAACTAAAAGTAGTTACTAAGGAGAGAGATTATTAAGGTTTCATCCTTTGATTTATTCTAGCTTTTATATTATCCGATAGAGGGCGAAAAAATATTTAAATGTAGGATGGGCAAATTTGCCAAATATTTTTTTGTCCCCCCCCCCCCCAAAAAAAAAGCTTTACCTAAATATATTTTAAACTTCTTCTGTAGCCATTATAGTAAGAAATGAAGGTTTTAATTTTTATTGGAAGTGGTAATATGTACAGGGTGATTCAGGAGTTATCGCCGCTTACGGAGCGATATATTTGATGATATTTGGAGCAAAAGCTTCTTATAAATAAACCCTAATCCTACTCTCAGTATTTACATAATAACAATAATGTGAAAGTTGTTTGTAAAAGACGTTAGTTGTGGGAGTAAAAAAAATGAGAAATAAAGTATGAACTTTTGAGAAATATCATTTTCTTTTATTAGCTAGTACGTTGAAGAGGAAAATATATAGTGAATTCTTTAATTGCGTTATACAGAAACTTGTATTAAGTTTTAACTACATGATTCTGAGTCACTTATCAGAACAATTGTTACAAATCACATCGATTCTATCGACTTGAGTCTTGTTGTAAGCGTTGTTCATAGAAATGCTTTTTCAATAAAAAGAAAACATTATTTCTGAAAATTTAATTCTTTATTTCTGATTTGTTTTTATTCCTCCAACTAACGAAAGAGGTCTTTTACAAACAAACTTTACATTATTGTAACTCTGTAAATACTGAGAATAAGACCCGTGTTTATATGACATTTATTGCTCCAAATACCATCATAAATGAGCTCATTAGTGGTGGTAACTCCTTCTGATTCGCCCTGTATATTCAATATAAATATATCTATAAATGATTGTATATAAAAGTACAACCATTCCCTATTTTACATTTCTAAGAAATGTATATTTTTTTATTATTAAACAAATGACGATAAATTAAATATCATTACATACTAGTTTCCTTCTTAATTCATAGTTTTAATAATGTTTTTAAAATTTATGTGTCATAATCGCATTGTAGTCTTTTTTTCGTTTTTCTAAAGGGTTATTATAAACTACAATTCTTAATAATTTAAAAGTACCAGAATATAACTTAAAAAGGAGGAAGTAGCGAAAATTTTGCAATGTGTAATGTTAACAACTAGATGTAATACTTTTTTAAACATCTCACCAAATTTAAATGTAAAATAACTATATTTAATACAAAAAGCAAATTTTCGAAAAGATTGCTTCTTTTCTTTCTCAAGCCTAAAATAACAATAATTTGAAGAACAATACTCTAAATTACATAAAATTCCTCGAGAAAATATAAATAATATATGAAAATGATACCATTTAGTTCCAATCTTTGTTTCTTTAACAATAATATACGATGGGGCTTAACAATTTAGTTCCTTGATTGTAACCTTATTATTACATTTTGTGCATATTTTATCTACAAAACTTTTAGCTAATCTTGTGAAAAATTTCTCTATTTCCATACCATCATTCCTATTCATGTTTTTTCTTTTTGTGTTCCGGATACACATGCTTTCTATTATCTTTCTTATTTTGGTGTCTCTTTCAATATATAAAATTTGTATCTCGTTGTTAATACAATGATTTCTGTTCACACAATGTTCTGCTACTTCTGATTTTTCAATGTACTTGTTCCTAATGCTGGTACCATGTTCCGTCATTCGTTCCTTCACTGTTCTTTTACTCTCGCCCAAATAGAATAAATCGCAATTCTTGCATTCTATTTTGTAAATTATACCCATTTCATGTTTTTTAACACTACTATTCAATTTGCAACATAAAATGTTTTTCAGTTTGTTGTTATATTCAAATCCAATATTGAAACCAAAACTTTTGCAAATTTCTTTTAAAGTCAGACTATTTTTGTTTAAGTATGGTATGAAATATCTTCTGTTGTTATTTGTTGTTAACTCTTTAATTTTCAATGTGTGGTATTGTTTTATAGTTTTATTTACGAATTTCTCCTTGTACCCATTTTTACTAAGGATTCTTTTCATATTCATAATTTCTCTATTGAATTCATCTTCACTACTTGTGTTGACGTCAATCCTTTGCATATAGTTTTCAATTATGTTTCTTTTTATGTTTATGCCATGTCCTGATTCATAATTTAGTATGTGTTCACTTTTGTATTTTTTTATATAATGTTTCATAATTATCTTATTCTCATTTCTAGTTAAGCATATATCCAAAAAATTTAGACTATTGTCCACTTCCTTTTCTACTTTAAACTTAATTTCATCAGTGATCTTGTTAATTTCTGAGAAAAACTTGTCAAATTGTCTATCGGTCCCGTACCAGATTATTAAGATATCGTCCGCATATCTGTAATATTCAAATTTATATTTCGTCTTTTCCAGTAATTTGCACTCCCAAAAATTCAAAAATATATCACACAAGGTTCCTGACAATGGAGATCCCATTGGGAATCCTTTTACCTGTTGATATATTTTATCTCTATGTTTGAAATATGCGTTCTTAGTGATTAATTCAATTGTACTCATCAATTCATTATTATCTAATTTTTGTTTCATGAGCCATTCTTTATTCTTAAATGCCATGCTTTCTACTATGGATAATGTCTCATCCACTGGAATATTGGTATACATGTCATTTATATCCAGGGAATACATATGAAATTTCTTCTTATTATTAAATAGATGTGCTATTTTTTGAATCAAGTTTTTTACTATTAATTCTTCTTTTGGAAGTTTGAAGTTTCTTACAATTTTGTTGATGAATTTGGCCAAATTATGTACAGGAGAACCATAGGCGTTTATTATTGGTCTTACTGGATTATCAATTTTATGGGTCTTTATTCTTCCCTCCATTGTGGGTGTTCTGCAAGAATCTTTCATAATTTCATCTTTCTGTTTTGGATTTATTGATCCATTTTCTTTCATATTTGTTATCAATGTTTTTACTTTGTGATACAAAGTATATGTAGGGTCCTTTTTTAATTCCTTGTAATGTTCCTTATCCTTGACAATATCATCTAATTTTGATAAATATTCATTCCGATTCATAATTACCATTTGGTTGCTCTTGTCTGATTTTGAAATGTATATGTTTTTGTCCTTTCCAATATTTTGCAAAATTTCAATTTCTTCTTTTTTTATATTTTTTGTTGTTATACCTGTATCCATCCTGTATTTTTCAATTTTATTTGTAAAATTTTCTCTTTCTGTACTTTCTAAATTTTCCCACATTTCATATAGTTTAGCTGAAGTTTTCAGATCAATTTTCTCATCTTTTTCTAATACAAACTCAAAACCTTTATTAAGCAAATGAATCTCTTTAGTACTAAATCTTCTATTACTCAGGTTTACTATATAATTAGTGTCTCTTTCATCTATCCTTCTATTTTTAATTTTCTTCCATTTTACCTCCCTAGCTTTTCTTTTTGTCCCTATATATTTTTGGTGATTCCAAAACATTACCTTTTCATAGTCACAGTAATCCATTCTTCTTTTGATTTTGCTGTTCAATATTTCTTCTTCCCGTAAAAGTTTTTTAATATATTTTTCGGTTCCTTCTATTTGGTCTTTCAAAAGGTTTTTCTCTGCTTCTTTCTTTATTATCTTTGTATTCCTTGTTTCAATTAATACTGGGTTTCGTATTTGTAATGGCTTAGGTGTTTGATCTTCTAAGACACATTCCTGTAGGTAATTTGAGTGTTCTTCCCATTTTGCTAACTTGACGACTTTTCTCTGATGCTTTATAACTATTTTATATGTAAAGTTTCCATACTTTTTTAGTAGATCTTTCCTTCTAAAGCCTCTACTATTAAATATTCTAAACATCTCACCAAATCGTATATTATTATTATTATTATTATTAAGCCCCATCGTATATTATTGTTAAAGAAACAAAGATTGGAACTAAATGGTATCATTTTCATATATTATTTATATTTTCTCGAGGAATTTTATGTAATTTAGAGTATTGTTCTTCAAATTATTGTTATTTTAGGCTTGAGAAAGAAAAGACGCAATCTTTTCGAAAATTTGCTTTTTGTATTAAATGTAGTTATTTTACATTTAAATTTGGTGAGATGTTTAGAATATTTAATAGTAGAGGCTTTAGAAGGAAAGATCTACTAAAAAAGTATGGAAACTTTACATATTAAGTAATACTTTTTTAACTTTTTTTTTTCTTCAAATTCCTTCAATACAACGAATGGTGGCAAAATGTCTTCAATGTACTTCTAACAGGCAATACAGAATGTAAAGAAATCAACAATGATGAATAAATGGTTAATAAAGAAAACGAGAAAATATTTCATCAGATAAAATAAATGCTATACAACAGTTGCAGAGCAATACTACACATGATGGAGCACCTTATGTTTCTCAACTGATAATGAAGATTTGGACGATGAGTCCGAAACATTTGACATCGTAATGACGTTTTATTCAAATATAAATGTAAGTAAATATGTAAATATGTTACTTACTTTTATATAAGAATTATTGTAGGAATTCCTTAACATAAGGTAATCTTAACTTTTTTTTGAAAAAACATTCATGTAATTGCTAATTTTGAGCTAGATTAAACAATGTTAATGAAATACGCATTAAAGAAAATAAAAATTCTTGAATTTGAAATGTAATTTTGGAATGACTTCACTGGATTTAATTTACAATTCTGTGGGTCTGAATTGTGCTTTAATTTGAGGATTCTCCGTCCTAGTGAGGATATTACCGTTCGGAATACTCAGACGTACACTGACATCTGATCGGACTGATCCCTGATAGCGTAAGATGGTGGACGGGGTGGAAGTTAACGAAGAGCCCGTCCTGCCTCGTCCCCCGCGCAGTCGCTGCTTCATCCTTTCGAGCACCCGTCGTTTGCAGCAGAAAATGAGGAAAATGAAGAGGCCTTGCAGGGTGTTGATGAAGTCACAAATTGTGCGAAAGACGTCAGGGTGGATAGACATAGCCATACTCTCCATGATCCAAGTGAGACCCATGACAAGAAACAGTTTGATGTACAAGCCTAAGTTGTATCTACAAAATAAAAGAATGTAAAGATACATTAAAATCATTATTTAGTGCTGAAATTTAAAGTGATTTAATTAAAATTCATTCTAAAAAAAACAGCAATTAAAAGGTAATAGAAAAATTAAATTTTAGGAAAATAACCTTTATTTCAGGATATAAATTTTGCGTTATCATTGGCAAAACAATATTTTTTTCAAAGATTTCAATAATACATTATTTACAAATTACATACAAATATTAATAAATAAATTATCATTAATTATTGTTATTAATGATAATTAATGATAATTTAATTTAATAATATTGATTTTTTTAAGTTTTATATTTTTAATTTATTTTAAATTTTTACATATAAATCCATTAATAAAATATCATAATAAAACTATTTAATAGATAATAAAGAAAAATCTCAAAGATGTAATTGATATGTTTCAACACATAAAGGGTATCTTTTCTATAAGATATAAATTACTAATATATAAATCATTTATAGACTCATTAATAAATTATGGATTGGGTTGTTGGGTGCATCTAGGTAATACAGACACTAATAACATAAATAGAATATTACATAAAATTATAAATTATATAATACAAGATTATTATATATTAACAAAAAATGAAAAAATAAATATAAGAATAAAATACAAAATTCTAATGCCAAGAGAAAAAAATAATGTATTCTTTAATAATAAACAATTTTTATAAAATTAGAAATCACTTTAGAAATAATAACCTAGAAACAATTCAAGAAATAAATTGATACAGATTTTATATTATGAAAATCCTAAAAACAACTTTGGATTAAGAAATAAAAATAGAATATTATTAAAGCTTTTTGTACAAATTAAAGACGAATTAAAACAAAATAATTTTAAAAAAATCACTATTCAGACACCTATTTACAATTAAAAATTAAAAATCCCAATAAAACAACGTTTCAAAACTTCAACTTATATGGCTTCTTTTTCAAGTATTAGCCCCCCCCCCCCAACCTTAAAAGCAATCCTCCTTTTCAGGGTTCATAGTATTTGTTTTTATAACAACGAACCCTGAAAAGGAGGATTGCTTTTAAGATAGGGGGGCTAATACTTGAAAAAGAAACCATATAAGTTGAGGTTTTGAAACGTTGTTTTATTGGGATTTTTAATTTTTAATTGTAAATAGGTGTCTGAATAGTAATTTTTCAAATAATTAAACACGACACGTTAAAAAATTGATTTATTAAGACAAATAAATTTAATAAAATAAGTAAAATAAAAAATAAAATATTACAAAAAATAATACATGGAAAAATAAACTGGAATATTTAAGAATACCTTTACCTTAAATCCCTGTTTCCCAACATAGGGTGCACGCCCCACAGGGGGGCAATTTGATTGTTAAGGGGGCAATTCGAAAATGGAGCAATGTTTTTTTTTTTTTTTGGTTGTGAAAGTTGAAAAAGTTGTTTTTTTTTTTTTTAATTTTTTCTTTTTGAAAGTTATACCTAATTTGGTGGGGCATAGCATACTTTAGATACTTTATGTGGGGCACAATGCAAAAAAGGTTGCATTGCCTTATATAAACACTGCCTTATATTTAATCTACAGAAGTGCAAGCAAAAAAAAAAATCTATAAAAATTTTACATGATATATTTTTTGAATAATATATGTTATATACCGGTAAACATATGTATATTTTGTGTGTTGAAAAAAATATATATATTTTGTCTATATGTATATTTTATGTATATTATGTTGTATATATTAATATTATTTCCTTATTATTATTATGTTAATAATACAATATTATATAAAATTATTACAATACAATATTATTAGTATATTAATATTATTATCTGTACAAACTGAAAAATATATGTTCTACGGCACCTACATACAGATCCACCACTAGTGGTATCTCGTAGGACTGAATGTGTAAATTTATTATTATTTAAATAAAAAAAAAATAAAAAAAAAATAAAGTGATTATATAGTTGTCTTAAATTGAAAACTTGCAATTTTTTTTTCTCTTTCCTTTATGTGAAGAATATTTAGAACAATTTCCTAATAAACCAACCTTCTCTTTTTATTAAATAATTCATTCACATTCAAAAAAAAAAAGATGATGATACTGAATTGAAAATTTACTAAATATCGAATAAAATAAAACCCATTTGTGGAGTAAACTATGAACAGTGAACGTAAAATTGTATTTGTGATCTTGAATAAAATAATTAGAAATGAAGATGAATATTTGAAACCAAGTGTTCATTAGCATCCAAGACAGCTTTATCATACTTACTGGCTATCATCAGTTGGGAGTCTCACATTCACTCTGACACCTCGCTGTCTATTGGTGATTCCTTCTTGATTTCATTTAATAACCACGATAACGTAACGATCGGAAGAAACCCCATGTCATTATAACGTATCTATTTTTCAGCCAATCACAAACAAACGCGCCTTAAAGCACAGGTCTCTATTATTTCCCTCCAAATGTCACCCCAGAGTATTTTACAGAGGCGCTCGAAAAATTATTTTACTGATTTAAGATTATTTCCGAAAGGAATTGGAAAATGAAGGATCAAAATTAAAACTTAATTTTTGTTTCTGTTTTGTTTTATAGCTGTTAGGTATTATTCTTCGGAACCTCTGAGAGAGGCTAGTGTTGATGTCATGGGGCTAGTGATGACATCGAATCGTCATGTTATCGTGGTCAAACTATACATGATGCATTTTTGGTTAAAAATCAATGAAAATTAATCAACTTTGTATAGATTTTAAAATTATATTATGTATTAAATAATACTAAGAAACGTTAATTCAATTTCTAAGTCTTGTTCATGTTTTAACTGTTACAAGTCATGTAAACCTACATGTAATGCAACTGACTTCCATTATTCATTTACCTTTTGTTTATTTATCATAAGCGCAATATTAGAATTTGAATTTAAGCCAGACACGAATAATCGCTAACTAATTGTAAAGAAAAGTTTTGAAATCATCTTTGTCAGAAGAATGTCTGCAGTTTTTATTTAGAATCATTTCTATTAGTTTGAAGTTGTATTCTTTAAGGAATTTTAAGGAATTTCTTCATTATTAAATAATTTCTCCTATTAAATTCGTTGTATTTATGAAGGAATGGACTTCCGTTAGATGGATTTTCATAAAACTTCATATGTATCATCACTAATTTATTAACTATTCTAAATTTCATGAAAATCGGATGAAAATAAAGTTGTTTTTTATTCTTTTTTAACATAGCTCTTTTTTTAAAGCAATTATCAATCGATTTTTTGGGTTTTAAATCATTAAACTATTTAACTTACCAAACTTTACTTACTTAATTCAGTATATAACGTTTTACAAGCAAACTATTTATTGTTGTCGAATATAATTATCAATCCATTTTAAACAAAGTTTTCAAAAGTAACAAAATTATTTAAAATAATTCTCTGAAACCCTTTACCAAATATCCTATCCCAAATAAGAAAAAACTGAAAAGATTTTTAATTGTGCAAAATTCAAATTCTTATATTTCTTTATCCTTTTTTTCTTAATTATGTCTTTCTTTTAAATTCTTTTAAACTTTTGTCACTTAAAATCATCTTCGATTTTATGCATACAAAAGATCACACCTGTGGCTAACATTGTTCATCGAAGTAATAATAGTCATTAGTTCCTTCATAAAACTTCATTTTACAATAAAATAGAAGATGTCAATAAAGAAACCACTTGTGTGACTTGTCTAATTGCTTTAAATCTAAATTTCCAAAGTGTCCTATTCAAATAAATATTTTTTTATGCCATTTCGAATGAATATGGTTTTCTTTTTCAAAGAATTAATAGGAAAATGCCTTGCAGCCGTTGAACGAAATTTAAGCTTCCATATAACGTCTTTCTTTATGAATATGATTTTTTTTTTTTTTTTTTAACGATGGCCTTGTAATTATAATCACCTCTACTGACCAGGTGACTGGGTTGATGAGAAGGGGGACAGCGAAGAAGCAGACAAATACAGGAAAGAAAGTTGAAGCGGCCAAGCCACAACCGGGAACCGAACCCGGGTGCCAACACACTGCCCGCACGGCAGACCGCCGTCTAGATCGCTCGGCCACGCCGGCACGGCGAATATGAATCTAAGTTATTTTATATTAATAACAGTAAATTTATGTAACACTGATACTAATTCAGTACAAGTAATTGTGATTATTTTAAGTAATTGTGTTACCTTTTGAAAACCTTTTTAAAATGAATTGATAATTATATTCGACAACAATAAATAGTTTGCTTGCAAAACGTTATGTACTGAATTCAAAAAAAGCAATTTTTAGTTTCAGAAAATACTATGTATTGAAATATTCTTCATGGATTACTTATAAGTTTTCTATTATCAATCACAACGGCTGTAGCGTCGTTTGTAATTGAATAATGGAGAAGGAGAGACAAGTGCCATTGTCTTCTCCCTTCAAATCACAGCGTTGAAGCGTTTTATCTAAGTTAATGTCCACAACGATATCCTAGGCCGTTCATTAATCTTCTGTCGTTACAGGGTTTCATTATTGTCGTGATTAAGTAATAAATAATCCAATTTATCTCTAACATTTAATCAGTCTATTGATCTTATCATTCTTTTTTTTTTGTTTCCTAGAGAAAAATGTTGTAAATATAAAGATTTATTTATGAATATAGTTATAAATGTTATTTCAATTTTTATATATTTACAATTTAAAATTTCTTGTTGATTTTCAGTAAATATTTTCACAATCCAGGCCTACTTGTTCAAAAAAGATGTTAGAATATTCAACATTCGACGTAATCTATTTCTCGAAAAATTACGAGAAGACAAAGTGAAGGACATACTTGGTTCAGACAGAAAAAAAAAAACCAGAAAACAGGATTTTATAACAAAATAAATCAAACATTATTAATCAAAGCTGAAAAAATAACTGGCGACAACATTAATTAATAATTCATCAATATTTACAAAAACGAGACGAGGCCTGACTGTTTATGGCTGTTGTCAACGAATTGACCTACGCTCAGAATGTATCTCCTCCTACAACTAGCTGTAGGCTGGTCTATGATACAGTGATGTTAATTGCGTTCAAGCTCCATAATTATGTAAACAGATTCTTTCACGATCATTTCAATGTTTTCTTATAACTCTACATACCAAGATTTTTCCATTACTGAAATTAGGTTGATGATCTGTTTCTAAATAATGGTAGAAGAGTGTTAATCTACCTTTTATCTTTATTATTACAAATTGTTAAATGTTGGGATTTTCTTTTTTTTTTTTAAAAAAAGATTATGAAATCCTGACGATTTTTATTTTGTAACAGCAGGGAATGAATGAACCGCTTTGCATTAAGCCTAATTTTGTGTATTAAGCACAAGATGCTAACGATTTGCTTTGTTTTTGGTTGGAAGGCATGAGATAGAGACTAAATTATTTAGTAGAAACTTACTGAAAGAATGGACGAGGTTCAGCTAATTTATTTATATTGAGGTCTTTGGATAAAAGAGTCCCCGTTTCCCAGACGCGGACAACAAAGGAGTTTAGATCCTTTCAGAAGATTCTCACAACGACGATTTGGATTAGAACCAATAAGACAAACAGTGAACTGATGTGAAATGACCTCCATTATGAGAAGAGAACTATTTAATCATCAATAATTACAGAAAACAAATCACTCAAGCAGGGGTGACTGAAATACAATGAATTCGTTTGATTAAGAGAAGTAATTGATGGATCAAATAGAGTATTAATCTCAACTCCCTCTGGTTGAGAGAGACATGCTTTTGAGATCAAACAAGCTTTTATAATCAGATGCTTATCAAAAAAAAAAAAAAAAAAAGCTCCTGGCCATCGATTTCGAAATGAATGATGGGAAATGACAAAATGTAGTCATATCAAACTGTTATCGAAGAGATCACTTTAGGAGCTACTTCAAAAGCCATTTCATATTAAAGCAATTTTGATTTACTGGTTTAGGAGGAGATCTGCTGTAGGATGGGGAGATTAAAAAAAAGTCAATTATTACTATAATTATTAACTGAATTGAAAATCTGAATTTCTTAAAAAAAAAAAAATTCAGATGATCAATCTATTAACCCTCAATTACATAGGAAAAAAAGGGAATCTACTATTATCGCTACAACTGGCAGATTAAGATTAATTATTATTTTGAATAGTTAAAAAATATTGCTTTTTATTACTCTTTTCAAAATTTACAAATCTACAGATTTCAAATTATTTCAAATAATAATAATAATAATAATAATAGTAAAATCCTCTTTGAAAAATAATAAAAAAGCAGTAATAATTACTAATTATTATTTTTTTGGGGGGGTAATTTTTATTTACATTTCGAAGTCAAGTCTTTTTGTTATAATTTACTTTATTAAAATTATGTTTAAATTATTTTAACCGTTTTCTATTTAAATGGTTGGGAAATTTGATGAAATATAATTCCGGTGTCATTTAATGAGATGATTTTTATGAGGATTTGATGGCAGCCATTGTCGTTGATTCTACAACATTTGAAGTTCAAAGAGAAGGATAATCAATATACTGTAAGCTAAAATTTTAATCCTGTTTGACTTCAAAAATCAACTCATCTTGATAATGAAATTTCACTGAAAGCTTTTAATTTATCTCATTTTATTATAATGAATTTTCTGAATTAATTCTAAAGGTGTTAAGACTCTTTTTTGACAAGATAAATTCACTTCTCAATTTCCCTTGTTCAACACCAGATGTCAGGATATCGATGTCGAAAAATGGTTTCACTTTACAACTGAAAGCATTTCACAATCAGGAAAAAGAGGGGGGGGGGGGGGCAGTTGTAAATGGAAATCTTTTCTTAACTTAATTATCTTAATCAATCTATAATAGATTAAATAATAATAAAAAATAAGTGAATATAATTTTATGCTAAAGCATAAATTTAAGGGCGACCCATAATAATAATAATAATAAAAAATAAGATAAATTAATGCTTTTAGACAGTGTCAAAATCAAAGCGGCCCCATAATATGCACAATTTTATAAACAAAATGTGTCCGGAAGGGTCGATATTAGGGGGACATCTATCGCCGTTTTACTTTTTATTGGAAGCGACCACTTTTGACCCCTCCATCTAAATTCCGGTCAGGGAGTGATCCTAGAGGTCTGGTTTTTTTGGACATAATCATTTTCTTGAAAAAAACCGTCTCTCGGCGGTGAAACTAGTCGATTCCTTTGTATATCTTGTGTTTTTTATATAAATTAATTTGCATGTTTAAACTAATCAGGTGTATGGCTTCATTAATGCGTTTCAAAAAATCCAGTACACGTAAAACGTTTCTAATCTTTCTAATCTACAATGGTGAAGGTTTGATTGTAATATCTCTAACCGTTTGGCCATTACAGAATGTGACATCCAGCAAGCATAAAAGCAAGTTTTACAGGCATGCTGTAAGCTAGGGGCCGCTAAAAAGGAAGTACATTAACGAAAGGAAAAATAAAAAAAAGTTAGAAAAATAAGAAAAAAATAAAACAAAAAAAACAAAAAAACAAAAAAACACGCGGACATTGAAAAAAAGAAAAAAAGCAACAAACTTAAAACGGATTAGATACACGGATTCAAACCGAGAACCTACCAATCTCTCTATAGTTGACAACTGAAATGAGATGGTTGCATTTCTGACATTTAAGTTAATAGCCGAAATCCAATAAAAACGAAGCCAAATATCTCGAACATGGTGGGACGTTGACCCCTTAAAATATCCTACCTCTATGTTGTTTGGGCCTCTGAACACGATGGTGAAATCCGTTTGTCTATTCGGCCTTCTATTGGGGAGTTATTAAGAGGGTACAATGACAACAATGCCAAATATCTCGAACAGGAAAAGTCGTTGGCCTCATTCCTACGGTGTTTGGGCCTCTGAATAGATGGTTAAGTCTGTTTGTCGACCTTCCGTTCGGGAATTGTCTGTCCGTCCCCTAATAATTCCCGAACGGGAGGGACAGACACAGACGGACGGACAGGACAAACGCAATAGCTACCGATTTTAGTCACTATCAAAATAGCTCCCAAATGGGTCGCTAATTACTGTAAAGATATTCTCTCTTCCTTTTGTCTTGCTTTTTGCTAAGACCGTACAATCCGAAAACTCCGGTTGTAAAATATTTTTTAATGATTTATTAAAATGTCTTTTCAATCTTTCTTTTGATTTTAAACTATCTTTCAAAACAATATGCTTATAAAAACTCAGTAACAAATGTTGTAGAAATTTACAAATAAAATTGATGATAATGGAACTTCTGACTATTTTAATTTTTTTTTAAATTTGATATAAAACTGGACGAGCAGCGAACGTTACTCGGAAGCTGAAAATCGGACTGTTTTTAACATGTTGGAATAAAATTGACATTTTAAGAACAATTGCTATTGTTTTTGGGCTCTGGTTAACATTCTTTGAAATCAAAACTTTTCTTTGAAATTTTAGCTGGCAGAACAGGGTTACAAATTTATTGAGTTGTTTCTCGTTTTGTCCAAATGTGAAAATCGAAATGAATTGGAAACTGAAATACTAAGTGTTGTGTTCAATATCTTCCTTTTATCAAACAAGATTGTACAGTGCAGTCATTGCAAAAGAAAATATGGATGCATGAGTGATGTGTAGTGTATTTAGAAGTGTATAAACACAATACTATTTGACAATTTTGAAGGAGATTAGAAAAATAAATAAAAGAACGGATGAGGAGAGGCTAAACTTTGGAATGAATATTTCCTGATAAGGTTAGGAAAAGATGGAAAAATTCTGCTTTGAAAACATTATGATGCTCAGTAAAATAACTAAATTTTGTCAAGCCTATTATTTAGGTTTTATAGATACAGGTATGCGCAGTTTAAAGCCCATTGCACATGGTTCCGAAAATGTCGGTCGGATCCATGTGCAAGGGGCTTAAGGGGAGCGCGTGAGATCAAAATTATCATATTGAAATGCAAAAAGGTAAGGTGAATGAGGGTGTTTCGGAACCCAATTTAAAAATAGGGTGATTCAGTCGAAAATTTACATATTCAAAGCATCCTCATTCACCTTACCTTTTTTTCATTTCAATATGATAATTTTGATCTCAAACGCTCCCCTTACGCCCATTGCACATGGATCCGACTGACCGATTTTTGGATCCATGTGCAAAGGGCTTAACAATAAAAACTTTTTTTTTTTTTTTGATAGATAGAGAAAGTACATATTAAAATATTACAATGACAAGTGCATTAAATACATAAATCCGCAGCATAGATGTTTATAATACTTTCAAGTACGTACTTAAATGTCTTGCATTACAAGTTAGATATATACTATATCGTTATACGGTTGACAGCGGAATTGATTTGTTGATATCAGCATCAAGTGATGCGGGAAAATACACCCTCTACGGCCACTTATTTCTTCTACGTCCTGTTTTTCGATTCAGATAGGGTTTTTCGATTCTGTAGAACCTTGGACGTATATGTGACCTATCTGTCATTTTACTCAAATTGTTTGGAGGTGTGGAGAAATGTTCTGTATTGCTGGTTTGGTTTTCATTAAACTCTTCAGTCATTTTATTAGATAAAAACAGGTGAGTTTGATCAGATTCCATCAAACCTGGTTGTGCGTTTTTAAAATTTCTTTCTCATGTTATTGTTGTACGCACATTAAATTTATGCTTTGTATAATTTTTGTTTAACACTTAATCCTCTACATGCTAAGCGATCGCTATCGGGGATTAATTGATTGGGCTTTTTATTCTTTATTTAGGTTTTGATGTTTTTTTTAATTGGAAGGCCGTTGTTATGTCTACGTTCTTATGTCTACTCTTATCTACTTTTTATGTCTACTTTTGTTCTTTTATAAGTTTCCCGAATTCACTGAGATGCAAGATACTGGGTGGATCCAACTGACAGGAAACCAGAAATGGTCCATCTTGGATTCCCGGTATCACAATTTCAAAAAGCAGACAGTGAACTGTCAGTTTGTTTTTAATTTTTTTTCTCATGTTATTGTTGTATGCACGTTAGATTTATGCACTAGTTTATTTCTAATCTTTCAATTCATATTAATATTCGAAATTAGTATATTTGATATTAATGATTATTTCATAAAAGAACTCAATGAAGCTTTAATATCACTGGCAACGGTGACATTCTCTTGACTATTTTCTCTCTGTTCCTGATTGCTTATAAACTATTTAAATTCCTAATGAAGAAACACTTTGTTTTTCTATTTATTAATTCGCCGTTCTGGCATAGCCTTGTGGTCAGAGCGACAGCCTTCCACGTGGCAGATATGATGGAACTCGGGTTCAATCCCGGCGCCGGCATGAATGTTTATTTCCTTTCCTGTATTGTCTGCTTCTTCATTTTTCCCTTCAGATCTAAAGCCATTTCATAATGGTTTTCTGAGGACGGCAGCGGAAAACCACTTCAGTATCTATTCCACAGGATATTCTATAGAACCTTCCCGTTGATGTTGGCTCAGTGTGCGAAAGCATATGTACTGCCCAGTTGTGTTTTTTTCTTGATTTATAAATTATTATAAGGAAATTTTGCTTTCTATTTCCTTTAAGTTAAAGTTGCGATCAGGCCCAGAGGACCGCGCAATGCAACTGGAGGGTAGGCTCCAGTGTTCAGAACCTACGGGACAAAGTTGAGGACGGGGGGTTGGCCCGTCGCTCGCCCGCCTTTAACTCCCGGGAATTAAACCCGGTACCCATTCTATAGAGGGCTGGGTAGACCCTAGGGCCCGTTTGGAGGAGAAAGAAGCGTGCAAAAATTCCCGTCCTCCGCCGAGGCCGGGAATCGAACCCGCTACCTCCAACCCGCAGCCAAGCGCCCTTACCCACTCGGCTACCGGGCCCACTTCTATTTCCTTTACTTTCTTAAATTCCAATAAATTAGAATTTTCTAATTTTTTCTGAAACCCATAAATTTCTTTATACGCAAAATATCATAATTTCAATTGGATGTTCTTTTCAACATCCTATGACAACGATATTTCGATATTTCAACTCTCATTAAGTGAAATACTTAAATATTTCAAACGCAGAAGCCTTAGGGTGAGAAACACAGGTGCAAAGTTTTAAATTATCGCACTATCAGTCAATAACACAATTAAAGTAAGAGGCAAATCAAACTTCCGATTAAACTTATTTTTCTTTGTTAGT
Organism: Thereuonema tuberculata; assembly: GCA_023159025.1. NCBI lineage: Eukaryota > Metazoa > Arthropoda > Chilopoda > Scutigeromorpha > Scutigeridae > Thereuonema > Thereuonema tuberculata. Next base: position 9,291,944 of record JAFIDM010003189.1, on the reverse strand, counting down.
TTCATGTGGATCCCGACGTCTTTCAAGATCTTTGCCTTCTGTATTCAAATATTTTCCATCTTCTAGACTTTCAATCGTTTTCAACACCTCCATAAGGGTTTTCCGTATCCCCTTCGGATATGATGAACATCGGGTTTTGCATTTCTGGCATCAGACAAAAGATCTTAGAAATTCTTTCACTCGCAGATGTCTTCATTAAAATTCTATTAGATTTTGGTGATACTTTTCATGGGTAAACCCAAAATGATTTCAAAGTTTCCCTTTACTATAACCTAGTAAGTTTTAGGCCAAAGTTTCGCAACCAAATCTAAGGATAGTTAAATAAAAATGTAATATTTTAAAAACAAAATATTTAAAGTTACTACAAAAGAAGCAGGTGTTGCTGATGTGCAATGTTTTTTGCGCACGTAATATAACATATATCTAAGTGATTTCCATCCCGTTTTATAAAATTTAATTTTACATTTTCTTTTGCGATATTGAATTCTAAATATGCAGTTTCTTCATTTTTTGTTTGTCCTTTCTATGTATTTTTTCTATACTTCACTTCTACATAGAATATCATTACCTTACAAGCACCGTAACATTAATAGTCTATTTTTTTCAGCATCTTTTATTTATTTTGTATCTTTCAATACATTATTATAAAAATATTACATTAACCATCTGCCAGGAAGTATTTTACTATTCGGAAATTAATAGATCAGATAAGGGAATGCAGTTACCTGGAAATACAAAGATTTACAAAAAAAAACTTAAAAAGAAGTTTGATATTTTATTTTTACTCGAATTCAAAAAACTTTGTTGTAAATAATATCTCAATTACAGCAAAATAAAAAAAAAGATTGTTGCAATAAAGTCGTGTTTAATTCTATCATTAAATGAGGCAACAACTTCTCTTATAAAATTTGAATAATGAATATTAATTCCTTCTTTATTTCCGAAGCATCAACACAAGAATAAGGGTATTTTTTTTTAAAATGTAAGCAGCTATTCTGTAGTATAATGATGTTATCATTTTGAAACTTCTGTGTTGTCTGTGAAAGAACCTGTTCTGAGCAGTTCTTAACAAGACACATTTTTGTTGATAAAAATGACTGAAGCGCAGAGAACGATTTTTTTTTTTTTTTTTTTTTTTAGGTTATCATGAAGCGTTCACTGATACTGAATCATTATTCATAAATGATGAAATACAAGCAATTTATGAACCCAAAATTCAACGAATAAAATAAAACGTCAATTATCCGTGAAGGCGCTTGAAACATGATAAGTGAAAAAAAAAACAAAACCGGTTAATCTAAAATACATTTTATTGAATTAAATGCATAAAAAAATCTTATGAAAAACATACGATAAACAGTCTTGTAGTTTATAAACACAAAACTTAACATTTTAAACTTATTTTACATAAAAATTCCATGGCTTTTTGTTTGATTAAACATAGAGAATTAAAAAAATAATGAAATTTGTACGTATTACAGAAGACGACGGTAAATCCGATAATAATATGGATGTTATAAAACGACGTCATCGGCGATTTATTATAATAGATTTATAATAAACAACTGAAAAGGTTCTTTGTAAATCATAAGAATATTATTAGTGAAGCAGTTTATGGGATAAAATTTTAAAAGCAAATGAAGTTAATTGCTATGTAACTGGAAGAGATCATACGTCGTATTGTTGAACGACTTAAATGATTACTACTTCTTAAGAATAGTTAAAATTTAGGCCAAACGCACAAATGGTTTAAAAAAGTGTTTTGTTTTTTTGTTTTTTTTTTAATAAAGAAAAAAAAGAATTACAGATAGAAACAAAACGTTTCGACTTCCCTGCAAGTCATCGACCAAGGAACCGATCAAGTGCATACAGTGGGTTTATGTAACTCTCAACAACCAATCCCAGCTGTAGGTAAATGAGGTGATACTGACAGTATTACCATCTCGTCTTCCCTTTCTACAACTATAATGTTAATGTCTCCTCCTTGTGTGAGCATTTGAAATAACATCGAAACAAACAAGTCACATGAGTATATCAAAATGTTAAACATCGTTCTTATCCTTTTCCTTTTTAAAAAGCCATACAAATAAATATTTTGCACTGATATAGAATCATTGTAACAGAATGAATCTTTCAATATGCACAATGACTCTTTATATTTCCGCTGCAGTGCCTGATCCTCATAACCGTGGATGCTGCAAATCTAAAACGTTTCCTCTACGCACATGATTTGCTGTATCATAGTTCAATTGTAAATACAACCACTTCTTGATGTCAACTTTCTTGATATTACATTTTTAGAACATTTCGATTATAGCAATTGATTAAAAAATACCTGTAGAAAAAGATCTCAATAATCTTTCAATGAGAAATTTTTAATTCATCCACAATTTGTTAATTTGAATTAAACTTATTTCTGTTTAATTCCTTTAGTTATTCCTTTTGTCACTAATAACTAAAGACGTATTAAATCTTTATTTAAGAGTAAAATTCAGTTTATGAATCATAGTTTGTTTTTTGAAAAGTTCCTCATTCCGCTTGAAAACGAACAACCTTGTTGTTGATCCTCTCACAGAATTCCTGTTAACACGAGACGAGTTTTTGTATTTTCATTTTGATGTTGAAGGAAAATGAATGATAAGGATTTCGCCTCGAGGATTTGGAGAATTGGTTGTTTTCATTCCTCTAATCTTTCCTTACAGAATAAACAAAAATGTTAAAAAACAATATTTTAAGCATTTGAATGAATGGATTACGAAAATGAACAATAGTTAAATGTTACTGTCGTATAGAAGCTAATAAGACAACAACATTATTAAAAAAAAAGTAACAAGCTTAGTTTGTAATTAGTTATCTTTGGGAAACTTATTCACTGTGAGGAAGTGAAGTATCTGTATTAATAAAAAAAAAAAAAAAAAAAAAAATAGCGTTTGCGTACATACACAGCCAATTGAATTGCGCAACTATTGAAGTACTCACGCGCGTTACCAGGCAACAGGAGTACTGTCTCATGGTCAACTCAACTGCGCAACTGTCCGACTGTTACAAATGGATTTCAATATGTATTGCATGTATTCTTTAGAATTTAAACTTTAATTTATTGTTAATTTTAGTTTTTAAGTTTCACTTGATTTAATTTGTTTGTTTGTTTTTTAATAAATAAAATATTGTTTTCTGTTAAATACACGAGGATTCCGAAGCGAAGCAACGGGTAGCCGTCTAGTTTTTTAATTAATATTTTTCTAGAAAATTGGGAAGAAGATGATGTGAATCTTTTCCCTTTTTATTTTTTATTTTATATCAGCTTGATAAAGAAAGTCGATAAGACTTTTGAAATATTGCGGTGAGAATTTTATGTTTTGGAGTGTGTTTGAAGATTAATAAAGTATGAATCAGTTTTGTCTGTCATCTAAAAAGCTAAAAAATTAAAAATACGTTAGATAACGAAAATTCTAGTGGATTTATGGATCAAATATGACTTCCGTGTTAAGCTTAATATAAACTAAGTTTATTGAAAGCGTGCGAAAATTATATAAATCAAATAATTCGATGGATAGAGGGAGGATATCATTACATTTATATTAATTTCTTATTTTAATTTGTTAATTTTTATCTAACTGTCCCTGGATAAAAAGAAAAAAAAGTTTAAGTATCTCCCTTCAGACCTACATGGCCCTTTAGGTCGAGGGATTGAAGGTTTCGACCAACGGACTAAAATTGATATCGAGTGGTCAGCCTAAAACCCGGCCGCCTTTAACCATCTTAAAAGAATCAGATACCCATCCTTCGAAGAACTGAGTGGACCTTAGAATCCATCTCAAGAGGATCATGAAAACATTCCCGACCTCCGTCAGAGTATGAACCCAACTCCTCCAATCCGCAGTCAAGTATAGTTTCACTAGGCGTGTTCCAGGATACAGTTAGATCAATTGTGATGAAACACGGTATTACGTATTTTGTTTTTAATTACTAAGCAGTAATTAGATTTACACGAGTCAGTCTTTAGTAAAATGATGATTAA
>JAFIDM010003189.1:9266800-9283461 GCA_023159025.1 Thereuonema tuberculata | reverse complement strand
AGCCACTTTTTTAATAGTTTCTTCACATTGGATATGATTCCAATTTTTATATATATTTCTTTTTCATCTATATTGTGGAATAAATTTTGACTGTAGTGATGAAGGTGTTGGAGGTGCTTAGGCGTAATGTTGTTTTCCAACTCTTCATCGTGGTATCCGAGAATGCCTTGGGATGTATTTTCTAGAGATGGAGTTTGTGTAGAAGCCAGGAATGAGGGACAGAATCAAATGCTTCTTGTAGTTGATGTATGCGATGTTAAGTTCCTATTCTTCGCGTGCGCCTGTCGCAGGACTACCGAGTCAATAAGGAGTTATTAGTGTCAATAACCCTGGGAATTCCTGCGACAGCCCTTCTGTTGTCTGGAATGGATGTTATGTGTCTCGATATGTGTGTAGATTTTGTCTGCAAGGCAGGAGGTGAGGATTTTGGAAAGTGTCAGGACCAAAGTGATTGGACGATAGTTTACAGGGTTCGCTGTTTCAGTGTTCTTGCTCTTTGGGTACAGTAGGTGACACCTTGTGTGAGCAAAAGAGGTATACGTTCTGGATGTTGGATTATGTCAGTGAATATAAGAGTAGGGACATGTGTGCATGTTTTAGTGCTGTCTGTATGTCTGCGAGAGTAATATCATAGAAGGGTTTGTGGTCAGTGAGTTGTTATTCCTCTGTGATCCATGGTGCTTTATGTGTTTGCCCGGAGTGCACTATTTGTATCTTCGTAATCTTTTTGCAAGTGCACTCAGTTTTTGTTTTAATGTGTCGAGATGTTCCTGAACATGGTTATGATGGTTTGAATGTGAAGGGAGAGTGTTTATGTGCTTGAATATCTTCCTAACCTGGGACATAACTTTCTTTGTTTTGTTTCCTGCACAGTATTATGTGAGCCTGACTCTTATTATTATTATTGTTGTTATTACTATTATTATATTATTTGAAATTCTTAGAATGTTGATTTTGCTGATAGAAGAGATTTGTTTTTTTTCCTTACTAAAGCCATTAAAATGAGTAAATTTTCTTGTAATACACTGCGGAGGTTGTTCGTTATCAAAATCTATATAAGTGGCATTGTACAGATAAGTTTCTTTTGAATTCTTTAATACCAGAAATAAAGTCTTTCATTTAGTCTCCCCAGAGTCCTACTATTGAGTGAGCGTTTGTGGACGGAATCTGTTTCGATTCTGATGGTGGAGAGATTTTCCATGGATAGTTCTTCTATATTACAAGTACTAGATTTGTGTCCAATGGGTATCTGATGTGTTCAGGCGGGTGATTTTCCTTTTTCTATTCATCCCCTGAAGGTGTGATCGCAGGAATCTATCCTCCTAATGATTTTTTTTTAATGTAAAGAATGATTAGAACTGTTATACTTTGAAGAAATTACAAATTCAAATTGAACACGAACTTGTAATCACTCTGTACTCAAACACTCTTGTGTATGTTCTTGTTCTTAATCTCTCTATAATGAACGGAGATTAGCCTAAAACCAATTTAGACATTACAGAGAAATAGATCCACTGAGATTGTCTGTTAGGAATTACATGAACAAAGAGCAATGTTAGAGAGAATGAAATCACTTTCTCAAGGATTGGGCGGGTCATGTAGTATAACAAAAGATCACTAACTTCATAAGAGAAATTTTCAGTTACATTCTTCAGGATCAAGAAACATCTACTCATGGTAGAAGAAGGAAAGTAAAATATAAGTCTTAATGGATTCGATAGAAGCTTTATAAAGAACATAAAAACCTTAGAAATACCGTCTTTTTTCAGTTATTAGATAACGTGAGAAAGTGTTGATGATGACGACGATAGAAGAGACAATAAGTACTTAACAATATTGAAATGGAGGCAATTACAGCCTTTTCTTTTTCTCAAAACTCAGTTTGTGTTTCTGCTTTTGAAACGGTGACTTTTGTTATTCTTCAGTCCCTTTTTCTCTTAGAGCTTTTGACGTTTCACTGAGTGTTAAAGACCAGACATTAATTAAATCTCTTAATTGAATAAACTTTGTTTACTGAAACTTCGTACAGGCAGTTTTGAACTATCTAATTGTGATTAGAAAGTTTAATTGAACATTTTTATTTGTTCTCTTGTACTGTCTATTGTTTTAAAGCTCTTAATGTTAAAATAACCTGACCAAAAACCCTAAAATTTTATATCTGTGTTATTTACAGTCAAACGTAAAACATACGCCAGTTTCTATTGATCTCCTTTCTTCTCATCCCCAAAACTGAGCCCGAAATCACTTCTTTAAACTACTGGGCCGATCTCTATAAATTTTGATTCAGGACGATGATTAATTACGATCCAATTTAATTTATGATCCAATTTATGAAGGTAATTCTTTTCTTACCCCTCTCCCACTTCTAATCCACGAGCTGCTCTTCCATCCCTAAATGCAGAATGCTCAGTCCCTAATAAGCGATGGAAAGCAGAATGTATGTCTAATTCTTACTTTAATTCAAGCAAAATCACTGGATACGTTCAATGTGATGATCTTCAATATGAGATTTCAATTTCAGTAGGCGTTCCATCTGTTAAAAAAAAGAAAACGAAAAAAAAACTCACGCAAAGACATATCTCGGGTTTGGTTCTTTTTTTTTAACCTCAGACCATTATGGATGCAAGAAGACAGTAGGCTGTTTTGATCAAAATTCTTTACCGTAAAGATTTCGAAGAGGGGCCGACCATCTTTTCGTATGATAAAATATTCATTTCACTTTTTATTTCAATATAATTTTCTAAATTACCTTTAAATTAAAAAACAACATTTTTATATTTGTTTATTGCATTTTATTTCATAATTCAAATATTTTAACATAAACTAAACCCAAAATAAAGATACGAAGTTATGGTAAAGGCCCCAATAGTAAAAACTTTAATTATTATTGATTAAGAGAAATATTACTATTCACTGGACCATTTTTATTCTCTGTTTGTGAAGGCATCGCATTACAATTCACTGGTCCAGTTTTACGGATGGTCCAATTTTACGAAAAATTAGTTCATATATGGTTCCTTTATTTTGTGTCTCATTGGAAATTTATTCGAGACATCCATCGCATCAATGACTGGGTTAAAATTTGGTATGATTAGTATGTATTGTTCATACATCCATCCAGCACATATTAGAACGAACAGAAATGGAGAAAGATTGATCGAACTGTGTAAGGGTTACAACCTTAAGCTTATGTCGACCAACTTTAGTAGACGTCCCAAAAAGCAAAAAACCTGGAGTCTAAAGATCACCTAACCCCAGTCTTGGGGAATTCCAGATCGATCACGTGGCTATTTCTTCGGTGAATCAAAAGGAAATTATGAATGTTAAGGTCAGAAAAGGTGCTAATGTGGAACCTGATCATTATCTGACCACTATAAAAATGAAATTCATCCCACTAAATATGAAACAAACACAAAAGACTAGGATACTGAGGATCGACCCTAGAACTTTAAACTCTAAAAAACTGGAATTTCGGGAGAGACTTGATATAGAAACTGATGACTGGGAAGAAATTAATACAAAACTTGTAAGAACATCTTATGAAATAGCTCCATTGAAAAGAACAAAAAAACATAGATGGTGGGACGATAAATGTGAAGAGGCGCTGGAAAAGAGAAGGTGTGCATGGAAGAAATGGTACTCAACAAAAAAAGACGACTATTTCAGGGAATTTAAAGAACAAAGAGCACTAACTGCTAAAATCATTCGAATGACCAAAAGAAACTTTGAAAGAAATCAACTCATACAGATTGAAGAGGATTTCAAAAAAAACAACACCAGGAACTTCTACAAAACCTTCAAAAATAGGTTGCAAAGTTATCAATCCCCCAATCTGTGTTTTAGAGATGAAGGTGGAAGGCTGGCTTTGAACAATAGGGATAATTGTGAAATTCTGGCAAAATATTTTGAGAAACTACTGAATTGTGAAGAGCCCAGGGAGAAGTTCCTACAACAACTCCCGACACATAAATGTGTAGAGTCTAACCCACCAGATTTGGCAGAAATCCAGCAAATCATTCAATGTCTTAAGGATAATAAGGCCCCTGGAGAAGACTCTGTGATTGCGGAAATGTGGAAAAAGACCGGTAGTGGACAAATGATAAAACTGCAGGGATTAATTTGGGAGACGGAGGAAATTCCAACGGATTGGAAATTGGCATTAATCCATCCATTAAATAAAAAGGGAGATAGAGCCGTTACCGACAATTACAGAGGCATCTCCTTCTTACCAGTGACGTATGAAATTTTCTCAAAAGCTCTTCAAAACAGGCTGGAGAGTCAGATGGATGATGAACTGGGTGAATATCAGGGAGGATTTAGGAAGGGAAGATCCTGAACAGATCTTTAACCTGAAATAATAAGATACAGAAATCTAAGATCAACAGATATTTATGTAACGTTTGTAGATTTCAAGAAGGCCTACGACTCTATTGATAGGGAATCATTATTCAATACCCTGGAAGAATTTGGGGCTGATGACAAACTAATTGCGCTTATAAGGCAAACCTTTACGGACACCAACAAAGATCAAATTCATGGGAGAAACTTCTAATTCTTTTCAAATCAGATCTGGCGTAAGACAAGGAGATGGGTTGTCCCCACTCCTATTTAACTGTGTACTTGAAAAAGTCGTGAGAGAATGGAGGATAAAGCTGGATGAGGAAGGAGTGCAGAAGATTAGAGTTGGACGAGGGAAAGATGATCTTTGCTTTGATTGCCTAGCTTTTGCTGATGATCTGGCAATACTGGCAGAAAATATGGACGACGCAATAAAACAGATTAATATCCTGAAAGAAATGGCCGAGAGGGTTGGCCTACAGATCAGCTTTGAAAAAACTAAGTATATGACAAACGTGAAGGGAGCTCGGAACACCATGAAGACCAAATATGGAGAAATTGGTAAAGTAGGAACATTCAGATACATGGGGGAAATTATCCAACCTAATGCACTGGACAACAAGGCGAATCTAGAAAGGGCAAGAAAAATGGAGATGGCTTTCCAACTTACGAAAACTATCTACAATAAAAAATCGATGTCCATAAATGCTAAAATAAGGCATTATAATACCTTAATAAAACCAGAAAGCCTCTATGCGTCTGAATGTCTGACAATGAACACAAGCAAACAGATGTTTGAGATTGAGAAGAAGGAGAGGAAAATAATAAGAAAAATTTTGGGACCTACATTTGTGAATGATGGATGGAGATTGAGGAGTAACAGAGAGATCTATGAGAGAACCGAGAGAATGAGGGACACAATGAGGAAGAGAAGGGCTAACTTCTATGGACATCTGAAGAGAATGGATGAGAACAGGATGACAAGGAGAATTTTTGACTACTTTGATAGGAATGTTAAAACCCAGATGACCTGGTTTACTGGTGTCAAGGCGGACCTGAGAGAAATGAACATTGGGGAGGAAGAGATTATGAACAGGAATACTTTTAGAAAGAAGATCAAGGCCTTTGAGGGTTTCCAGGATAAAACTAGGAAGAAGGGGTGTGTGCAGTGGACAGAGGAGAGGAGGGAGCAACAGAGGGAAAGAATGAAGAGATATTGGAGGGAGAGAAAGAAGAGAGAAAGGAAATCATGACGAGAGTTGTTTCACGTGGTCCATAGTCGGCCAAAATCGAAAGAAGAAGAAGAAGTATGTATTGTTCAACTTAAAATATGATCCAATCTCTATCTCGTAATGGACCCCTTCTAGCACTGTCTGCTCAATCCCCACAGCAGAATATATAGCTTAAGTCATAATTTTTGAAAAATAATCTTTCCATCTTTAATTTCATTACTAATTAATAAATTAAATGTCGTAGAATTTTTATTTCGCAATTTGTTTATTATGTCTATTATTTTTATATCCATTGTTTCTATTATTACAATTGAGTTGATAATTCATTGAGTGCAATTTTCTTTACAATAACAACTTTTGCATTGTATTTTTAAATTCTACGTTTTTCCTGTTGACTCAAAATTCTTTGAATTTATTTATTTGCTATTTGTTCATTAATTTTTAATAGCTATGGAGAATGCTACCCAAATAAATTAATACACGATGTGATAAATAAAATAAATCTAAAAAAATTTGATAAAATTTTCTAATATTTCAAAATTAAAAATATTTATTAGAAATTGATTAATAATAAATATGAATCCTGTTTTGTCTAGAATTCTAATTCTAGATATTTTTTTCTCACTTTGGATTATAATATTTTTTGATTTGGTGATACACAGAAGCTCGGTTATAACGCGATCTTTCGGATCCAAGATCTCGGAGGTCGCGATATAACACCGATGTAACCGAACTTTTATTTCTTCGCGACATCAAATGTCGTATATCGCACCCTATTATCACCCACACGATTCCAAATCGATTCAAAATGGTCATTTCGCGATTACCTACATCATTCAGAGCTATGTGAGAGAATTTTATATTTATAAATATATAAATCATTACCTTTTCAACACTTCGATGGGTTATATTAGCCAAAATCGATTTGGCGCCGCCATCTTGACATCTTGTACAAACGACGAGTCACGTGGATCGAAACTAGGTATTCATATGCCTATGAATGGACATACATGGACCTGTATGATTAGGATTACATGGACCTCTTTACTGGTTGTCATTGGCAGAAAAATAGATCTCGATATTCATTTTGGTTAAACGAATAAGTGCGCGATTCCTGTATTTTTTTAAAAATGTATTGCATTTGACGCATTTTCGTGACATTAGAGTGGTTATAGAGTCTCAATTACTGTAATAAGGAAACAAGCATATTAATTTACATCTTTGATTTGATTTTAGGCGAAATTTTGCAATTTTACAATTATACACCTTTTCCAGAATAGAAGGGGACCAAATCGCGTTATATCCGAATTCGCGATATAAACAACCGCGTTATAACCGAGCTTCAGTGTATTTATATGTATATGATTTATTATGTATGATTTAAATGTTGTTTTTGTATTTTAATTCCTAGCACCTGTTGATGGGAATTATTTGTAATCCTAACAGGACTATGTTTTGTATAAGTATATATACATATATTAAAATAAAATATGTAGTAAAATAAGAAAAATAAATAAATAAATAAATAAATTCAACTTTAACTTGTGGGAATCAATGTTTACCAAAAACCGTAATGATATTTCACAAATATTGCACACATTTTAAAATGTGATCAATTTATAAACAATTAAAATTGCAAAAACGAACAAAAAAATGATAAAAAACATATTATCATAAAACAGGACAGTTTCGACCTGCGGAATATTGAAAGGTCATCCCCAGCCCTCAGGTCCGCAGTATGTCCACAGGTCAAAACTTTTATGGTTTTATAGTAATATGGAAGTCTTGTAGTAAGATATTATGTTTTGTAGTAGTATGTTATTATTATTTTGTTTTTATTTGAAATTTTAATTGCTTATATATAAACAGATTTTAAATGTGTCCGATATTTTTTAAATGTTACGACAGGTTTTTATTATTAATTTCCTAAATTTTGATTTATTTCGTTCTGGTAATTGACTGAGCAGCGAATCCTTACTTTCTACTTTCCTTTTCCCCACAGAAGAGCTTCTCTGCAAACAATTGGCTAATTCTAATTTTAAAAAATTCAAAAAAAAGACGTAATATTATGAACGTCTTTTTTTTTTAAATTTTATAGTAATATAATAACTTAGCTTGTAAATACAAAAACAAATTAATTGCAAAGAAGCCGATCTTAATAATAATTGTAGTTAAAATCAGAGACAGATTCATATTAATATTATAATTGAAGCCGTGCTGGCGTGGTCGTGCGGTCTCGGCGGCGGCCAGGCGTGGCGTCCAATGCGCCAGTTCCTGGGTTCGAATCCCGGCAGTGGCATGGGTGTTTCACTTTCCTTTCTTCTGTGTTCTCCGTTTCTTCCCTTGGGGTTGGCGCCCCCTTGCGGTATCTAGCCTAAACTCCTCTGGTAGGAGAGCATCCATACCCAGTATTGGGTGTTACGGGCGATATAGATAGATAGATTATAATTGAAACTCTATTTGAGAAGAACCTGTTTCATTTTGAAAGTTAAACTTAGTTACATCTGATCCAGTACTTTCCTAAATTATATAAATAAACTGTTTCCAAGTTTTTGCAGCTGTTGAGTACAAGTGCCTTCTGTTGCCCCATATACTGAACACTTAACTCAACTCGCTGCAACTTTGGCATCTGACTAAGAAGTTTGTGATAGATCTTGGAACAAAGAAATGTATCACAAACTTCTTAGTCAGATGCCAAAGTTGCAGCCAGTTGGGTTAAGTGTTCAGTCTATGGGGCAACAGGAGGCACTTGTACTCAACAGCTGCAAAAACTTGGAAACAGTTTATTTAAATAATTTAGGAAATAGAAAAAACGCAGTTTGGCGTAATTCGTGTCCTGAAAAAGGGGTTCTGCCTTTCCCTGTATGGAAGAAATATCTAAGAAAACTTAGTTACAGTTGATCTTCAACATCTAATTTCGTTGCAATCCTAAATTTCATTTTTTCGGTGGTACCTTACATAACCTAATTCAAAAGATAGAACATGAGTTTTAGGAAACTCAGGAGATAATTGATTAACTGGGCAGATGGAAGGCAGAGGAGTAGCAGCGTTGTAGGCAAAGAGATATTTCTTATCTCAACATGGAAGCGATAATGAATACACCCTGTAAAGAAAGTATAAACTCAACCGAAGTATTTCAAATAACTTTTTACTACAGGATCTGTTTACTTCCCGCTTTTTTCCATTGTCTATTTAAAAGCAATAAATTCATGCACCATTTAAATATTTCAAACATTTTGAGTTGCTTTTAAATAAAAATCAGTTTTCAACTGTAAGAAAATATAAACTCAAAACATATTATTTCGAAAATTATTGAAATTAATAAAGTGTTAGTCCTCCTTTCTTCTCTATAATTTCTATCATTCAGGCATTGTCCCAATTAATTTTTTCAAATCGGACATCTTTATGTGATCCCAAGCATTCCAAATTGCAACCTTCAGATCATTGAAGTGATGATACTGTTTGTTTCGGCCTTATACAATGTTTGCCATCCAACCCCAGACGTTTTCAATTGGGTTTATGTCAGGTGAACGGGTGGACCATGGAATGACATCAATTTTCTTTTTAAACTACGCTTTTGTGGATTTTTGACGCATTGTCCTTTGATATTCCCAATTTGGCCCTCATAGAAGGGGCCCAAATGGTATTAAATGATCCTACATAAGGTTCTGATATTTTTTAGAGTATATCTTGCCTTCCACAAACACTATATCTGCCTTACCTCCTGCCCAAATGCTGCCCACACCATCACTCCACCCCAACCTTATTGTCTGCTTAATCTTGTCTTCGACGGAGTGTTTACATCATGCCAGTATGCGGTATATCCGTCAGGGCCGTCAAGACAGAAACGTTCTTCAGCAGAAAAAACTATTTCGTTCCTTCTTTGATGCCATTTCACTGTTTTCTTAGCACAGCGAAGTCTGCTGGAACGATGAGTGGCAGTGAGCTTGGGTTTAGCATTCAGTTTTACAAAGTCCTATGATTATTTGACATTTAGCTTTTCCGTTCAGTTTGGTGAGATACAGTCTTTGGCAACACACGAGCAATTTCACGAGTGGACATCTCATCAGACGCAGCAAGATTTTGAATTCTCCGGTGGTCCCGAGGTATGAGTTTTGGAGGTCTACCTGGTATTTTTTTGGTTCCATAACTATCATCCTTCATGATGACATTTTGAGTAACAGTCTGTGAAGGATTTCATTCTGAGGCTATTTACCTTGTTGACTTTTTTTGACCAAGGAGAACATGAATTTTACATATTCATTTGTCAGTTAATGAATTTCCACGAGGCATGATAAAGCAGTGGCATGTGTTGCTACGAAAATGAATGGATTACATATTTTACCCACTTTTAGTTATCTTTATGCAAATTTGGGATATTCCAACCACTTTGCAGGTGTCAAAATCAAAACATTTCGTAGCGAGTTTATATTTTCTATCTACCCGCAAAAAAGAGCACATTCAAGCATTAACATATATCAGTCACTGTACTACAATTTCTCACTACAAGTTCACATCGCTAATTTTGAAAAAGCCAAAGCATTAACACAATACACAAATCATTGGCCATTGTTAAACTTAATGCTTATAAAACTATAACTTTATGTGTAAGGGAATACTTAAGATTCATATTCTTTCCCTCACTCACTCACCTAATAAATTTCTCAACCGTCCTACTCATCGCACAAATTAGTTTAACTCACTTCTTCTCCAGAATAGAACAGTTCTCCGGGGAATGGAATTCTTGTATATAATAAGCGTTTTATCAATTGGACAGGAAAGAACATGTTCAGAACAGCTAAAAAGAAATTTCCTTAAAGTTAAATATTTTCTCAATAAGTCTAATGGCAAACTGCAATTAGCTTTTTTTAATTGTATACAAAGCCAGTAAATCTTAAATATTTAAAACTCAATATCAGTTATACATTCACTTGCCTGCCGTGCCGGCGTGGCCGTGCGGTCTAGACGGCGGTCTGCGGTTGCGGCCAGTGTGCCGGTACCCGGGTTCGAATCCTGGTCCTGGCATGGATGTTTCTTTTTTCTTCTGTTTCTCCTTCTGTCCGTTCCAGAGGGTATCATTTGATGCTGTCTCCCTTGGCGTACCCTGGGCAAAGATACGTCGGTTAAAGGCATCATATCTCGCCACTATTTGTGGCCTAAAAAAAGCTGATAAAGCTATGAGCCCGGGCATTTGTAAAAAAAAAAAAAAAAATTTATATGCGGCACATATCTTGGGGCGGCATTTTTTATATTTAGTTTTAGTTGTAAAAAACAACTTCTTCACATCATAAGTTTACTATTCGATTTCTACTAATTATGAATTACAATATGATTTCGAATATTTTTCCTTATATTACGCTAATCGAATTGAAGAAATGTTTAAATAATTTAAATTCATCTATTTTACTGAAACTTATTAAGATTTACGACAAGAATATGAAAATATTCAAATTTCTTCATTAACCCTTTATCGCCCAGAGTCATTAGCTTTAGAAATGAATAGTGTAGTTAACATTTTACATTTTAAGCGCCTTGAAAAAATTAACATCTGAAGAAGAAAATAGTAAAACGAGATCAAATGCTGGAATATTACTTAATTTCAATGCAATCTTTTTCTTTTCTATGTTATCTCAATTTATGGGAACCCGTCCATTTGGAAGTTAATGACGCGCAAAAAATATCCGCAAATAAAAGGGTTAATGTTCATCAATGCCATATAAAACTAAATTCTTTGCAAACCCATTTCATGGAACAAAGAGATGCACTAATACAAAACGATGTTACAGCAGCCAAAACAATTTGTGAAGAGTTGGAGATATCGACTGAACGTCGAGTTAGAAGGAGAAAAAATATGAGTGGGGAAAATTCACGAGACTGGGGCTATCCTTAGAACAAGAAATACGAAGAGAAATGTTTTATCTATGGATAGAATTATAAAGAAAATAAAGGAACGCTTTGAGCAGTTGCATGTCCTTGCAAGAAAATATTCGTGTATAATATCATGTAGGCTACTAAATGAAGAATTTGATTGTCAAATAAATGACTTTATTGACATTGATCTAAAGAACAGTTCCGTTTTGAAAGAAAAAGGATCCAGGTTTTTATGGCTGTACCTGCACTATAAAAAGAGGCAAAACGTTGGAAGAACGGGGTGGGGGGTGGGGAAGGCCCTCTTGATCTACTAAAATTTATTCAACAGTATTGATTGGAAAATTCTGAACCCAACATTGTAATTTTGCTAAGAATTTTTTTAACAATTGCTATCAGTATCGCTAGTTGCGAAAGGAGTTTCTCCAAATTGAAGTTGATAAAAAATTATTTTCGTTCCACAATGAGTGATTTAAGACTAAAAATCTTGCAATATTGTCCATAGAACATGAAATTACAAATAATATAAATTTTGAGAGCTTTATTCACGATTTTTCTACTATAAAAGTTAGAAGAGTAAATACCGTATATAAATGTTTACATACACATATGTGTACAATTTGTTTGTTTATCCAAAAGAAATGAAATTATTTATTAATAAACATAAAATAAAAAATATTTAAGGGTAATTTTTTTTTTGTAAATTAGGTGTATGTTTTGTAATTTAAATAAGGCATCCAATGGTAAAAAAGTTACCCACCTATAGTTTGTCTCAATTACAATTATTTATGGGTTAGTCCATATGAAGTGGTCCAGCACTGGTTGATTGACAATTTTGAAAACAATTATTTTTTGTGTTCTGTTACCCCTATGTTTGGACAGTTCAAAACCAACAATATTAAACTTTTATACAAAGTGGTTTCAACATGGCGGCCATTTTTGTACTGAGACGCATCCCATTTTTATCCTTTTTAAGCGTTTGCAGTATCTTTAATATCTCAGGTTTAATACAACCTAGAACCATTACTAAAAACTGTGACCTTAAGCACATTACAGGCTATAATTTTGATCCCGTTCACTTTTCTCTTATATTTATTTCTTCTTAATAAATTTTGAGCTCAAAATTTCTTATTGCCATTGCAAAAAATCTCATTTTCAAGAATTTTTTTTTGGAGGCAAGGCAGCCTGTTTAAGGGTTCAAATTTTTTGGGTAAGTACATATGTGCCAGTAGTATTTGTAAAAAATTTGGAGATTTGTGACTCCAGGAGCATCGTTAATAATTATTTTTTTGTAAAGTTGCCCAACTAAAGGCATGAATATTTCTGGTGGATAGTTGTTTAAAATTCTGAAATTTCCACATATTAAGGTACTATACAGGGGCTAACTTGAATTAAAATTCTGACTTTGAGATCCAACTGATACAGAAAATATGGCGTTGTGAAAACCTATGAAAAGTTTACGACTATGCTATTTGTGAAGCGACATTAATTTTTATTTTTTGTGTTTTTTGCATGACAGAATGCTATAGACTCTCATAATATTAAAATATATTACTACATAAAGTACGCTACCCAAATAACGCCACCTTAACATTTAAATTATTGTAAATCTGGAAATAAGGTGTATCGAAACACGAAAATTATGACCAAGAAAGTTTAATCTTCTGTTTGAAGCATACCATAATGAAACATGAAAAATTTTACTGGAGAAGTATAAGAACTCAAATAAGAAAACTTTAACAACTGGCGTTATTAGGAACACCTGTTCTAATTAACTCCACCTACTTTCTAGTAACTTAACTTATTTAAAATTAAGAATTATTCCATCATTATTTGTACAAAATTACAGTAAAAAGCAACTAAATTTGACTTTCTGTAAAAAATAATAAAAAAAATCACTTGAAATTAACACAGTCTTTCTAATCTGTAGCTAAACCAAAAGAGGAAATGTAAAAATTAATTTGAATATCCCCTCCTTTTAAATGAAATGAGACAATAAGACAAAATACCATAAAAAAACTATTTTTCAGTTAACTCAAAAAGCTTTAGAGAAATAACCTTACAAAAAATGAAAAGTTTATTTGTGGCGTTAAAGTGGCGTTAAAGCGCTACTGAGCACATGGATCACTTGATACACTTGTTTGTCTACAATTTCCGAATTTTAAAAATAACTATCTTATCTACGTAGAAGAATCTTCAAGAATTAAGAAAATATATACAGTAGAGTCCCGACTATCCGAGTTAATGTGGACCAAGACTAACTCGGATAACCGAAAAAGTCGGTTAAACCGAAAATTGTAAATTAAAAAAAACGTCTAGGTTTAAATGTATAAATATGTTTAAATGTTTAAATGTTTTTTGTTTTACGTTGCTTTATGAAGAATACTGCAACGATGATTCGGCATTTTTTTAAGGATAACAGAATTGTTGGTGTCGAAACCATTCCCCGATCCCAGATAGGGTGTCCTATGACTAGACGAATGAAGATTAATTTGCGAAAAAAAATCCTAGAAATATTTGATAGCTAGGTTAAAGCGGAAACTCGGATAATCGGGGCTCGAATAATCGGGGTTTTACTGTAGTTTTATGTAGTTAATCTTTGCTGAACATTAAAAAAATCTATATTTTATCTTACCTTGATATAGTAGCAGCCTCTCAGAACCAGTTGTCGACACGAAATAGTCGAAATGTAATCTCACTCGAAAATGTTGGCGGTCTGCTAATAACTCACTTCAACAATAGATGGCATGTCAATGCAAACTACTTTAGTGCAGTACCGCCATCACTTATGTTTATGAAGAATTAGATAGGTGGCGTTAAGGGTATGCATGGCGTTATACGGCTCAGGTACCTTACAAAATATAATCTTAAGTTGGTCTGGAAATTTTTTCTGGTTTTGAAGTTAGGAGATTTGTGCAAGTATTAATAAGCTGATTTCTCATGCATGAAGATTGCTTTACATTTCAATACTTCTGTAATGTAGTTTTTTTTATTTAAACATGGTCCAGTCACAAGTAAATTAAATGACACAACCCAAGCCAATTTGATGACAAGTATCACGAGTTGCTTATTTCTAGAGCTTCTTCTGAAGTCAGATGCATTTCTAAGTACCATGAAATCAAGTATCTTGTGAAGTACAATTATACATTTATCGCTACAAGGTATGCTTGTTTGTAACTTGCAAAGTTACAATTGTATGATGAGAAAATGTGATCAATGTTCAGGACAGGAAGGCCTCATTGAAATGTTTTCACTGATTGAAGAATGTGATGCCATGCCAGATAATGTAGCTTTCAAGCAGTGGACTGTGGCTGACAGAGCTGAAATGATCACTGTCTAAAGACGAATTCTTTCAGTCTCTTCTTGAAAAGAACGTGTCTCTTGAAAAAAAATCACTGCATTTCTAAAATACAAATTCAATTTCTAAGAGAGAAGAAAGATGAACTGTCCGAATCCATTATTCTAACCGATTTTCAGAAAATTACACTTTTGTAATCCAAGTTGAAATACAAATCCATCACTTGGTGAACAATCAGGCAACTGTTCACCCTTTGGTTTACTGTTATAAATGTTACGGTGAACTTTGCAGCCGCAGTGTTTGTATTATTAGTGCTGACCTAGAACATGATACGTTAGCACTGCATACATTCCAATCCCAGTTGCTGATTCATATGAAAAAAACTCTTCCTGGCTTGGGAAAAGTTACTTACTTGTATATAAGATAGAGCAGCAAGCCATTATAAAAACAAAAAAAATCCTTAACCTCTGCTTTCACGAGTGAGATTTCGATCTTGATGAAAAATGGAACTTCACTGCATCGTCATACGGGGAAAAATGCTTGCGATTGTGACGGTGGAACTACCAAGAGGGAGGTGACAAAGGTAAGTCTGCAAAGAACTGTCACTAATCAAATTCTTACTCATGAAGATTTGTATCTGTACTGCTCACAAAAAAATCATGGAATCGCGTTTATATACATATATACGTGAAAAAAGAGGCTCTTTTCATATTTCAACGTATTTATATACATATATACGTAATCAACTGACAAGAGAAGCTGACAGTAAAATTTGACATCTGACAGCGACTATCTAGATCTCGGTCATTCCACCGATTTGTCCAACTTTCAGAAAGCATGATGAGATACTTCCCCACAACCAAGTCAGAAAATAACAACGATCTTATTACCATCAAAGCTGTAATGCTTACTGTGACGCCTGTGTTTACGACGAACAGTGGTGGTTAAGACTCATTGAAAATAAAAAATATGCACAGACTTTCAAGCTACTGTTCGTTTTGAAATGCGAGAACTACGATTCACAGATGATTCTACTCCGCAAAGGGGTGATACGCTGAGATGGGCACTTTTCTAAGACCTGTTTTTCTTTTAGTACCTGTTATTTTTGCAATTGTATTTATTCTTTCCATAATTCTTTCCCGAATAGCGCAAATAGAACGCTAGTAGTAAACTAACACTGATAAAAAGTAAATATCCTGTCTTTTATTTCTCCTCCACCTTATTTTCATGAAATCGAAGGAGACCTGACGCATGCGCATACGGTCTTGTAAACAAAACCGAACAGTAATTTATTAAGATTTCAAAGTTTATTTGTTTATCATGAGCTTCCTTTGTAATTTCGTCTCCCTTTTATTAAAATCAAATTATTTTGTAACTAAAACATGAAAAATTATTTGGGACAATAATAATAGTTATTTTTTTATGATTTCTAAATAAAAAAGTTACAGTCCCTTTAGGGATGACAAATTCCTATTAACAGGTTCTGAATATAAGTATACTATAATTGTTTTATTAATTTTGAATACAGTGGTAATAGTGTTAAAAAACATTAAAAGACTTATATCAATGCATAGTTTTTCAAGTGCTTTTTTTGCCAAGTAGACCGCTAAGTGCTAATTTTTTGATATCTTATATTAGGCAGTAACATAATTTAAAAGTTAAAATAATTTTATGATTTAATTATATATATGTTTGTACATATCAAAGTTGCCTATGTTTAACTTATTTTTGAGGAGTACAGTAAGAACTAATAACAATAAATATTAAGGATATTGGAAGTAAATTCAACAAAATAATTAAATGAGATATTACATACAGGATTTACAATAACAATGAAAACAATTCAATAATAGAAATTCATTCTAATTAAATTTTGTCAGCCACTTTTTTAATAGTTTCTTCACATTGGATATGATTCCAATTTT
>JAFIDM010003189.1:9245076-9256103 GCA_023159025.1 Thereuonema tuberculata | reverse complement strand
TATATATACATTTGTTTTATTATGAAAAATATTAAATTTAGGCTAAAATAAATTTAGCTTATTAGGGGCGGCAACTTTTGCCTGGCACCCCGGCGCCAACATACCTTGGCGCGGCCCTGCCTCTATTGGTTTTTAGTCCAAACGACATATCTTTGCCCAATTGAAACGTTTCCTCTCTTGACATGCTGCAAGTTGGTCACCTAGCATAAAGACCTCCTTAATCAAGCTTTCTACGCAAAGTGAAAACAGTGTCAGCATTCCTACAGTCTCAACAATGGCAGAGCCCCCAGTGTTCGATAGAGGACTTCGTGCTCCAGACTAATAATTGTAGATAAGGTCATCGGGCGCATAAACGAAGATAAGATCATCGAAAAGTTGTAGCCCTAAGCCTACCTTTCTTAGACCTTCAGTTATCTTATTGTATATTTTGGAATTCCAGTCTTGTGAATCACAAAAAAGCCCATTTGCCTGACTTTGGCCTGCTTCTAGTCTTCCCCCAACGCCTTCCATTGTAAGTTCAGTAGTTAACGATTGTCTCGAGCCATTGTTATACACATGCTACCTCAAACGCCTTTCTTCACATTCTGATGATGAACTGATGAACACCTCTCAAACAGCCCCATTCGTTTCCATCAACCGATGATATTTAACTCCATATTTCTTTACATATCAAAACTTTCAAGCATTTCCAACTCATTTTTACCAAATAATCGGGGTGATTTACCTTAAGTAAACTACTGTATAAAATACTGTAATACAATGATTAATAGAAACTGCACTTACTGCTGTTTTTCTTCGTTTTTCACTAACAAGTATCGATGATATTAAACATCTAATATACATCATATTTTTGCAAACCTTATATTTGCATGGCTTTAATTGCTTTCATAACAAACGGTTTTATATTTAACGAGTGCTACATCCATATGAAATAGATTTAGAGATTGGGATTAAGAATAATAATAAATAATAATGCGGGAACATGGCTAATTACTGATATATAGTTTCCTTTCTGAAACTCTTAATAATCGCTATTGGAGGCAAAGTTATCCACTATTGGTGGATTACTATTGGTGACCGGAATAATTTCCAGTGACGCTTAGGAGATCATTTTTATTTTATTTATTTTTTTTTTTTTTTGTCATGAGCACTTTTTATTTTTATTTTTTTTTATTTCTTACGATGCGAATCAGATTGAAACAATTGGGTAAATCGACAGTCTTGAAAACTAGGAAGAAAAACACACACACACACTTTTTACCATATTATTATTATTATTAATTCCATAACATGTCAAAATAATGAGGGAAACGAACGAAAATTTAGTTTTCTTTAGATAGATAATTCCTAAAGCAATTAGATTAAGATCTTTTCTTAAGATCTTATTTAAATCAAACTTATTTAAATATTGAGATATATGGGACGATCTTTTCTTTATCAAACAACAACAAAATAAGCATCTGCTTCTAAATAATCAAACATCAAAAACAAACAAATGATTCAAGATAGGTAATCAATCAAAAATATGGACAGATCATCATGTAATGATAATTAAAACCTGAATATTTAACGCAAATTTATCTTCTATGTGTAATGGATAAAAATAGACTAAGAAAAACAAAACTTCCCTCTTAAGATTTAAAACATATTTTGCAAGATAAAATTTACTGACGTTATAAAATACTGTGTAACAAAGTATAAATTAATAAGAATAAATCTCTTAAGATTTTTTTTAGAAAACTCTAGATAACAGAAGCCGAAATTTTATGTAAACTGTTGAATAATCACTAACTTTAATTTCAGGTTTCAACCCTCAATTAGTCTCTTATTCAATTAGTAAACAATGTAATTAGTTGTCCGGTTTTAGTTTTTTTGTTGTTTTTTTTTCCCCCACCATTTTTCTTCAAAAGAATACTTCCAAATCTATTTGGGAGAAAAAAATAAAAGAAACACACAGTACTAAGTGTACAGTTCTCCAGTTACACTGTGGATTTGGATACAGTGCGGTTCTTGCTATCTGGCATTGCCGTTGTAAATAACTCCCAGGAAAATATTAACTTTTTTTGCAAAAGTTGCAATGCAAGAAGCTTCCTTATACAAATGATCCAGCATTTGTCAAAAGAGGGAAAAAGTGAGGGGTTCTTGGAAATCTTTACCCTCCCACTGAATGAAGGAACAATGAAATTCCTAAAATAATTAATGCATGGAATAAAGGAATAGAACGCAGTCCTTACCACAAATATAGTTGGGTTTCACTCTTCGAAGTCCTTTCAGTGAGAATCAACAAATACATTGTAGATATCAGTTAATGCAGTCTTACAATACAGGTCACAATCTATTTTGCTTCCTCAAACCTCTTGATATAACCAGATAGTAATCTAATAGTTAATCCTAACCACACTCTGTATATTAAGTCTTAACTAAAGTAAATATAATAATAAAAGATATATGGTAAGCTATAATTTCAAGCTATTAATTAATTACTTCATATCCATAAAAAAAGGTCTATTTCTTAGTAGGAGAATCTTGATGAAATGGAAGTATAGAGAACCACTGAACAGATTTAAAATATCAGTAGTCTGATCATAAAATAAAAAAATTAAAAAAGCCTGCTTAGTTGCTTCATTTTGAACAATAACATCTGCTTTAGTTACTGAAAGAAAAAGTGAGTATGTAAATTGCTCACAGAGTTGCTTTAATTCAGCTTTATTGGCATCCCTAACACAATCGCTTCATTGGATGCAAATTTCAAGAAAAGCTATAAACTATCTCAAGGAATTAACTTCTTAAAAAAAGGCCTAAATGAAATCAAACAGTCTTATTTAATTCACATCAATTGGTTCTAAAAGTCTTATGGCCGAGTGCACCAAACTTCAATTAACTTTGATGGCTGCATTGTGGACGTAGCTAAAATTAGTGGGGGGTGCTGCTCCAGAAAAATTTTAGCCTTTGTTTTAAAATTGTGTGAAAGGAAACAAGCATGTCTAAAAAGAAAATTTATTCAGAAACTTGATAAATTTCTTTTTATACATGTTTGTTTCCTTTCACACAATTTTAAAAGAAAGGCTAAAATTTTTCTGGAGCAGCACCGCCCCCCCCCCCCCACTAATTTTAGCTACGTCCACAATGCATCCATCAAAGTTAACTGAAGTTTGGTGCACTCTGCCATCAGTAACACACTGATATGAATTGTTATTAACTGAATTTAGTTACACACTGATTAAATTGTTGATTCCAATTAAAAACAGAACTTATGTTACAGAATTTATGTAATAAAAAAAAGGCAATTCTTATACTTATCTTTTCTGCTTAATCTCTAAATATTATTTTGTTTTTTTTAAATTTAAAGAAATATATTACTTTCTATATTTGATAATTTAGACAATCTCCTTATGATAATATTTAAGGACTACAAAATGTTCCACACTGAGTAAGTAGGCTTTCTAGCTGTCCATCCAATTCACATAAAACTCTGAATATATATTCCAAAATTAAAGAAAAAAACAATAATAATTGGATCCAGGCTTTCCCAGTTTAGCTGGAATTTTAAAGATTTTAAAAGCTAATTTTAAATCGACTACTCTGTATTTACTTTGCTTTTCATCAATAATTCAAATCATTCCAACTATTACTTTGAAGTTTAATACTTAATCAATACAGCATTTGAGGAAATGTATGCTAGAAATAGGAATATTGTAGTGAAATAAACAATGAAATATGAATTGCAATGACAACCAGCACTCCTTGCAGTGCTGCCACAGAACATGTTCTTTGTTCTGGCTTATTGTTGTTCAACAATTGGAACTATAATATTGTTATGCATAATAGCCCCATAGATTAACATGGTGGTGGCAATCGGAACTAAAAATTGATGTGCATAATAACAACGACTGGAAGGTAAAAATTATGATATAATTAATTAATAGCTTGAAATTATAGCTTATATCTTTATCTTTTATTATTATATTTACTTTAGTTACGACTTAATATACATAAGAAAGAATAAAATAAAAGGCACAAGACTAAAGAGTTCACTGATCTGTTTTTGGAAATTGCGATAACGGGGATCCAAGATGGACCATTTCTGGCTTCCTGACCTTCGTCAGTTGGATCCGCCCAGTATCTTACATCTCAGTGAACTCGAGAAACATAAAAAGAACAAAAGTAAACATCAAAATGTTTTTTTTATTCTTTATTTAGGTTTTGGTATTTTTTAATTGCAGGCCGTTTTGATGTTTACTTTTGTTCTTTTTATATGTTTCTCGAGTTCACTGAGATGTAAGATACTGAGTGGATCCAACTGACGAAGATCAGGAAGCCAGAAATGGTCCATTTGGGGTTCCCGCTATCATAATTTCCAAAAACAGATCAGTGAACTCTTAGTCTTGTGAGTTTTATTTTATTCTTTCTTATGTTGTTGTACGCACATTAATTTTATGCACTTAATATACAGAGTATGGTTAGGATTAACTATTAACATTACTATCTGGTTATAAAAAGAGGTTCGAGGAAGCAAAATAGATTGTGACCTTCATTATAAGACAGCGGTAACTGATATCTACAATGTACAACAATATTGTAGTTCCATTGTTGAACAACATTACTTTTGGAGTCCAAATTGTCACTTCCAGGTGCTTAAGTGGATTTTCAAGAAAGTTCATGATCATCCCCCCTACCTCAAAAAGAAAAAAAAAAAATAATAAAAGTTTATTTTTATATATTGTCTACAGAACACACCCACACGCCAAATTTAAGTTTGTAGAATGTTGGGAAGATTACTAGACATTTTGAACAGACACACACAACCACAAATTTCCCATTTATATTATACATTAAAATTCTGAAATTTTTTTTCAGAAAAATGAAAGCCTTAGTAAAACCAATAAACCTTAAAAAGAAAAAATATTTTATTTATTAT
Source organism: Thereuonema tuberculata (assembly GCA_023159025.1). Lineage (NCBI taxonomy): Eukaryota > Metazoa > Arthropoda > Chilopoda > Scutigeromorpha > Scutigeridae > Thereuonema > Thereuonema tuberculata. The sequence goes on along the minus strand of JAFIDM010003189.1, from coordinate 9,251,185 downwards.
ACATTCAACATAATTCGCATATTTACATTAGAACTATCCTATATGCTGTTACTATTGTGTATGTATGTATCTACATTCTTCAGATTGAACTGGACAACCATTTGGATGGTTTTTATCGAACCAACATGGTTTTATTTTATTAAAAACAGTTGTGGGCCTGGGTTTTCTTTTACGCTGAGGAATTTCAGCACAGCTGTAGTTCTTTAGAGAAACAAAACTCTGAGCAACTGAAAGAAATCAACAACAGCAAATTACAATTCATGGAAGTTTTACTTTTTTAATGTAATCTTATGAAATATCTGAAAACCTTCACAGAAAACTAACACATAAATAATCCTATATTTTCATTAGTGGAAAAAGCAAAGATTTGATCTTAAGAAAACTAATCAGAAAACTAAAAATGTGCTAATAAAGATATTAGAATAAAGATATGATTTCTCCAATGACCTCAAAAGAGTGCTTTGCTCATTCCAGGATCAAGGAATAAGTGAAAGACAGTCCAAATAGGGATAATAATAGAAAACATATAAGGACTGGAAGTAAAATTTAATTAACTGTGAGGATTATTAATGGGAAAATGCTTTCCATTACTGTTAACCTCCCTTTCCAGCTGGCACTTGTTTTGTATTATCCTTCGTATCAGCACCATCTCTCACATTACTCCGTGATGACGGAGTGTGTCTGAAGGAGTAGGAGACCCATAGTATCTTTATTCTTACTAAATGTCTTTTGACTTCTCAATTTATTTGCTTTTGTCAATGTAGGGGAAGGTTGGGTAAAGTGGCTACTCTAAAGGAATTTTTTTTTTTTTTACATTGACAATAATAGTTACTGCATGCATATTAAATTTTAGTTTTACACTGTGTTGTTTAAGAAATAAAATGTATATTAGGAAAACTTTATATCACTATGTCTTTAATGCAAAAAAAAAAAAAAAATATTGCAATAGGATGTTACAACTTGGCCACTTTACCTGCACACAATAGATAGATATGATTTAATGTACCGCGAAGTAAAATGTTTGGATTTCAGAAATAAGAATAAGAAGTCCATGTGGTTGATAGAAGACGAAATCGGCAATGGAATAACCGACAAACAAGGAATTTTGAACAGATGGAAGAAGTATGTAGAAGAATTATATGAGACAGGGAATCGTCCAGATTAGCTATAGAAGATGAAACAGCTGTATCAGAAGACGAAAAAGGACGTTGTATTCTAAGGAAAGAAGTTGAGCTAGCGATTAGGGAAATGAAGAATGGGAAAGCAACAGGAGTTGATGGAATACACATTGAGTTAGTTAAATGCTTGGGTGAAGACAAGAAGCAAATACTATCATTATGCAATGAAATATATGAGAAAGGTGAATGGTCTGATGATTTCATGGAAACAGTATTGCTGCCAATACCGAAGAAAAATAATGCAAAGAAGTGCAATGAGTTCAGGACTATCAGCCTTATATCGCACTCAGCGAAGATTCTTCTGCGAATACTGAACAGATGTTTATATTCTAAGGTGGAAGGAGAGTTGGAAGAAGAGCAATTTGATTTTAGGAAAGGAAAAGGTACGAGAGATGCAATTGGACTGCTGCGAACAATCGGCGAAAGATATCTAGAAAAAAATAAACACGTATATGCAGTATTTGTGGACCTGGAAAAGGCTTTTGACAGAGTGGATTGGAATAAACTTATGGAAATCTTGAAGAAAATTGGTGTGGATTGGAAAGAGAGAAGGCTAATAACTAATCTTTATATGAAACAACGAGTCAAAGTCAGGATAGGAGAAAAATTGTCAGAGGGAAGTGGAATAGGGAGAGGGGTGCGACAAGGATGCCCTCTATCACCTACGCTGTTCAACATCTACTTAGAGGAGTTAGTGAAGAATTGTTTTCAGAACATGGGAGGGGTGATAGTAGGAGGAAGAAGAATAAAGTGCATAAGATTTGCTGATGATATGGCATTGTTAGCAGAAGAGGAGATGATACTAAGGGATATGCTACTGCAGCTGAATGACAGCTGTGAACAATATGGAATGAAGATAAATGTAAACAAGACAAAGACTATGGTTATCGGAAGAAAGACAAAGAAGATAAACATAAGTATTCGGAATGAGACATTGGAACAAGTGAACAACTTTAAATACTTAGGGTGTACTATAAGTGGTGATATGAACTGCTGCCAAGAAGTCAAGAGGAGGATAGCAATAGCAAAGGAGGCTTTTAATAGGAAAAGGAGCATCTTCTGCGGACCTCTGGAAAAAGAACTAAGGAAGAGACTAGTGAAGTGCTTTGTGTGGAGTGTGGCATTGTATGGGGCAGAAACATGGACATTACGACGCAGTGAAGAGAAACGACTAGAAGCATTTGAAATGTGAATATGGAGAAGAATGGAGCATGTGAAATGGACAGACAAAATAAGAAATGAAGCTGTGCTAGAAAGAGTGGGTGAAGAAAGAATAATGCTGAAACTGATCAGGAAGAGAAAAAGAAACTGGTTGGGTCACTGGCTGAGAAGAAACTCCCTAATGAAGGATGCACTGGAAGGAATGGTGAACGGTAAAAAAGTTCGAGGCAGAAGAAGATTTAAGATGATCGACAACATTATGGTAAATGGATCTTATGTGGAGACGAAGAGGAAGGCAGAAAATAGGAAAGATTGGAGAATGCTGGGTTTGCAGTGAAGGACCTGCCCTTGGCAGAGAACTATGAATGAATGAATAGATAGAATTTAGACAGATATATTAAAAAGAACTTTTTTATTAGAGTCAAAATTAAAAAGATGTGATGACGGAAGGAGTTGGTGCTGTCTATATATAAAACTAGACATTGTAGATTTTTGTATTATTGCTGAAGAAATCTCCTCGAGGGGAAGAAACTAGTTCATTGTAATATTTTAATTTGTAGTAAAAGTTTTTAAGAAGTATTCATGTGCGTTGGCTTTAATTTTGACTCTAATATGAAATGTGCACATAAAATCTTATTCATAACTTTTTTATATTTATTAATGTAATGTGGGGAGTGTGGGTAGCAGGGAAGCCGAGCAACGCGACCGTTGGTCTATTGTGCTATTTATATTTATTAAGTTTCATTTTCCATAAATGAGTAAGTGTATTTGATCATTTAAAAATAAACTGACCTTTCCTTGAAAAATTAAAAAAAAGACAATTTGAAAGGAAAAAATAAAAAGTTTTAAGTGTACTGTAATATCTTACTTGCAAAAACAAAGCCATACACCTGATTAAGCAGACACATTTATAAAAAAATAAAGTTACAACTAGTTTCTCCACCGAGAGGTGGTATTCTCAAGCATCTAGTTTTGCTTGAGAATACCACCTCTTGGTGGAGAAACTAGTTGTAACTTTATTTTTGTATAAATGTGTTTGCTTAATCAGGTGTATGGCTTTGTTTTTGCAAGTTTTGAAAGGAAAACTTAAATATTAATAAATGTTAGTATTACAATGAAAACTTGAAAACTATTATCTATTTTTTGTTACAATATTTCAGGCAAAAATAAAATTCAAAATAATAACAGCAGTATACAATACAAAACTTAAGAAATATAACAATAGGGCATGAAAGAATACAATACATGGTAAACTGCATACATTACATGAATTTCTGTGTATTTTTTGATATTTTGTTTGAAATATTGTAAGATGAAATAGTTAAAGAAGATTTTATGTTTCAATTACTGTTATATAGTAGAAGATATTAAAACATAGAAGTAAAAAGAATTTTCAAAAAAGTTTTCTTTCATTTATTAAAAACAGTGAAAAGTGAAATTGAGGAATAAATTAATAGAAAAATAAATTGTATATAAAAATGTAAGATCAGCCATAACTACAGATTGTAATAATAAAAATATTTTATAAGTTTAGAATTATGTAAAAAAAAATTATCAATCATTTGAAATTTTAATGACAGATAAATAATTAAATAGATAAATTAAATAAATAAAATAGATAAATAATTATATATTTTTTTTTAGAAAGCAAAAAATATCAAAGTACCTTGGAATATTTGATAATGGTTTTTTAGTAATGTTTGTAGGCCACCAAATTCACTTTTTAATTTGTTAAGGTTTTCTTTGCCTACAATTTCTGCAAGTTCTGGAAGAGGTAATTTCCCTACAAAAGAAAAAGAAATTATACACAATGCTAACATAAAACAAATATTGTTAATTCTACAACATTAGCATAATTTTTATTCTAGAAAATGAATTAATTAAAAAAAACTAAAACCTAATAAAAAAAATAAGACAAATTACAATTGTTGTTTCAGCTATATTTTTAACAACTGAAGTTTCAAGTTGGTTTTCAGGAGGACGAGGGGGAAAAAGTATGTCTTATAGAAATATTTGTATTTTGAATGAATCACTATCAATAACAATATGAATAAAAATTAGTGTCAATGGACCATTCAAAACAGGATTTAATAAAACTATAATAAAGCAATATTGTGTATGGCAGTAAACTAATAGTGTAATCTCCAATTATTAAATTAGAAATCCATCAGTATACATTTATTAACCACTGGAATATCAAGGGGGGGGGGATTAGAATCCCCCCCCCCTAAAGTTGATATAAAGAACAATAACAAAATAGCGGACCATTACCACACTAAGCATTAATAATAAAAACATATAAATACCATGACATGTTTCAATGAGCCCAGCTCTCACCATCATAAAAAATGAACTAATATTCAAATGAAAAAGAAAAGAGCAATCAGCAGCAAAGTCATGTGACGCAGACCATTGCTGATGGTAAAGTTCATATGGGCAGGGAATGATGGGTTAAGCTTATTACGATCCCATCCACACTCAACATGTTACCTCATGCCCACATGAACTTTACCATGTACAATCGGTCTATTTTGCTGCTGACTGCTCTGTTCTTTGTCGTTTGAATATTAGTTCATTTTTTCTGATGACAAGAACCGGTTCTTGGGGCTCATCGAAACATATCAGAGTATTTTTATATGTTTTTATTATTAATGCTTAGTGTGGTAATGGTCCACTACCTTGTTATTATTACAACCACACATTAAATATGTTTATTCCAAATAAAGAACAATATCTTGACACACAAACTCAATGTTCCAGAACTCAGATCCAACCTACTTTCGATAAGAAGTTTAATATATAAAAGAAATCATCTAATTTTTGATAAGAGGAGCCTTTATCTATGATAATGATGAGAAACTTCTATGTAAACCCATAGAAAGAGACTTCATGTTTATTGTTGAAACGAAACGAAGAATTGAATCAAACAGTGATTCAAATTAGTGTCTAGCAGGAAACAACCCCAAAAAGAAATTATTCAGCAGAAGATTAGGCCATGTTAATGAAGAGTATTTGAATAAAATGCAACACAAGAAGCAGTCAGAAGACTTAGTTTAGAAAGTTCGGACTATTGGAACCATGCATAATGGGATGGCTAATGCAAAATCTTTTTTATACATAGAAACTGAAGGTACAAATCATCTGTCAGAACTTACTCACATGGACAAATGTTACATCTCTTGATGGTGCAAAATGCGTGAGTGTTCTAGTTAATCTTACAGTAGACGTGCGTTTATTATTTCCTTAAAATCAAAAGATGAGCTTTCAATTGTTTTGAAGAATTTGATAACAGAAGAGAAAATGAAATAGGAATTAAATAAAAAAATGTGTTCTGTGAATAACAAATAGGAAGAACTCTTCAGATGAGGTAGCATTAAATGCCACAAAGCAATGAAGTTGCAGAGCAAGCCAACAGATTACTTTTAGATAAAGCAAGAACTATGTTAGTTGATGGAGAACTCTCAATTGAATTTTGAGCTGAAGCAGTGAAAACGGAAGTTTATTTAATCAGCTGTACTCTTACCAAAAAAGGAGAAACACTGATTCCAATGGAAAGATGGAGTGTAAAGCCTCCACATGTACCTCATTTAAAGACCTTGTGTTGTTTATTATCATATAACAAAAAAATCACATCAATAAGCTACAACCAAAAGCCAAGAAAGGAATACTAGTTACATGTAGACCAGACAAGCAAATAGGATTTAAGAATGCTTGTGAAGTTCGAACTTCAAAGTTTGATGAGAAGACAATGGGAGCAGTATTATTGAAGA
>JAFIDM010003189.1:9212633-9236360 GCA_023159025.1 Thereuonema tuberculata | reverse complement strand
GTTCCGTAGCTTCAGTATTTGGCTGTGATGAAGACTCTGATAGTTCCATAGCTTCAGTATTTGACTGTGATGAAGACTCTGATAGTTCCGTAGCTTCAGTACTTGTCTCTTCTTTCCCTTCAGTGGTGATCTTAAAACTTGTAGTTGTTTCAATTTGAATAAAAGGAAGTGAATTAGAATTCACTGCAAAAAAAAAAAAAAGAAATCAAACCAAAATTATTTTAGGAAATAAAGGAAATGAAGTTTAAATTTGTATTAACTTTGGAAATAAGTAATAATAATAATAATAATTTACATATTTAAAAGCTTTTTTTATCATTTTTAATTTAATATGTCTCATTTTTCAGAATTAGAATTAGAATTCAGAATTAGAAATTTACACTACAAGTAGTAACATTATCAAAATAAAATAATGGAGAAGACAAACCTCTCGGATATAAAGAACAAATTGTAGGAAGTGTCTCATCACAAGAGACATTATGAACAATAACTGCGTAGGGTTTCTTATCTAATCTCTTCAAAACTATACACACATCGGAATTTCTTTCTCTATAAAAAAAAATAAACAGAAAAATAAAACAATCAGATACTTCAGTTAATTATATCTAGACAATTGCATAAAATTAAAAAGTATAGTCATACCCCCGAATTATGTCGCTTCGATTTCCGTCTATTTTTGATTGACATCATGCCCCGGGCTTGCGTCCACATGCTTTGGACCTACATCCGATTAACGTCCATTCGCCAACCACATTCATCAGTCCAAATAACAAACAGTTTAGGTCAGTACGGATGTTTCTATTCTTTTCTTCATTTCCTTTATAAGACAGTTCTATAGAATAGAAAACATTTGCCTAACCCTCGATGCTAACGAGTCCCAAACGCTATCTCCGGGGTGCTCCATAGCAATGCTTGAGTGAAAGCCTTTACTCCAATATGCGTTAAATATATTTTTATTTTTTCTTTATTTATTACTGCAGGGTTTATTTAGTTATGAGTGTGTTATTTTCGTCAGTTACAGTCCGACCCATGATAACGCGACGATCGGAAGGAATCCCACGTGGTTATGACGTATCTGTTTTTCAGCCAATCACAAACAAGCGCGCCTCAAAGCGTAGGTCTCTATTAATTTCCCTCAAAATGTCGTTCCAGAGTATTTTACAGAGGTGCTAGAAAAATGATTTTACAGGTTGAAGATTATTTCCGAAAGGAATTGAAAAATGGAGGACTAAAATTAAAACTAAATTTTTGTTTTTGTTTTGTTTTATAGCTGTAACGTAATATTCTTCGGAACCTCTGAGAGAGGCTAGTGCTGACGTCATGAAGCTAGTGCTGACATGGAATCGTCACATTATCGTGGTCGGACTATATGCATGTGTATATGTTAGTTCTGTGCATAGATCGACAAATGAAAAATAAGCTAGTGCTTCAACTTATGTCATCCCTCAGAGCAAAACCATAACTTTGGTTTTGTTACTCAAATGACTCCAAAAGCGTAGCAGTCAAACAAATAAATTTTTCATTACAGATGTAGCAATTATTTATTTATTTATTTAATTTATTTATTTATGTATTTATTTATTGACAAAACATTTACTTACTATTCTTTTATGAGGGTTTTTTCTAGTTTTCTGATGATGTTTGTATCACTTTAAAAAGAACTGAACTGATTTTGATGCCTAGTTTATTGACGAAGCAATTTACAATTTGGGGCACAGTTATTTTACTCCTCCTCAGTTCTCAAAATTAATGCCGTATCGTCGTAATCCTCAATCTCCATTATGCGATGGTAGCTGAATTTACTTATTTATTTACTTTATACGAAACTTTAGGTGAAATGAGTGACATTTTTAATGACTGACCATGCGAAGCTTTCTATTTAAAGTGAGCATTTTTCTTCTTTCTTTGTTTGTACACGCATCACACTAAAACGGTTTGACAGATTTCCCTAAAATTAGATACGTTTCTGATGTAAGGTTCAACTTCGTATATGAGCATGATTGTTTTCGACTCCACCTTATCATTGAAAATTGACCCCATCGTTGTTTGTTCAATCCTCACTTAACAATGGGATATTCTTAATATTTAGCATTAATTTAGTTTTAATTATTGAGTGAAAAACAGAGATTTCGTTACCTTTAAAATAAAAGAAAAACAATAAAAAAAAATTTATTATTAACTTCCAAAGCCAATATTTTATCTTAAATGATTATACAAAAAACACATGCACTATTCAAATTTATTTATGGTTTGCAAATTGATCGTTTTGGCCTTCAAATATTTCATTTGATCAACCACGCGATCTTTTGAAAGAACTCATAAACCCGGTGGTAGGTCAACATAAAATGCTTAAAAAAAGCAAGGGAATTCACAAGTTTTAGTAAATACAAAACTAAGATAATCGCGACAATTTGCAATCTTATCAAACGTTGTTAAAAATAATGCTACTATTGATTGGCGCGCAAAATTCATTTATTCAGAACGTTCGGATGCAAGGGCGTAGTCAATTCAGTCAAGATAGACTCCAACTTTGTCCAGTTACCAATATTTTCACGACCGGGAACCAAAGAGGTCCTGAATGGAAGTTGGATTTTTTTTTCTAAACCTCCAGGCCAAGGGGAATCTAACGAGGTATGAGTCATTGGGCTGCTGCTTCTGGTTTGGGCTGTGGAGGACAATGCACACACACACACACACACACACACACACACATACAAACACACCCATAAACGAACACGTGAACCCTAACAGGATTAGAGACCCTCTTCCTACAGGGTCTCTAAAAACTGTAAACGATATTAACGATTTTTCTTCCAAGATGGAAACCCAATCCATTCGATATCTTGAATGCATTTATTATTAAGCTACCCGCACACGAGGGAGCTTTTGCTGTGCAACTCGAGGAAATTGAGGTGCACAGAAAAAGCTGCATGCGACTGTCAGGGCGCAAACGATGCAACATTGTTAGCGCCGCCGTGCGGACAACAAACGAAGCACACTACGAATTTGAATGACATCACTGGACATGACGTCAAGGATACTGCTGTGATATCGTTCCAAAACTAAATATTTGTGATTTATTTTAAACATATGAGAAATATTTTTATAATATTATTAGCCGGTATGTAATCGCAGTTGATGGCAATAATGCGATTCACGAATAACAACGACCAACAGCCAATAATAATCCATTGCTCACTGAAACAATGACGTCACGTGGCAGTTTCCGGAAATGGTGAATGAGCGAAACTCCGCTTGCGATGTGAAATATTCAAAAAATCTAAGTTTTTCAAACGCTATGCTACATTCTACCGCATTAAATTACTGCATTTACATATAAACTGTATTTATGTGTGAAAAAAACTCGAAATAATCTGATATTTTTGCTGTATTCGCGATTCGCCCATCTGAAGCGAAGGAAAAATGTTTCGACGCCATGTTTCTTCCTTGGGCCGACGTCACGAGTGACGTATTCCAACGCTGCACTGTGATTGGGTAATTCCATGCAGCTTCCAGGCAACATTCCGTGTTGCACCGCCGTTCTGTGAAGCTTTTTTTCCATGCAACTTCCATGCAACTTGGCCCATGCAGCTCAAAAAACCGCTCTAGGCATCAAGTTGCACAAGCAACTCGGCCAAAAGCTCCCTCGTGTGCGGGCTACTTTAGAAACAAAAAAGAACTGAACACAAAATGAAAATAGGATTAAATAAGTTTTTTTTTTTGTGGAAACCCTTTTAATCCTGTGTAGGAAGGTTTTGGTTTTAATATATTAAACTGAATGTTGTTGGGTAATACTCTCATGGAAACCAAAAATGCTGTCTCAGTTACTCGAGTGAATTCGTAGCTACATTTCTCAAAACCTCAGAGAGTTTGAATAGATAACCTCTCTTTCAGCTCTTCGAGGAGATGCTCTATTACCTTACTCAATAAAAACTTTTTTTTTCTGTCAATTTATTTTAGTTTTATTTCGTAGTTCTATTTAAGTAAATGTAAGAACCTGATGGATGCTGGATTATTCTTCCTAATAATAGTCGCCAGGCAACGATTGACAGATACGAGCCTTAAGAATCAAGCCTCGATAGACATCAAAAATGGGGCATCTGCGCATGACGTTCAAATGACAAAGGGCAGAAGGGACCTGGGCTTTCTTCCCGCAGATTAATAGATTGTCTATAATTTTTGTTTTATGAACTTAAAGTAAATGTCATTTTTTTATGTTTTTTTTAAGGAATTTCAGGATTTAATTCAGTGCTCTAGATAAGTGCCCTACATCTCCAAAAGACTCCCCTGACGAATTCTGTATCATCCTCGAATTAGGTTTTTTTGTTACCTCATGTTATAATGATTACGTATACGTTTAGCAATGCCGGGAGAGTCAATTTTTGAGGACCAAAATGAATACGTCTTTGGTTTAAGTTGGACCAAAAATAACCAATATAACAAGTTTCAGAGAAATCCGTCCTGACATTTTAGCGTGATGCACATAGAAACAGAAAACAAAGAAGTTCAAGTGGAATAATAAGATTAGCAGATTTGAAATGCTCGGGCAAAATAAAAAATTATTTTATTTAATTATTATTTTTTAGTTTATTTAAATACATTTCTGTGCATGATGAGACATCTTCATATGATGTAGGGGAGATCCGTGTATTATGGATCATCGTGTAATACTGTTGAAATTTATCCTGTTGAAATTTATCTGTTCACTACTAGTTGGCAGAACCATCCAAATTGCCTTTAGTGAATATTATTGTTATCCAAAGCAGGAGGTGACTTTTACATGTGTGCTTCATTTGGAGTATTAAATTGTGTTTTTCGTTTTATATGATCATGATGTAACAGGTATGTTAGAATGAATGTTTTACTTTCTGCAGTCAGGTAATTTTAATATAATTTTCACGTTAATAGTAGCAAATGTACTTATTTTCTTCATAATCCAGATATGTGTTTTATGCGCGCCATTTTGCATAGAGATATGTGATTCGAAACAATGTTGCTCCGTCCATGCGTGTAATATGAACCGTGCGCTGTTGTGTAATATGGACCACTGGTTGCTAAGCATATTACTATGAGCCTGAAGCTTGTTTTTTTAATATATTAAACGAAAAGCACAAATTAGGGCTTCCTTAATGTAATTCAAGTTGTACAATTTTTAAGATTTAAATTTTTCAAAATTCGACCCATAAGGGGGGTAAAGAGGGGCAAATTTTAAAATCACCATATCTCGTAAACCAATCCAAATAAAATCGTAAAACTTCACATGCCTATTGTTTACTTTATTATAATAAAAGTTTGTTTGTAAAAATTATTTTAATTAATTTCTTGTTACGTTTTGTTTTTGGTTTACTCGGTCCATATTACACGAACGTATGTGTAATATGGACCACCGACACGAAAATAAAAAAATTATTTCCTGCAATTATTAATAGTTACCAGAGAACTTTACCACGTTTGAACCATGTAGCTACACAATTGTTATGAGCAGCCAACAAATTAAATCTTTTTATGTTAATAATTTAAGGTTTATGAGCATTCTTGCTTAGGGGGTCCATAATACACGGATCTCCCCTATGATTGAAAGAAACAGACGCTGTTTTCACTGAATTTCTATGGAAAAACAGATCAAGTTTCCAATTAAAAATGTTTAAAAAAAAGGATTGTTATTCCAATTATTGATTTACAGTAATTGTAAGTTTCCATTACTTCTTTTTTTTTTATTATTTTAATCTGAAATAAGACTGGTGAATATTCGTGTGGATGAAAGAGTTGAAATGAAAACAATACTGATCTGTATCAAAGTGTAAATATATTTACTAGAATTATCTGAATTTTTTTCTAAAAAACGACTTTTCTATGATTTCGAAAAGTAAACAAAAACCTTTCGTCCAATTTGAAATTCCCAGTAATTATAAAATAAAGATTCTATTACTGCTACTACAGATCAATATATTGGATTTAAATAGAATATGGTTAAAATGTAGGTGGGAAAAAAAAAAGCTTATTTAGCTTCAATTAGGAGTTGATCGCGTGATTGAGATAGTCATCGGACTCAGCCAACGGAACTACAGTTGCTTGATTTAAATTCTCATTAACAAGCCAACAATTACCAATAAATTGTTTCACTTGTTCAGTAGAGCGTCAACAACAACAACAGAACCAGGCTGGGACAGACAGGCCTAGTCTGTGTGTATTTGTCCGTCCTAATAACTTCTGAATCGTTGTACAGATCTTCTTGAAACTTTAAGAACTAGAGACAATCTAACTTTTTATATTTGAAATCCTTTCCAAGATAAGTTGAGAAATTGGAAAATTAAAAAAAAAAGGACTAGAAACCAAAGAATACAATAAGTATTAATTCGTTATTTTTTCGTAAACGGATTTCCGCGAGCTTTCATATAATTAACATTAATAAGCTTCGGACAAATTAAGTAAATAAAGAGAATTTTTTTTTTCAGAAATGGATTAAATCTCTTCTTTTTATCAGACGATTGGGTGTCGCGTGTCTTTCTCGGAAGGTAAAGGCGGGCGAGCGTCGGCCTAACTTCCCGACCTCAACTTAGTCCCATTGGTTACGAATTGGAAGCTTTAACTCCCGCGAACCCCAAAGGCCACATAAGCTGTTGCGGGATACTTTCACTTTTTCAAGATATATTTGATTTAAAAAGGAATTTCGTTTCTGTTAAATTTACGATTAAAAAGAAAAAAATTAGTTAAGAAATTTTACGAAATAACATTTTAAGGAAAGTACACTTTCAGTTCTTCTAGGAGCTTCTTATCTTTTTTATAATAATAAAGAAAAATTCGCGAAAAAGAAAAAAAGCAAACGGTATGACACAAAGTCACTAGTCGTAATAATGCTTGTGATACCACGACATTAAAAGATGAAAAAACAATCCTTTGAATAATTTGCGTTTACTTCAAGTACAATTAAAATCTACATTAGTGATTATTTATGTTAATCAGAGGCATTAAGCAAATGGATTACGGCCAACATATCCGGGCTCCTACAAGTTTTCACAACTCTGGCTGATTTTTAAGTCTATTGACTCTATCAAGCGTGGCGATGACAGAATGGAGTTGGGAAAGGAGGCAAGAAACAGGATGATTGTCGCATTCTTGGAAAACCATCAATTAACCCCGCAGACAATGTAGGCAATTGGAAGTTAGCAATTTCGGGATGTTTTGTTTTTAGGATATTGAGAAGCAACATAAAAAAAAAGAAATAAGTCATACCTTCGTACTGTACAGGGTGATTCTAAATTCATAGCACAAACTTTAAGGGGTGGTAGGGCACACTAAAACAAACATTTTTTGTCAAACAATGTAAGTCCGCAACTGACGCGGTAGAGAGCGCTGTTTGGTTGTTGACGATACCCGTCCAAAGAGAGAGAATCGTTGCAGGTACGCATATAACCGTACAGCGTGTGGGTTTGCGTTTGCCCATACATGAGCATTGTGTACATTAAACACTCCCTCACGTGTAAACAATGCTTCATCTATGGAGAGCACATGTGCTGGAAAATCCGGCTACATAAACCAATGGCAGAAGTCTACGCTCCGAGGATAATCCTCAGCTTTCAATGCGTGAATTCTCTGTAAATGGAAGGAGTGTAATTGCTACTGCTGCAAAATTTTCCTTACGGTGGTTTATATCTACGCTACATGCAATAGATCTGGTGCTTGTGTTGGGACATCCCTCAACCTGTCGTTGAATGTAAATGCGACAGTTGCGGACATACATTGTTTGACGAAAAATGTTTGTTATTACTGTGGCCTACCACCCGTTAAAAGTTTGTCCCTATGAATTTAGAATCACCCGTGTAAATCACTGTAAATTCCCAAATAAATAGCTACATAGACACAGGTGTGTGGAGACACATTTTAAGAATAATTTGGGATCGCGAATCCTGGAGGATCCTTAGAATCGTCTGAAAGAAAATTCAGAATGGAAAAATTTCCTTCAGGCTCCAGTCAAGCTCATACACTTAGCTACCATTTTATAATTAAATTTTATAATTTAATAACCACTTAAAATTTAAAATCTAAATTTATATTAAAATGTTCTTACTTTGGCGCAAACCAGAAGGAATGTCCAAGAAATATGTCCTGATCATGAATAAGATTGCTGAAGAATTGCTCCCATTTTCCGTTAGAAGCGGAAGAGAATAAAGAAATCGAAGCCATTTCTCCTCCAATAGTAAGACAGCTTTCTCGTGCTCTCTGCCACGACGTAAATTCAGTCAAAACATAAAAACATCGTCCGGTCTGTGAAGTATCTACGTTGAGTTTTGAATTCAAGGGACACAGGAGCTTGTTAACTGAAAAGAAACAAACAAAATCATTGGGATAAGAGACCAAATCTTTATTAATTTTTAAAATTAAAATTGCAGGCATAACCACGACACTTGCCCACTATTCCCGGACTTGAGACATTTGCTTCGCGGTTCCTGAAGTTGAGGAACTCTCACTGCTTGGAATTATAATTTTCGAATTAGGATAGTCTCCTGGAACCAAGAATATCCCTGTAAGTAGAGGTAGGCCTGTATTTATAAAGACAAATACTGTGCGTGAATTACTTTAAAGAAAACGTTTTTTCGGTATTACTAAAAAAAAGAATAGCTTCTACCTTAGATAAGATTTGTATCTTCTTCTAATAAGCAGGAGTAAAACAATGTTTTTAATATATTAAAGAAAGTAGTCATAGTATTATATTTCTTGAGACCTGTTGGAGAGGCTAGATTCGTTGTCAGACAGCATAAAATGCCACAAATCAGCATTTTAACAATACGAAGCATTGCATTTCTTGGAGCCATTTACTTATTACAATAATGAATTTTGCAAATAAATAATCACTAAAATATTCAAATATTTACAATGTTATAATAAATAGAATATATCATGTGATATACTAAACAATGTTTTTGCCACTGACTAATTATTGCAATTTTAACGGAAAAAAAGCGACTTTTCTTGATGAACATAGGAAAAGTAAAAAAAAATTCCTTTTTAATGCATCCCTTGTTAATGAAGTAACATCATAAATACATGATAATAATAATAGTAATTCTTACTGTGATAGCAATTCAGTCTAAAATTCAGTTTCCCTTGACTGTGGGTCCTTTGCTTTAGATCTTCTTCAACTTCAGTTATGTTACAGGAAGCTAATCCTTGACAACTAGAAAATGAAAAGAATAATTATCATAAAATAATATATTCGAAGATATGAAATTTTTACATAAATAAACTTCAGTAAGAGTTATGAATAAGCAGCTTTTTACTAAAGTTGTTTCTTAGAGCTATAGTCGAACGAACATTAAGCTTATCTTTTCCGTTGGCTGAGGATTGTTGGGTGTCTATAGCTTCCTATGTCGATAGATCTATTGGTGAAATCGTTAATCTTTTTTTAAACCAATCATCACAGTTAAATTTCGATCTAAGCCTTCCAAGATTCCTATTGCATCAATTATTGAAATTTAATATTATTTAATTTTAAATTTCAGAAATGGATTGTGGAAAGCGCTTGATTATTATGAAAATTATTGGTTAAGATTGTAATTTGGCTTCAATCATTCATTCTTTGTTGACATTGGGATAAACAACAGTTAAAACAATCTTTCTTTAAACGTTTTTTTTTTCCTTATATCGACTTGTATTTTTCTTTATATATTAAGTATATTATTTCGGTCACAGAGCGTGAAGAAAAAGAAGCATAACTCCCATTAAATGCTTAAAACTTATTTTACTAAAGAGAAAGTACATCTCCATCTTGGCTTTTCAGTCCAATAATCATTCTCCAAAAATAAACAAAAACAAAACATACTCGAGCGAAAAGAAATTGTTTCCGCTAGTGCTGAAGTAATTACGAGCTAAAACAATTGAAAATGCAAATTAACTGTTCAATAAACAAAACACAGTTCAGTAAAACACAACAGACTTTGCTTCCTCCGTAAAAAAAAGAATTACTTTTAAGTTAATCTTTCAGGAGGATGAGCTCGATTCTGTGTAACCGGAGATGATGATGTCCATTCGAATGCAGATGTTGAAGAAAAACCTCCCGAACAGTAGCAGTGGGTTCACATTCTTTCCCAATAGAGATACTATTCTCCTGAAGTAGAGGCTGATTCAGTAGAGGAACAATCAGGAAAAGAAACTGACAATTCGGTTTCCACATCAGCAGTATTTGTTATATTCTTTGTAGGCAATCTTTCTCTTAGTTGATTTACGTGGCGTTTGACTGATGTATCATTTTTTGCTAATTAAGGTCTTCCACTCAGTTGTAGCCGCTACTCATTCCAGTCCATAACTGAAATTTCTCTTGTATATCAAAGAACCAGGTCGCATAGAAGAGTGGTGTTTAGTTGCATCTATCTGAGCATCCTTAATGTCATTTCGACCAGGTATAATTGCAGAAAATCTGATTCAAAATCTTCGTTTATGTAAAAGTTCAGCAGGGGATAGGCCAATACTAGTTTGAGGAGTTGACCAATAAGGAAATACAAATCTTTGTAAATTTGTTTTTAAATCACTTTGCAAATCCATTTTCTTTAAGAAGTTTTAAACACTCTTACGTAACGTCCTGCTAATCCATTCATACCAGGATTATAATTATGGACTTGTGGTAATATGTTGTGTGTGATTTACTTTCAAAATGTTTTCAAACTCTTCAGAGATAATATTCCGAGAGAAACTTTCAAAACTTCATTTAAATTACAAAAACGACAACAAATACTCCTTTGACAACTATTTAATCATGAAAGCTTTTATGTAAATGAATTTAAGGAAGAGGGATAAGTTATCTCTGTCCTTTTTCATCTGAAGAAATCATCTCGCATAGAGTTGACGAATTATTATGATTAAATAGTTGTCAAAAGGAGTATTTGTTATCGTTTTTGTAATTCTTCAGAGATAAATTGTCGACCTTTGTCTGTAATTACAAATTCTGGAAAAATTTGAAAATCAGACGAAAGTTACAAAAACTTGTTTCAGTTAGAGATAACTTTTGTAGAAGTTGTATCTGTCAAAATAAAAATGTCCAACCATTTACTACATGCATCCACTACAACGATGAACATTTTTTTTCACGAAAGGTCCAGCGATATCCAAATGAATTCGACTCCAAGGGCGTTCAGGCCTCATCTATTCCGACAAAAGCGGAAGTAGAAGTAGCATTTGCTTCACAGGTCTCCACTAAGTTTTCGATATCATCATCTAGATCAGGCCACCAAAGATATTCGAGCTGTCATTTTCATGCGCACCATTCCAAAATGAGAATTAAGAAGATCTTCCAAAATTGAAGAACGCAAAATTGATGTAATAATAACTCTGTTATTCCAAAGAAGACATCCAACTTAAAATCATTTCGTTTCTAATAATCAGGAAACAATGGATCAGTGTCATTGTAGAATTTGTCCAGCCTCCTTCTAGAACATTTCTAAGAAGAATTGATAAAATCCTATTTCTCTTTGTTTTAAATGAATTTCGCGTCCAGAAAGTGGCACTTCATTCACTTTTCTCAACATCAAAATTTGATCTTCATCAAGCTCTTGTATATTATTATCACTTAAAGCACAAGGTAAAAGAAAATCAGCGTTCCTATGCTTCTTAGTTGGACGAGATTCAATAGTGTATTTAAATGCGCCTTATTTTAAAGACCAACGTTTTAGGCGAGATGCAGCTAAAACTAGAATGTTTCTGTCTGAAGAAAATATTTGCACTAAAAGTTTATGATCTGTAATTAGATCCTCAATAATAATAATTGTATGAAAGGTCCACCTAACAAATATTGAAGAAATCTTTCACAAACAAAAATAATGGATAAACCTTCTTTCTCTATTTGAGAATAACGTGTTTCAGCTGTTGACTGAAGCGAAAGCTATGGATCATTCTGATTTATCCGGAAAATGATGAGATAAAACTGTTCCAATTCCACAAATAGAAGTATCCCAAGCTAAGGTTAAAGGTAAAGCGGGATTAAAGATAGTTTGAACAGCATCATTTGTTTTACACCTCTCAAAGTTATGTAGTAGCAATAGCCCATTACCATGTATTTTTCTTCTTCATAAAATGTTCTAACAACTTTCAAACATTTGGCAAGAAAGAACATAATAAAGGATAAGACCTAGAAAGGAACGAAGTTGGGACCCATCAGTAGGTACAGGTGATTTTGAATAGCTTCAGTCTTCGAAGTCATCGGATGTAATCCATGACGACCAATTCGAAATCTCAAATACTCTACAGTAGACTAAAAAAAAGACATTTTTTCCTTGCGTAAAAGAAGACCTACTGACAATAATTTGTCTAAAACACTTTCTAAATTTTCCAAGTGATCTTCCTCCGAAGCATCAGTTACTAGGAGATCATATAAATAAGGAACACCATCTAAATAAGTTAGGAAAATCAGCTGTTAAAGTACAGTAATACCTTGAGATACGAGCGTCCCGACATACGAGTATTCCGAGATACGAGCAAGCCTTCGAGCAAATTTTTGCTTTGAGATGCGAGTTAAGATTTAAGATACGAGCACGCTTACAGACACCGACGCTAGGTGGCCCAGCACTCGGAGCAGCCCACGCCGCCTCATTCGTTCACATGTTCTTCGACTTCCGTACGCATCTCACGCGAGTCTTCCGTATTGTGTTTGCGTTATCTACTTGATTTTCTCTCTATTTTGTCCTTCATAATAGTGTTGAGTCCTAAGAAAGTGAGCGGTAAGGATGGTAGTGAGAAGAAGAAACGCATGAAACGTAGGGGATAAATCATGAAATTGTCGATAAATATGAGCGTGGTGCCCGCGTGAGTGATCTAGCACGCATGTATGATCGCAGTAAATCCACGATATGTACCCTCTTAAAGCAGCAGGATGCTATCAAGATCGTAAATCCTTCCAAGGACGTGACGATTATATCGAAGTTACGTTCGAATATTGTTACGGTCTTTTCTTTTTCCTTATTTTATGTTTCCTTCTCCTACTTTTTCATTGACGCAATTTCATGTCTTTATGTCACTTTGTTAATGCAGAGCGACCTTTGCCTTGTTTTGCTTTCTCGCATTCTCCGCCATGTTTTATTATCTCTTCTCTCTGTTTTCTAACCACAGTCGAGTCCCGATTATCCGAGTTAATGTGGACCAAGACTCGGTTAAACCGAAAATTGTAAATAAAATAAATCGTCTAGGTTTAAATGTATATTTTAAACAAAAGTTATACAGATACACCACATGCAATTCATATTGAAAGAGTTCTTTTACATAGAAAAAGTCCTTAATTGTTTTTTGTTTTACGTTCCTTTGGTGTTTTTCTGCAGCATGTTTTGGCATTTTTTTATGGATAACCCAGGATTGTTGGTGTCAAAACATTCCCCGATTCCAAGTAGGGTGTCATATGACTAGACGAACCAAGATTAATTTGCGAAAAAAAAAAATCCTAGAAATATTTGATAGCTCGGTTAAAGCGGAAACTCGGATAATCGGGGTTTTACTGTAATCTTGAAATGGAAAGTTTTCTACATTAAAAATCTTTATTTATCATTTTTTTTTATATATTCTTATATCCTACCACCTTATGTTAACTTTATAATTGTTATCTGTAAATGATTGTATAGATTATTAAATGTAATTTTGTTTTTTATTTGGAACAATTTTTATGCTGGTGAAAAGGTGTGGTCATTTTGTATCTGTAGTGAGGCTATAGTGATGTCACTTGAAGTTTCAAGACACTCCTTATTTCTTGAAGGGTCATTGGTAAAACTTTGATCATGTCACTACACCTATAAAATGCTTACATGAAACTTCTGAGTTAGTCTCGCCATGAAGCGTCGGGGATAACAGACGTGACTAGCTTTCGTCGTGGAGGAGTGATGAATTTGTTAGAAGAGAAACAGCATTATTTTTTCTACGCACAGTTAATAGCGAAACTTCCAATTTCATTCTGTGGGTCGCATATCTCTGGATACTTTGAGATTTGTTCTTCTTAACGAAGCGTCGGCTTCTTGGATATCTGTTAGATATTAAGAAAGACCGTACGCCCCGAAGATGGCTCGGATACTTTGAGCAGCCATTGATGGTATGTAACGTTCGCGAAGTGAAATAGAATGTGTTGCACTTCATTGTGTTTACGCGGATACTTTGACATGAACAGTTTAGTGATTTTCGTCGGAGCTATCCAATACTTCTTTCCAGTGTGACCAGGACAGAACGCCGAACTGTGAGTAATATTTTCTTTGGAGGGTTAAGTCAGGGAGTGAACTTTCAGAGATACTCCATAGTCGGAAAGTCTATTTTATAAGCGATTTTCACTCAGACTCTCCTTACAGTAATGACACAAACTATTTGTGAGACTATGTCTTAAGTTTATATTATTGCTAAATTGTGTTGGCAAGGTTATTGTAAACTGCTGGTTTTAATTACTAGTTTTAAAATAGTTTTTTTTTCTTATTTTGTAATCTGTTGGAGTTATTGAATTTATCAACAAAGCTGTGTGTGTTCTTATTATATATTTTTTTTTATATATTGATATGTAATTTCAAGACGGTCTTGATTTATTATTTATTCGTGTTGTTATTTGATATACCTGAGTTGTTTATCTTTTCTTTTCTTCTCCTTCGAGGTATTTTTTATCTGGCTTTAGCTGTGGAATTTTGGGCCCAGCGTTCCATCAGCTAAGTTTAATTTTCATCACTATCTTTATAGGTGTAGGCTTCCGATTGCATTAAAAGAAGTACTCTGTTTTGTATATCCTCTCTGAAATACAGGGTGATCGGTAACAATGTAAATGATGAGATGGAGAGGCCTATGAAGAACTCATCAATAATTATATATTGTTGATGATATTAAATTTAAATTTATTGATGTTATTTAATTATTATTATATAATTAAAACCACATTTTATTTTATATCACAGGAATTCTTCTTCTTCTTTCTTCGAATTTGGCCGACTATGGATCACGTGAAATAACACGTCGTGATTATTTTTCTCCCTTCTTTCTTCTCTTCCAGTATTCTTTCATTCTTTCTCCATGTTGTTTCCTTCTTTCATCCGTCCATTTTGCTCCCGTCTTCTTCTTTGCCTTTTCTTGAAAACCCTTGAATCCCCTGATCTTTTTTCTGAATTCTTCTCTTCTCTCCACCTCTTCTCCATCTATTTTCATTTCTTCCATGTCTTTTCTGACCTCCTTGATCCATGTCATCTGAGTCTTGAGGTTTCTGTCGAAGAAGGTGAATAATCTCTTCATCAGTCTACCTTCACTCATTCTTTTAATGTGTCCGTAGAAAGTCACTCTTCTTTTCCTCATTGTGTCAGTTATCTTTTCTGTTTTTATAGTATAGGAATTATACTATATTTTTTTTTGTGTGTGTGTATGTCTCTATAGCAATTAAAAACATTTTTTTCCATTATTATTAGCACTAATAATGGAGTTTTTTAGAGGGCCGGAACGGATTAATTTTTTTTTCTGTTATTTCTTATGGGAAAAAATGATTTGAGATACGAGCACCTCGAGTTACGAGCTCGATCCTGGAACGGATTATGTTCGTACCTCAAGGTATTACTGTATCCGTAATACGCTGGAATAATGGTGGTGCTGATTATTCTCCAAAGGCAATTGACAAAAACGAAATAGTCCTTTAGTCGTGTTGATAGTAACATATTCTCTAGATTTTTCTTCTAGTGAAAATTATAGATAAGCATGACTAAGATCCAACTTGCTAAAAAGAATTCCACCTTAAAGTTTTGAGAATATTTCGTCAATTGTGCGTAATTTTTTATATCCATTTCTAAGGATGCTTTATTTAAGGTTGTTCTAAAATCTCCACATAAGCGAATACTGCCATTTTTAAAACATGAACTACTGGTGCTGCCCAATTTGAAAAAAAACTCGATGGTTCCAAAATTCCTTTACTGCCCAATCTGTCAATTTCTTCTTCCACTTTCTTTTTAAATTCATATGGTAAAGAACGAGCTTTACAAAAAACAGCCTTAACTCCATCCTGAATTGAAAAACGTACTTCGTGATCTCGCAATAAACCTATCTTTTCAGAGAAAATTTTCTCATATTTAGGGAGACATAGCAGATAATTTGGACTGTAAACTTGTATCTTTAAATATTGTATTTAAATCTAGTTTCAGTTTCTGAATTCAGGATCTTCCTACGATGAGTGGATCTTCCTTTTGAGCCATCATCTCATTTATTTCCCCAAGTAATGGAATCACCATTGTAAGTATGAACAACATTTTATCTTTTGTTGTTTTGGATTTCGACGTAGATTGTCCATTTTTATATTGTTCTATATAATTTGGAAATAAGAAAAAAAAAAACAGTAGGACATTGAGAAAAAAAGAATTAAAAGAAAAAAATAAAAGTAGGTATACGGATTCGCACCGACAACCTTCAGTATATGAAGATGAGGGGGGGAGGGGGCATTTGCCCCTGAAAATACCTCATTCCTACAATTTTTGGGCCTCTGAACACGATGGTGAAATCCGTTTATCGGTCCGATCTTCAGTTCGGGAGTTGTTAGTGCTGAACAGACACGGACGGACAGGATAAACGCAGTAGCCACTGATTTTGATCGCTATCACAATAGCTCCCAAATGGGTCGCTAATAAAAATAAATTTTCAGTTTTTATTCATTTTTTTATAATTTAAACTAGCACTTGGTGATGACATGACAAATTCAATTTGATTATCATTGATTAAGGTTAAGATTAATCTTTACCAGGGCCGCCCAGAGGGGGGGGGGGGCAAAAGGGGCAGATTGCCCCGGGGCCCCAGAAAAAGAGGGGCCACATGATGCCCGAGGGGCCCCGCCTTATTGGATTGTCCGGTTTTTTTTTTTTGGTTGTTAAAATAGGATTGTCCGTTTTTTTTTTGGTTATAGATTTTCGGGATGGCGGGTGGGGGGGCCACAAATCCAAATGTTGCCCCGGGGCCACCACTAGTCTCTGGGCGGCCCTGATCTTTACCTTGAATAAATGTTTAATAAAATTATGTTGTAATCCTTATGTTGTAATTGATATCATTCATCAGTACTATTTTAAGAATATAAAATATTAATCAATCAGATAAAAATATGCAAAAACTTGATAATATGCATCAGAAACACATGACGAAATCTTTTCATTTCCCAGTTAACAAACTCTGTTGCAAAACAAAACCAAAAAAACCAATCATCCGTAATTTGAGTCTCTTTACGAACTGATTTCTAAATACAGTCAATCCAATTCAATAACGTGACAATTTAGGAACTTCGTTCAAAATTTAGGGAGTTTATAGATCTTACTATTTCGAAAAGTTGTAGGACTTATAAAAAACAAACGTTATAAAACATTTGACGTAAGAGTTTTTTTTTTCCTTATCTCGTTGAACATTTTGTTTCAAAGAACTTCCAGCTCTCTCGTTGTTTTTATTCTCTATTACAAATGTAAAAGAACTTGTTAAAAACTAGTAATGATACAAAACGACAAGGATATCTTTGATGGCAAAGATGTAGTTGGTGACAATTCTTTTCAAAAAAATTCCAAATTTAGCAAATGACGTCTCAGGAGGATTTTAATTTGCAAGAAAAGTAATCTATTTATCATCATTTAAGTTATATTAAATCTGACTTCATTGAGAATGGAAGTAAAAATGATGAGACAGAAAATAAAACTGTTACAGTTCTATATTTCCTATATAAAACACCATATGCAAACGCAATTGCCAAATGCAACTTTTCAAAAATTTTTACAGTTTTACAGAAGTTCTTTATAGGCTTTCCGAATTTCAACGCTATTAAGCGAGCAACGGAAACTCCGTGGAAACTTATAAATCCTAACTACTATTATAAAAGCGGAAATCTGTAACTTTATTTGTTTGTTTTTCATTTTTTACGCCTCAACGGTGCAATGGTTCTGAATGAAATTTTGCTTGCAGGTAGTCTAGGAGAAGAAGTAAGATGTAGGCTACTTTTCATCCCAGTCGATCAAGTAGTTCCCGTGAGATGAAAAAAAAACTATCCAAAACTGCCCAAAATGAAACACCTTCCAAAACTGTCCATAGATGGCGCTAGATTAGTTTTCAGTGAGTGCATTCAAAACATTCCCAAAACTGGCGCCAGAGATCTGAAGAAATGTACGATACAGCCTGCATGTGTTGTTTAATACTGGCCGAACACGAGGCGATATTTTGGGACAATCAAGCCCAATTTGATTGCTGGCAACCGTTTGCCCCAATTTGATTACCCCAACCTGAACAATATTGCCCCAATTTTATTTGCGTGTTCGCCTAGCTTAAGATTGAATCTTTAATTTAGTTTCAGTTTTAAGTTTTGGTTTTTACTTGATGTAATTTGAGTTTTCGAATAACTAATACAAGCCTTCCGGAGCGAAGCGACGATAGCCGGCTAGTTAATTAATAACTTTCCCATAACTATGAAATCTAACATTGGTTTGAGTTACATTCATAACCATTTACGCATAGTTTTCTTATGCTGATACATTTATTTCGGATAAACCCTGCCAGTATCTTGGTTTGCACGTTTGTTTGTTTTTATAGCTCTCCGAAACTGTAGGATTACACTGTCTGGCCACTTTATCAGGTATATCCCTGCGGTGCGCATGAATGTCTGAACTCTTCAAGCCGGTGGGGCAGTGTTATGGTGTGGGGGATGTTTTCCTGTTACACGTTGGGTCCATTGATACCTCTGGAGGCACGTCAGGATGCTAGAGAGTACCTAAACATCGTAGCTGACCAAACGAGACCGTACATGTTAAAAGTTTATCCTCATGCAGATGGCTACTTCCAGTAGGATAATGCGCCGGTGCACAAAGCCCCGCTCAGCCCAATTGAAAATTTGTGGGATCAGCTGGAACGGGCTGTTCGCTCCAGGCCTACACCTCTATCAAATCTTCCGGAACTGCGTGACACACTCATGTCTGCATGGTACACAATACCTCAACAACGTTTTCATCATCTTGTGGAATCCATGCCTCGATGAATTCAAGCTGTTTTGAGGGCTAAAGGAGTTCCAACACTTTGCTATGTAGGTGTCCCTAATAAAGTGACCGGACAGTGTAAATACACTAAATTTTGAATGAATATTCCTGAGTTTTTGATTTAAATATCTGGATTGCTTATAATGAGAAATTAAATTTAAATCACTTCAATTAGGTCCAGTGATTTACGCCAGGACATACCTAGAATAATTTTGATGATTCCTGCGTGGTACAAAGGTTATTTCAAGAAATACATCATAATAAGATCTGTAGATGATTTGCGACGCGGGATAGGAAAAGTATCGTCCAGAAAATTTTTATTTATAGTAAATTCAACATCACTATTACTAAATCCTTCACACAAGTTAAGGATCGGGGGCGTCCATTAATTACGTGAGCTCAAAAGGGGGGGTTGTCCGGCAAAATCTCACCAAATCTCATTTAAAGGGAGGGGGGGATCAATGAAAATCTCAGGTCAACTTTTTAATTCAGAGAATATACATATTACAACATTTATATAACATTTTGTAATATTGTCTATGCCCGGGATTGTCTATGCAGCAGAAACACAGGGGTCGGCGCTGCATGCAACCCCGCCAGAACCTATGATCAAGGTTCGACCAAAGCGTGTGACCACCCGTCGGGCTGAGGAGCTGCTGTGCGCCGTGGACGATAGGCTGGAATGGCTGCACGAGGCGGATGTAGATACGTCTAATAACTGTCTTCCTATACTACCAAAAGACATGGACGTCATATGTCCAATCATTACAATAGATGAAGCACATGAATGCCCATGGAGTGAGTGAAGAATTAGAAAAGGTGGTGTCGCAGCCTATTGTTTTACTTTTACTAAATTTAATTAAATTCGTTATAGTGCACCTTAAACGTAGTAACATTTTTCTCCTCTTCTTTCACAGAAGAAATGTACTTCATAGAAGACATCAGTAACGCTTTAGATATTTAGTGGTTTGAAGCAAAATACATGAACATTTCAAATAAATTTAATTATTTAAAAATTATAGGGGAAATCTCATCAAGGGGGAGGGGGGGTCCAATTTTTTAAAAAAAAAACCTCACGTAATTAACGGACGCCCCCTAAGTGTCGAATTACAAGTTGATTTAATTTGCTTGTATTAAATCGTTAAATAATATTTAGGGAGTTTTGCCGCCAATTCAAAAGTCTGCTGTTTCGATCACCTTATTTAATTTTATTTCGACCCCTTCTTCGCACTTCTTTCGCACGTATTTCTGAAACGTACAATTGGAGGGTTTTCAAAAATACATTTTTGTAAGCATCTTTAAGTTTCTACGTGGAACTAGTTCTTTGAATCACTAAAGAAATGACTGTTCATTCCCGTTTATTTCGTGGGATTTCGTCATTATAAATTATGTTCTTTTAACTTAAAGATAGTTAACAATAACTTACCGAGAGCGCATCAGAGGAAGCACGTGATCATCATTAGATTCCATTGTTGCAAATTCAACCACGATATACTGGAAAGAAGATCCCGCTGAACAGAAATAAATTCCAGGGCCTGTTTCAACTATGAAAATATAAAATATGCAACATTGCAGTATAACTAATAACAAGCTGTAATGCGAATTACATTGATATTATGCAGTGTGGCTATTAAATACTAAGACTGATTTTTTTTTCTTGTATTTACATTGAATGCTACACCATCTGCATCGTTGGATTGTTCTCTTTCTCTTATTAGACTTATCCTACTAGCATTATTTCAGTCGTTTTCGAATTAAAAATGTTACAACGAGATTGTTGCAGAAATTTGAAGTTCAAACTATTTGCGACTCTTAGGCTGTATGAAAAGGTGACCTTAAATGGACTTCAAAAAGTTCATGGAAATCAATATTCTATCATCTGATCCATAATTGTAAAGCAACATCTACTTAATTTCGGAGCATTTTTAACAAATATTCCAAGACTTGCAGCAAGAATATGTTGTAAGCCATCAAATGGAGGTTATTTTATACATCATATATTAAAAACAACTGTAATCACACATAAATCAATTCATTTAAAAAAGATTTAAATAAAACATGCTAAAAAATACGATACATTAAAAAGTTCCTAGGACAGGACAGTTTCGGGGAACATATTCCCCATCATCAGCAAGATCATGATGATGGGGAATATGTTCTCCGAAACTGTCCTGTCCTAGGAACTTTTTAATGTATCGTATTTTTTAGCATGTTTTATTTAAACCTTTTTTAAATGAATTGATTGATGTGTGAGTTATAGTTGTTTTTTAATATAAAGTACAATAAAACACACGTTAAAATCTTTTTAATACATGATATACTATCTGCAGACTTTTACACTGTAAAATTCAAAAAAATTTGTCTCTTTATATAATAGCATTGGATTGGTCAAAATGTTCGTTCAGTTTTTTTTACGTAAGTTGGCTCTAGTAGCACTTAGGTTTCTTCAACGTCATTCGACACCATTTTGTTAGATTGTATTGTGACAGCTGTAATATCAGCTTGTATTTAAAACAAAAATGGATCAAACTTGGTGAATTTTGTGTCTCCAATTTAATATTGAAAATGGAAGACAATAAACACTCAAGACAATGTATTTCTTTGATGACGGCTAAAATCTTTTACAGCTTAGCTGGGAAGTTCTGATTCATCCGCCCTATTCATCAGACATTGCACCTTCTGATTTCCACTTATTTCGGTCTTTACAAAATTCTCTTAATGAAAAAAAAAAATCAATTCCCTGGAAGATATCTGGAACATTTTTTGCTCAAAAATATAACAAGTTTTGGGAAGATAGAATTATGAAATTTCCTTTAAGATGTCTGAAGATAGTGGAACAAACCATTGAAGACCTTGTTCTATAAAATTATTGGTGAAAATGAAAAATGTGTCTTTTGTTTTACTTAAAAACCGAACAAACTTTTTGGCCAACCCAATACATACTTTGAAAATAAGCAATAAATGATGCTACTTGATCACGAATCTGCGTCTAATCCAATTTTTATACAAAATCTAAACGTCTTAAGAGTAATAGAAATATATCGGCAAAAGCACTTATACCTTTCTGAAAAAAATATATTAATGAATATATTAATGTAGGTTTGGCTACTGTTAATTTTTTTCTTGCCTTACGTGAAATATCGGATAATTGCTTATCTTCTTTTCTTTGTTATAATCAGCCATTAAACCGTTGTAGTCAGGCTGTTCTCAAAGCTTTTTTAGTCTTCATTGTAGCGGTCAAAGGTCGATATGGAGATATAAAGGTATATTTATGTTGCCTCGAAAACTGAATGATGAATGTCACTAAAATAAACCGTGCTTAGAGATACTTCAATTTTTACGTAAGAGGGTTTTGGTGGATTGTTTTTCCGT
The DNA here is from genome assembly GCA_023159025.1 of Thereuonema tuberculata. Lineage (NCBI taxonomy): Eukaryota > Metazoa > Arthropoda > Chilopoda > Scutigeromorpha > Scutigeridae > Thereuonema > Thereuonema tuberculata. The sequence goes on along the minus strand of JAFIDM010003189.1, from coordinate 9,214,020 downwards.
TATCTAAATGTCTTGCAACAAAATTAGATAATGTTTAATGTAACATTTTCTTCTGTTTTACAGAATATTACAAAAGTCTTCTGAATAAGTTTTAAATTTGATTCATAATAAAATTGAAAAGTGACATTGTAATGAGAAAAAGTAAGTTATACAGAAATAACAGTTTTTGGTCTTTTTTTTGTCTTTGGGAAATCAACAAATTTTATTCTAACCGCTTATGAAAAGAAAAGCTTTACCTATTGAAGAAGTGGAATCGCAGTAAAGACCGTAATATGGTTCTGGACATGCGCACATTGGAACTGTCTTTTTCAGTTGGCGCATTGTCATCATCTGACATACAATCCTGTGATGAGCAGAGCACTGTTCTGACTCGTACCGTATCGTTCCATTGGAAATAACTGCCAAAGGACAAGTCTTCTTGTTACACTGTTTGATGTTATCGATAATAATGTCCGTCAACCACAAAGATCCTAACAAAATAACATAAATATTAAGGTTATGCCTAATATTTTTATAAAAATCAAAGAAACTTAATAAAGAAAAAGTAATAGAAAGTGAAACAATAAAAATAAAAGTAATTAGAAAATTGAACAAGGGCTCAATTGCGTGATTTAAGATTTATTTATTTTTAAGTTTTTCTAAAAGAATTTAAGGTTAAGTTATTGTTATCTTTAGATCCAAGTAAGAAACAAAATCTTCAAAAGCCCTAATATAAAATATTTATTAATACAAGTTACATGTACTTATCGTACTTAATACAAGTTACGGTAATTTTGCAGATTAGGTTGTTAAAATAGTAGACCATGTTCCCTAATAGCAGAACAGTTTACACCTACCCATATTAATAAAATCGTTGTCTTTAATTCACGATGGAGACAGTGACCCTCAATAACATAATCAATATTCCTCAATAACCAGTCTTCCACTGGCTGATTAGCTCTGGCTGAGCAGAGCCTAACAAGTTCCAAACGGCCGTCCCAGAGCATCAGCTCGACTCAAAAAGGCATTCTTATTTGAAATCGTTATCTTTGTTCCTCCTATAATAACTAACAGTGATATTTCGCAGACATTTATATAGATTGCTTTTTCAAACTAAATGTCTTCGTAAAACTGAACAAGATTTTTTTTCAATAAACAATAATGATCCTCAATTCATATTCTGCCTGCATCTAACAATTAACACATTTCAATGTAATGTAATACGATCTTTGTTACTATAGGCAGGAAGAAAATTGACTGTAAATGAATTGTAGGCTATTGTCATTTGTTCAAAACAAGTGAATATAATTTTGTGCTGAAGCGTGAATTTAATTGCGATCCATAATAAAAAAGAAATTTAATAATAAAAAAGAAATTTAATAATAAAAAAGAAATTTAATAATAAAAA
>JAFIDM010003189.1:9186543-9212623 GCA_023159025.1 Thereuonema tuberculata | reverse complement strand
TAATAAAAAAGAAATTTAATAATAAAAAAGAAATTTAATAATAAAAAGAAGGAAAATAAGGAAAAAAAAATCCCTCGCGGACATTGAGATAAAAAGATTAAGAAAAGGAAAAAAAATGCAATAGTTAAACGGATTGGATCCGACAACTTGCGGCAGATGAGTCCGAGACCTTACCCATCAAGCTATAGCTGACAACTGAAATGAAATAGTTGCATTTCTAACATTTAAGCTAAGAGCGGAAATCCAATGAAAACAATGCTAAATATCTCGAGCTTGGAGGACCATACCCTATTCCTGAAAATACCCTATTCCTATGTTATGTGGGCCTCTAAACACGATGGTGAGGTCCATTTGTCAATCCGATCATGTTCGGGAGTTGTTAGTGGAGGACAGACACGCACGGACGGGCAGGACAAATGCAATAGCTACCGATTTTGATCGCTATCACACTAGCTCCCAAAATCCTGACTAAAAATCCTGTTCAGTTTTACGAAGTGATTTAGCTTGAAAAAGCAGACCAATAGAAATGTCTGCGAAATATCCACTGTTTGGAGTTATTAAAGGAGGAGGAATAAAGACAAGTTTTATTAATACACAGGGTGATACAAAATTCCCTGTGTAAACTCAGGAATACAAAAATAAATATAAGTCATTGTGGAACGTATGTCCGCAACCGCTACCCGAATGTGCTGTTTGGCAGCATATTAGTTGGCAGTGTGATCCTTCGTCATTTGAGACGTTGACTTTATACGAGTAGGATGTATCGCTTCACTAATGTTGAGAGGACAGCCTATGGGACAGCGAACGTAAAGGACGAGCCGCTGTACGATTGTATCGTGAACTGTTCCCAACAATGCGCAATGTTTGTGCGTTTGCATCAGAGATTGTGGTCGGCAACGATCGACGGACATATCTGCCATGGAAGAAGAGGTCGTACACCGAAATGAACGCAATCCCCTCGTACAAGTACACGAGGTGCGATAGTAACTGAGCACGAAGCATCTTTGCCATTAGAGTTCGAAAAATCAAAACGATTTTTTTTTTTATTTTTATTTTAACATGATGATGAGGGATCAAAATAAATCATACAATCATATTTTAAGTTTGATTTCAACTTGAGAGTCTATTTAAAAATCAGTCCAGCCATTTCAGCGTGATTCTCCTGCAGACAGACAGGAAGTATGACATTCTCATGTTTCGAATTCTTGTTTAATTTTCTCATCATGGGCCAAAATAATAAGGAATTAAATAACAAATAAAATTAACCTTCTTGAGGTAGAAGAGAGTCTTGAACCAATCTTTCAATAGCATCTGATTCTTCAATTAGCAGGGGATGAGCTAAAGGATATAAAGCTCGACAGTCTTCAAATGATTCACACCAGGTGGCGTCATATGCAATGGAATAACAAGCGCCGTTGATATGATGGAATTGTGGAAGACACTCGGACTGCTCATCACTCCAATAGAATTCTAGAAAAAAAAAATATAAAAGAAACATTTGAATATTATTTATTTGACGGAGGAATATTGTTTATATTTGATTAAAAAACAAAAGTTATCGGGACTCCATAAATTTATCAATGGTGAAACCTTTAAATGAAAGAAGGAAACAAACAAAGTGATATATATTTCGTACTCTCGTGGTTCGAAGTCTAAATGCGATTGAATTATTTACTCTAATGAAAAGGGAGATAGTTGCGGGGAAACCGTTCTCGTTATTTGACTCTGAAAATTTACGATTCGTAATTTTTAGGACCTGAGTGTTTTAATATATGTTGGAATGAAAAAAAAAATTACACACACACATACAAAAGAAATATATAATTTGTGTTTGTAGTAGACACTAAACTAAAACATATCGATCGAGTAGGTGTCCAAGAAAAAAATTCCCAAACTTCACCGTTTTCCGGTGGACAGTCGGCTGTTGTTGTGTGATACAGTAGAACCCCGATTATCCGCGAGTGCAGCGAAAAAAATTTTAATTACGAACCTCAAAAAAAAACAATTTTAATTCAAGCCAACAACAGGGAAAGTACAATAGGCCCTACAGTGCGAAAGTCGAGAATTACTGACAGGTTTATTGTGCATCGTAATCCTATAGGCCTTCTCGGAATTTGTGGATGAGTGGCAGGCTCTTGCTCTGCAGAAAGTTTTCTGCTGTACTGTACATATTTTAAAAGTTTTGCATATTAGGTTTTTTGTATAATAAAACGTAGTTTTTATGCTGAAATATTTTTTTTGGTGTTTACACCTCATTTTTAATCTTTTTTCAGGTTATCGGCGATTTTTACTATCAGCAGTATCCTTGCCACCCAATTCCGCGGATAATCGGGGCTCTACTGTAGATCACCCGATTAGATCATCCAGCACTCCTTAGGCGAAATTTAGGTCAAGTTTGGCAATTTTTTGCTCGACAGGTTCAATGTCCGCTTGGGTTTTAATGGGTTGCTCTTAATTTTATGCTTTAGGACAATTTTTTTTACTTGAATGTTAATGGTATGGTATTCTACCATATTTAAATCACATTTGTAGTACTATTATAGGAAATATTATTACAGGAAACATTCTTGTTATCAGCTTACTTTGCAATGGGAAAAAGAAGCTCAAATCATTCAGTTGATTTGATTATGTGGGTGTGTACGACTCTTCTAGCAAATTTTGAATCGCTGGACTGATCTTCTTGAAGCGTGGTACGTATATTCGAGAACTAAGGACGATGGAATTTGTATTGGTCCTGTCAAATAATTACCGCAAGCTGACAAAAAGAGCTTTGGAAAAAGATGTTTTTTTAAGATTAAAAAGTTTCAAACTTTCTTGTATTTGTTATTATTCTTCATTTAAAAAAAAATGATTATGAATATACAGTGATACCTCGGATCACGAACGTCTAAGTCTACGAACAAATCGGTCTACGAGCACCATTTGCGAACAAATTTTGCTTCGCTTCACGAACGATGCTTCGGTTCACGAACACGCATGCACGGAGCACATGACTCGTATGACTCGCGGTGCACAAAACCCTGCGGACAGCCACGCCCCAGCAGCAACCCAGTTCGCCCCACTCGCGTGGGTGCAGTAGATATCAACAAGTGTTGATATTCATTGTTGTCCCAACAACAAGTATTGATATTTATTCAATTAAATTTATTCCTTATTATGACTCCCCAAAAAGTAAGTGTTAGTAAAGATGGTGTTAAGAATCCTAAACGTGTTACTGTTGATACAAAAAAGGAAATTATAGCTAAACATGAAAGTGGCGTTCGTGTTTGGGATCTCGCCAAGGAGTACGACAATGCGAAATCGACGGTAAATTGTGAATATACTGCAAAATTAGTTTTATTTTGGTAATTAAGCTACTTTCTTCTAATATTACTGTTATATTTATTTCCTTTCTGTATTATTTAACACATAAAGCCATAACATGTTAAAAAACTTTTCTAGGACAAAAAACGTATTATTTGGATTTACATTAATTGCAATGAGAAAAACTGATTCGGATCACGAACTTTTCGGTTCACGAACAGGATCAAGGAACGGATTATGTTCGTGAACCGAGGTACCACTATATATTGATTATGAATATATATTGTCTTTTACATTGTAATTATTATTAGATAATATTAATTTTAACTAACTATTTAAAAAAATCATAATGTTCTTTAATCACTAAAGGTCGGTTCCCCAAATAGTATTAGTATCAGCCCATGTCGCAACTTTATTGGTTTCAATTGGACTTAATCCAGGATTAGCTGAAGTATTTGGAAAAATCGGCCATTAAAAAATTATCTGGTTTTTTTTTTTTTTTTGTTTTTTTTTCACAAAACAAATATTATTAATAAATATTAATTATTACTGACAAATTTAATATAATATTTTAATGCAAAGCAATTCTTTCAATTAATTATGAACTTAAGAAATTTAGTCAGTTTAATCTTCTAAGCAAATCTGAGCTTGAAACTTTTGCTTACTAATGATAAAATAAATAATAAAGTGAAATCATATCTTTGTTATCGTAATCTTATAATTTATAGAAAGTCATGAAAAATAATCAAAAACAAAAGCAAACTAAAGGAAAGGGGATGAAGGGACATTTTCAAATGACAAATCCATTCTTCAAACAAAATTTTCTCAAATTACAAAAAGCAGAAATTATTCTGCATATTAGCATTCTTTTTTTGTCATTAACAATAATTTTTATAAATTTCCACATTCGAAATAAAATTGAAATATTTCAGAAAGAATAAATATTTTCTCTAGGACTCGAAGTTTTACGATCGAAAAATCCTAGATTTACGCATGACCTTCGACATCAGATATTCAAAAATTTCACCTAAAAATTAAGAAAAGAAAAACGATTTCACGCCACCGTAAAAAAAAATATAATACGCCCAGAAAATCATAGTCTTTATATCCATGAACGGTGTAGAATTCAAAAGTGATACCAAGAAGTCAAGGATAATATTTTATCGCTCTTTTGATGTCAAAGGACGATCGGAGTGGTACCGCGAATGCAAAGAAAACTTTTCGAGAGGATTCATGATTCTTGCGGGTTACAGCTTTCAGAAGAAAGTTGCCGTTGAGGAAGGTACCTGCAAAGGTCAAGATTAATGCTGCCTTTTACCGAGAGCATGTCCTGGAACCCTTATATCGTGACGTTATATCGTTGCATTGTACGGCAACGACAAAAGGAAAGTGTGGATTCATCAGGACAAAGTCGAACCATACAGCTAGAGCGACCCCGCTGTACAAGGCCAATATGGAATACCAGCAATCCCAAGCAGTATGATAAAATCCCCCGATGCATCTCCAATGGACTTCTGCGGGTTCGGATTATTTAAACGGGCACTGGGAGCACGACAACCGAAAACAGTACAAGAGCTTTGGAAAGGTTGCAAAGAGGAATGGAACAAGATCCCCTCGTCAACCTCCAACGCAGCCTTCTTTAATGAAACTGCAATGCAGAGCCATTGCCAGAATGCTGGGGCACCCCATTGAAAACAGCCGGTGGTGGAGAAAAGGGTTCTGCTAAGTCTATGACGTGATCAAAATCGACCGAATAAACGTGAATCAACCCTCCATAATAGAACTGTACATAGTAAGTGTACGTAACTTCCTTGGGTTATGTACATGTTAAGAAGGTAATAGAATATCTGTAGGAATAGAACACTCGTCCTTGCTTATTTCCTAAATTTTTACAAATCATTAGATGCTTTAAGAAGTTACTTACCAGATGTTTGGTAACATGTTCCACCATTTTTGCAGATGTTTTCACGACAGGAAGCTGTCACATCGTAAACTGAAAAATAAACAAACAAAATTGAATTTGAATGACAAAGTCCTGATACGATTTTTCTTCTGCTTCGTGATTAAATGAAAGTAGAAGATACTTCGATCTCAAATCTTTTGGACCTTTCTAAATTGGATAGGTAATTGAATTATTGATATTATGTTTTTCGCGGGCTTTCTATCGAAAGAATCGGTATTGTAGATTTCTTTCGCGGGCTTTCTATCGAAAGAATCGGTATTGTAGATTTCTTTCTTTAACCAAAAGGCTTCAATAATCAATAACTTAATACCCAAAAGCTCTTACTAACCTTCACGAGAGAACTTGATTCTGATTTAATTGAATTTTGATGAAATTTTGTTTGATATCCATTTTATTCTGTAGCCAATTTCAGAAAAAGATCAGGAGTGACGTCATTGAACCAAGTTCGACAATATCCGTCAACTCGAAACATAGTTCCATCTTTCTGTAAATATCGTTCTGCAAGCAAAAGGTTTTGTATGATGTGAAATTACTTTAATTTTGTACTGATATGTAATGAAGTGTTTAAAATTATTTTTTGTCAAACTAATAAAAATCAATCATCCTATTGGTTATTAAGTTGTCGAACTACTTGATATCATGGCTGCCTCCACTAGCTCTCAAGTGTCTCCTCAAAAGTTAATCGTAAAGGTCAGTCTTTGCGTGTTCCTGTGATTTGACTGGTGAGAATAATAGTTTGGTTCTGAAGGAGTGATACATGATAATATATAGGTCTTTTTTTTTTTTTGAGGGATTTCCTCTCTCCTGGATGGGATATCTCGATTTTTCGGCCCAGTGCCTCGGGCCTTCTTCGGGAGATGTATAAATATCAATTATATCAAGGTGAGCGCAGAACTAACAACTTCCGTTTTTAGTTTCTCGGATAAGTTCCTCATGTCGTTTATTCCGAGCAACTGGTGTGTGTCTATCGCAGTGTGATCACCAGTTACTAGTTGGAAGTTGTTAGTTCTGCACTCACCTTGAATTGATATTTATACATCTCCCGAAGAAGGCCCGAGGCACTGGGCCGAAATATCGAGATCTCAGATATTATATCTCATCCCAGAGTGAGGAAATCCCTCAAAAAAAGGACCTATATAGGTAAGAATCAAATTAAATATGTGTAATTTAAACAGGATTAATTAAAAAACTAAAAAACTGGTGAGGGAGAAAGAAAAACAAAAACAAAAAAATAGCATGTAGGAGAATCGATCTTTAGCACACACGACGGATGCTTAGTCCATCTCACCACCACAGAATAGAGATTCCTACAACTGACATCACTCCCCATCTTTTTATGAAACTGGCTTTAATTCATCCTCCCAAGTTTAATTAAAATATCATTCATTTCGATCACTATATCTACATTTATTTTTAATAGTTTAATCCTCATTGGACCAAATCTATAAAATTTCTTGGATGACCGAGCTTAAAAAGAAAGCATTTTTATTAAAAGTTGCTTTTTTTTTTATTTTTAATTTTTAGAAACATCTAAAGGTTAAAAAAATATATATATTTGTATCTGGATATCTCAGTTTTCAATTCTCTCATATGCATTTCCAATCCCATTTCAAAAATCTCAGATAAATCATTAAGAGAATAAAATGATCTGTTCTTTTGCGATATATGTTTTTATACGAAAAAGAAAAATGATTAATTCGATTCATTACAAACAAGCAAGTGTTGATGTCTATTTCTTTTGGTGATGAAGTGTAGGCTTGTTGTCTTTGCTTTCATTAGAGGATTATAAATCAAAACTTACTCTATCTAATCAGTTGATCGATAAGCAACACAGGCTATAAACCAATCGCAATATATTTCCTATAGGAAAACACTATCTTCGTTCTTTCGAAAGACTATTTTCAATGAGATCATATTTTGTTTGTCAACGGAATTTGGAACAGGATCGTTTCAATTTTTACCATAGCAATCAAAAAATGTAATTATCGCCTTGTTTTTATTTACTTATTATTTTTTTTAATTTAATGACTGAAATATTGTTTTAATCTTATTATATTGAATGATTCATATCATGAAATGGCAGGTTCAATGCACTTCAAACATTTTCTCACAAATATATAGGGAAAAGAAGGGGTTGCGCCCCTAACCGCTTTGCCCGTTCAATATCTGTGCGGGAATCAACACCGATAGACTTCTTGTTAATTCGGGGAACTGGAGACAATCCGTAGGTTTTCTGTTTGAGTACGTCTTTGCTATTTTTGTGTGATTGGTTTTGCCAAGACTTTACCGTTGACAAACTTTGTAATAAAATGAAACTTCTATCGATTCATAAATGTTTCTTATTACGTTGAGTTATCATAGCAAACTCAACCAAAATATTACGAGAAATTCAAACCAGACATGAATAAAAAAAATGAAGCCTCCACACTTCCACAAGAAAAAAAAAATCGCCACTTCTTTAATCATTCTACAAAGAAATAATATAAGTTATTCAAAAAGAAAAGGTTCTTCGTTAAAAGGATTAAGACAGTGTAATTTGAAATGACGTAGACAGCGTCAGGATCAATTAGAAAGCATTCGCTTCCAATTAGATAGAAGGCCTTCAAGGCAGAATAAATGAAGAGAAACAAGTGAATGTAATTTTGTGAAGGTAAAGCATAAATTTAAGGGCAATGATAATAAAAAAAAAAAAATAATAAGAAAAGAAAATACATTAACATAAGGAAAAACATTATTTTTTTCCTTACGTTATTGTACTTTATGTTGATGTACTTTTTAAGAAAAAAATAAAGAGCGGTAGGAAAATAAGAAAAACAAACAAAAAATCCAGTCGGACATTCTTGAGAAAAACAGATTAACAGAAAAGAAAAAAAAAAAAAGAAAAACAGTACATAAACGGATTCGAATCGACAACCTTCAGCATATGAGTCCGATACTTTACCGATCAAACTACAGCTGACAACCGAAATGAAATGGTTGCATTTCTAATATTTAAGCTAATTAATCCAATGAAAACAATGCCAAATATTTCGAACATTGGGTGAGGCGTTGGCCCCTTAAAATACCCCTTTCCTACGGTATGTGAGCCTCTGAACACGATGGTGAAATGCGTTTGTCGATCCGATCTTCCGTTTGGGAGTTGTTAGGAATGGACAGATAGACGGACGGACAGGACAAACGCAATAGCTATCAATTTTGGTCGTTATTCAACAAATGGATCGCTAAAGAAAGTCGATTCCGCTGCCAAACTGATATGGCTATAATGTCTAAGGATTTTTCTTTATTGTTGTTATTGTATTATTAATGATTAATGTTTCCAATGTTTTTTAGTTAAATATAAGCTGGGTTTTATTTTTTAGTTAATGTTGGTTATCTTTCCATTCAAATCTGGATTTAACTTCGAATTCACAAAATACAGTTGAGGAGGTTTTAAGCAGATGTTGTGTTGTGTACTTTTGAGATAATCTTTAACGTAGTTTCTGTATCTCTGATGAATTACTGGACTCTGAATAGCGTGACATCTGAAAGAAATGGTTTCCTAGTATTTCTCTTCATTTAAAAACTCAAAACACTTAGATTCAGTCACAAAGTCCAAGGGTTCATTGCAATTTAATTAATTCCCAATTGCTAAGATATTATATGAAGAATATGGCAAGACCGACTTTAGGACTATTATTACCTCATTGTCGATAAAGTATTGATATAAAGTGCATAAACTACAGAAAACTTTACGTAAAAAAAAAAAAAAAAAAAAAAAAATTGGCACAGATGATAAACTGCTTAGATTGTTAGCGTAATGAGGTTGTGCTCTGATTAAATATTTTTTTTCTTTTTTTAAGTAACTTGATCTGTAGCCAAAAAACAAATGACGCAGAAACATCATTAAAAGCAACAGGAATGGATGACTGCGTAGACCATCAATGATGGCTCTAAACGTCATCTCCGAGTCCAGCCTGTAAACTGAATCTCTTTATTTGATTGATAGCGATGCTCAAATGATACACGTTGTGATCTTTTCACTCAACGCATACTTTTAACTTAATATTCCACAGCAGATGTACAGTAGACTACTGGCCAAAAATATATTAAGTTTTGTTTTAACTTTTTTTCAAACTTTAATATTTTCTTTTGAAATTTTTACCAGTTATTTCATTGAAAAATATGAATTCGAAAAACCAGTTACCGTATTTTACGGACTATAAGACGCACTTTTTTCTTCGAAAAATTGCCCTCCAAAATTCAGGTGCGTCTTATACACGAATGTATTGTAATGTTATTTTTTAAAAAAATTGCTTAAAAATTAAGGTGCGTCTTATAGTCCGTAAAATACGATAAGTCGTTTTTTGAAACTTCCTGCAATTTTATTAAATTTATTTTATCATATTATAAACTGGACGAAAGTCAACAATCAATTTGGTCCCAACATTTGAAACAACATAAATCCCAAGAAAACAAGAACCGAAAATTGAATAAAATGGCAGGAGGTTTCAAAAAACGACTTAACTGGTTTTTCGAATTCATATTTTTTCAATGAAATAACTGGTAAAAATTTCAAAAGAAAATATTAAATTTGCAAAAAGTTATGCTCAAAAAGACAAAACTGAATGTTTTTGTGAATACTTTAGGTAAAAAAATATTCAATTTTCTAAGGATTAAACTTTACTCTAAAATTCTCTATTATTATTTTCTATTTCTATAAAGATTCGCCAAGTTTGTATTTCTTAAGGCATATTTAGTCTAGCTTTAATAAAAACCAATTTATAAGTTGATCAAAAAGACTAATTATTTTCTGCAAATTTGCAAATTTTATTTGTAATAAATACTCATATAGGTATTCTAAAATCCACAGCGGAATTAAAAACTAATTCATATTACCTAAGTAACACGAAAATATTATGTATAAATATGAACTATTCAAAGGAATTATTAAGTTGAAGGCTTTTTTATTACAAAATGTTTTTTGTATTTAATTCATTTAAAATTTTTCTTATTGCTTTGCGAAACCACAGCCTTAATAGTCAGTCCAACACGAGGGAATAAAGATGACCCAAGTCACAATAAAAGAAGTTATTGCAGATCCAACTCATTCTGAATTTATGCCCTAAATTAGTAAAAATCTGGGATCGAAAAATACGATGATCTCCTAAATCTAGAGAATTGTCTTCTTAAAGAATTACCTTCTTAAAATGTAATTTATTTGTAATTAACTTTTAAATACCGCCATCATCGATCTCATTATCAACGAGATCTGACGTGAGTTGAATTTATATTAGTGATTGATTGTTACTAAAGTTCACTGCAATTTCAAAGATAAAACAGTAATCAAACGAAAAATTGCACTTGTATTACGATTCCTCAGTTAAGCTGATTTAAAAAAAATAAAGTTTTCTAGTGATGAAATGTAAGATGCTAATAGGAATTCTTATTGTATGTAACTTACCCCAGTATGAAACCAGTTGGCTCAATATTAGCAACCATGTGTTAAATAGATGGCAAATAAGTGGCATCGTTGATACAGATATTGCATAGTGTTCTTCTTAAGAATTTTGTCTGAAAAGATAGATAATGATTTTTATTAAAAAAAAAAATTCCTGAACGAACTATTTTTTTCATTAAAAGGTTTCATTTTATAACTTTTTCGTTTGAAATTTTTAAATTCACGGAAACAGTACAAAGAGAAAATCTTTAATATTTACAAATTATAATAATTGCCAACACAAAATTGCAAATTTGTTGTTTGATGGAAACTGATGAATACACAAATATTTACTTCACTAAGTTTTAATTATCTCGTATAATTTAAATGGGATTATAAAATGAATTTAAAAACTTCTGAAATGTCAAAAAGCATTCCTCCTTTTGATTTTTTTAATTCTTAATCTGTAAATTTTTATGCCAATTTTCAAGAAGATCTGTTAATAGATTTAAAAGTTATTAGGCAGACGAACATACGGACACAAACAGAGACTACTGATCTCAACATTCCATAAAGAATTTGATTATAAGACTGATGTTTTTCTTTTAATCCTACCCTGTTCATTCGTTAGTAAGTGCTCTTTCGATTGATTGATTGATTGATTACCGTATTGCCCCTTCGAGTTATCGCTGTTGCAATGAGGGCACTTGTTAGGACACTGCCGTCAAATATTTAAAATAATTTAATATGGAGACAAGCATTCGAGGATCAGAAACTACTTTAAGATCAATTCCAGTCAGTGCTCTTATGTTCTACTGTTTTGAGCGATTTTGTGACGATGGTGAATCAGTTGATGACGACCTCGAAGAAGAGGATCACAACTACAGATCAACCCTCCTATTCACCCGACGTCTCACCAGAGAATTTTCACTAATTTCATTAATTATCGGTGGATTTCTTGGGTTATTTTCTTCTACTTCAGTATATTTCCTTATTTCTTTTTTGCTCCTTTTCCACATTTTCATCTCTGTTTAGAAAGTCTTAAAAAATGTTCTGTTCATCTTTCTACAATTTTTCCTTTCCTCTCCTAAGATATGTCTTTTCTTATCTTTACCTCCAACAACTCTTGGTTGAAATCCTCTTTTCATTTTTTTTTTACAGACGCATAAAATTTCCTGCTTTTATTTTAGGCATTAATTGGTTCATAGTCATTTTCTTTGTTTTTGAGTAAATTATTTCCTTTTCTCTTAGTTCTTTCTATCTTTCCCGTTTCCTTTTAGTATTTCACTGCATCGTTTGTTCTTTTGCTCTATTCTTCTCTTTTATAACCTTATCACAGTCTTCATCAAACCATTCTTCTTTACGGGTTCTTTTCTTTCGTCTATCGTTTCAGCGGCAGCTTCTTTAATCATATTTTCCACTTTATTCCACTTTTCATCAATGCTGTTATTTATATTATTTTCAATTTGAGTCAGTTTAGATTCCAAGTTATTTTGATATCTCTTGGCTTTCTCAACACCTACTCTAAGATTCCATCCTACAGTCTTCATTTCTGCAGTTTTCGTCACATTTATTAATCTTTCTCATATGGTCCTTTTCACTAGATAATGATCGCTGTCACAGTTAGGTCCTCTACAGCTCTTGATATCAATAATTGAGGAGAAATGGCATCTCAAAACTGAAATGTAATCACTCTGGTTTCCATCGTTGGTACGTGATTTCTTCCAAGTTGTCAGGTGAATTGTTTTATGCACAAACAATGTACTTCTTATAAACAGTTTGTTTCTGGTTGCAAATTGCATCAATAAGTCACCATTTTCGTTCTTCTTTATTTTTCCTGCTGCTTGCTTTTGATCTTCCTCTTTTCCGACTTTTAACATTCAAGTCCCCTTGACTAATTGGACATCATACTTTCATACCCTACAGCAGACTTCATCTAGTTGCTCATAAAATCTATCTTTATCTTCTTTCTCCTGAGTTGGTGCATGAGTTGATAAGATGGTTATGCTTCTAAATTTTCCTTAGTTTTATTTTGCAAAATCAATCACTAATAGTTTCGTATATAACACATATTTTCCTATTGCCCTACTTATCATGAATGCAGTAGGTCCAAATAACTGACCAGGTTGTTTGTTTGGTCCACTATAAATAATACTACATTGCTATTTATCAATCCTTCCTTGTCCTTGCCATCGAATTTCTTCTAGTGATATTAGATCAAGTTATTTTTCCCCATTTCCTTGACAACTTCATTCATCTTTACTAGTTGTTTCATCGTCCTTACATTCCACGTTGCCATATTGATGTCTCTTCTTACTTTTTCTTTATTTTTCTGTCTATTTCGTAATCCAATCGTGTCCTTTTTTCCGTTCCGGTCCGTTGCCAAGGAATACCACTCCGAGGCTTCGTTTGTTTCGATTGTAATTGTTTATTTAGTTGTATAAAGATGCTTTAAGTGCTTCAAGGGTCCTATAATAGAGAGCAATAAAACAAAACATGCAAAAACATAAGAAATTCATACATAATGAGAATGTACATTCTTGACTATCAAAGAAAATGGACTATTCTGAATTAGAGTTCGTTTCTAAGTACAACAGGTGTACTTATATATAAACAATCGCCATCCGCCAGTTGTACAACGTTGTAGCAACGAAGATCAATGCTTTTGACAAAATTTAGCAAATGGGCTTCGATATTTTTTTCTAAATACATAAATAAGTTTTTGTACAAAAAAATAAGGTTTTCTTCAAGGCCATCCCACCGCCTGTACGCACAACAATGATAAATATAATTTGATTTTATTATACATATTTAACTTTAAATAGCATCAAGCAATATAAAACAATTATTTATAACAAGGGCAATAGTTAAAAATTTAAATTTTCATCATTGGTTTCATACATCTTCTATATACGTATATAAAGGAAGAAATTTGTTTGTTCGCTATACACTCCTAGGTCCTTTGACCGATCTGGACCAAACTTGTAGAATTACACTTTAGGACCCTGCGGAAAAACAGACCACAATGGAACCTGAGCACATCGTCCCCCCATCCTAATTTAATCCCTTGCCACTTTTGTATAATTTTCAAGTATTGCTTATTAACTCACTTCTGTCTCCATACTTGAAGTGTTGGTGTGATGCAGCAGTTAAACGCTGTCTTTTGGAGGTATGGTTACCAGGTTCAAATCTCATTGGAAGTACTAATTTTTTTTAAATTTCGTTTCTTTTTTTTCTTGTTTTCTTGTTTTTTACTTTCCTTCTTTATTTATGATAATGAATGTTCTTTTTATCATTATTAATATCATTCACAAATCAATAATATTCTTCTTAACTTTTTTTTTTTTTAATTAGCCTTTATGTTCTAAATTTAAGAACAACGAAAGCTCGGATCCGGACGAAAGGGTGTAAATAGGAGCCAAACTTTCTTTTGGGTACGCGTATTTCTGAAACTGCTTTAGTTGGAAACACAAAATTTCACATGAATGTTCTTTGTCAATATCAAAAAGATACGTATTCGTCGAATTTTCGATATTAGGTTCCTAAAAGGTGTAAACGGAGGGGAGGGCTAACTTTTTTGAAGGCATGGTTATCTCTAAAACCACTTCAGTTGAAAACACCAAATTTCGCATGAGTGTTCTTTGCGAAAATATCGTATTCGTCGAATTTTCGATATTTGCATCCTAAAGATTGTAAACGGTAGGTATCCGGACAACGGAGGGGGGGGGGGGCAAACTTTATTGAAGGGTACTTTACTGGGTTCAGATTACAAAATAAGAAAATAACATTACTTTGTAATCATCGTATTCCCCAACTGGGGAATGTTCGTGATAGGGGTGTGGAGTATAGCAGAAAGGAGTGAGAAGTCTTTTATTCTCTGATCTCGATATTAACTTGATATCAAGGATTCTTAGTTAAAAAATAGGAATATAACATTATTTTGTAACTACCATGTGACTTTTTTATCAAAGATTAAAAATTTCAAAGGTTTCAATGTAATCACACAATTAAAATTTCCTCCTCGTCCACATCAGGACAACTCTTTTTTGTAGCCGCGCGAAGCACGGGTATTTTTTGCTAGTTTTTTTAATAAAACTGTTAGAAGGAAAAATGCAGATGCGAAATTTATTGAAAACGATTTTTAATCAATCTCCAAAAGATTATCATATCAAACTAT
Source organism: Thereuonema tuberculata (assembly GCA_023159025.1). Taxonomy (NCBI): domain Eukaryota; kingdom Metazoa; phylum Arthropoda; class Chilopoda; order Scutigeromorpha; family Scutigeridae; genus Thereuonema; species Thereuonema tuberculata. Next base: position 9,197,764 of record JAFIDM010003189.1, on the reverse strand, counting down.
GATATGATGTCTACCGAAATTGTGATCTCTTTTCAATTTTGTAAATCCTCTGTCTATAGAAATCCCTGTTGATGGATAATTTTTAAAATAAAATTTTTTATTAGAGAAATATCATTATTTGTAGGAAGCAAAATATTTTTTTTTTCCAGTTTTCTGTTTTGTTCACCACTTAATTGAACACGTTTCATCTTGGGGTCCCGTAAGTACAAAAGCAGAAATAAAAACACCACCCATTGAAGATAAGGATCTTATGTATTTACAATGGTTATAAAACACTGAAATTCCTGCAGAAAAAACATTGGTAAGTCAGTCAAACCTACTTAATTCTAGATTTGTGTTGACACAAAGATTTTCAGAAAGTTATATCAGATGGCGTCATAGGACACATACAACCGATTTCTCCAAACAATCGTAAAGTAATCCTCGATTAAATCTAATTGAAACTAGTTAAGTTGCGACGTGAGCGAATACTAATACTATTTGGAGAAATCCGCCGATGAAGTCTAAAGCTAGTTGATTGGGGTGTAAATAAATAATAATAATTGGGTTTAGCCAAAATAATAAAAATTTTGCGGGTTCTTAGAATATGCCGCTAGGCCCTTTCTATGAATCTGGAATTCCTGAACATTTATAGGTGATGCTGTAATATCGCTACTCTGTGGTGCCCTGAGAACGTGCTTGTATTGTTTAATGGCTAATCCAAGGCTATTAAATGTAACTTCCGATAGTGATTTGTAGGAATTGTTGAAACTGTCGGAAGGAACCCTAATGAGCTACACCAGATGCATTGTAAAAACTTACCTTTAATTTCAATCACCAGTTAAAATTTTACAACAAAATTAAATAAAGCTCTTGCAACGCAAAGTAAGATTACCGAGTTACTTTAGTAAAAGTTCATAAATTTAAAATCTGGTTTTGCAAACTTGATTGCAAGAAGAATTGGAGTTATGGTGGTTCATTATTTTTGACACAGTTAATATTGAAGTATATTTAATGAATTTCAAGATGTCACAGATACTGTGAAATCTATGGTCTAATATCTCTTGTCTATATCAGAAAAAAAAAAAAGTAAAACGAAGCACAATGAGAAATAAAGAAAGGAGAACAAAAATTGCAAAGTTAAAAAAAAGTGGAATTTTGAAGCAAGCCTAAGACAAAACAACTGGAAGACGATGATGTTCAGAAAATATGAGCTCCGACTTCAGGACAATATATTTCCCTAATAATAAAGTAGAATTGTTTATTTTAAAAGGAACGCTGCTGAATACTTGAAACTGAAAAGTGTTATTCAGCAAATACTTTATTCATTCAGCAGAGTTTCTATTATCAATATTACTTGTAGGAAATTATCACTTTATAAAAAAATTACAATGGGAATTGTAAAATTTTAATAACTTACAATATAAAAAAATTGGTGTTAATTTACATCAATACTGACGAGCATATTAATGCAGGTTTTTATTAAGAACTATAATACTTTATATTAGTTTCATCCAAACCAAACAATACAAGTAAAAGTGAATTAAACAATTTTATTTTTAAAAATAAATAAATAAAACAAAAAATAAATTAGGTGAAAAAAAATATCGTGGGTGATATTTCATCTACATTCTCTTATTTAAAACTTAGGACCGGATGTATGAACGAGACGAATTGTTGAGTTAGTCATTCAAGTTACTAGTAGTTTATAATGCGTATTCCTTGGCAATCCAACAATCCACACAACCTGAAATTATGTATCAGTCAAACTTACGTTATAGCTCCATTATTATTCACTCGCTTTATAAAATTGTCTAAAATACATGTAATTGCGTCTTTTTTAAAATATTTTGACACTTATTCTTTAATACAGAGTTTCATTAGTCTGTCAATACTAAGACACTGGAACCTCTATTAATAAACCGCGGGAACCCCCCCCCCCTCGTGGAAAATCATTTCATTTTGTAATACTCGATACGGCCACTTACAAAATACCATATCAATATTTCATAATGTTTTCCACGAAATCCTCATCTCACTCTCAACAAATCGGAATTTGATTCTTTTTTAATGGATTTTCAAACAGAAATAACAGTTCTGGAACTTACCTTTCGTTTCCCAAGATTTAGAAATATTAGAACGTGGACTATTTATTTGGGCAGATGTTTGGGATTCACATACCAATACGTTGTGTTATCGGTACATTGAAGAAGTGCTTCCGTTGTTAGGTTCTGCGCAATATCTATCAATTCCACACTCGTCTATCACCAATGAAATTATCAGCTGGTTGTGAAGGTCGGATCTTGTCAACTAACTTTGCATATTAATATTAAAATTGATGATATATTTGTGGGAATGCAGAAAAAAAAACAAGTCCTTAAAGAATTTAAAGTCCAGTTAAAATGTGTTTTTGTTTTTCTAAAGTAATAAAAAGAAATTAGTCTCCATAATTACAAATGATAATATCCACCAAATAAAAGCAACCCTGTAGTTAAATTTTTCATTACCGAAAATTAATTAAATTCGCAAACACTTAGATTTAGATCCATTTACTTTTAATAAAAGTATTTATGAATTTAAAAAAAATGGATTACAAATTAGACTATAAATCATTGTTTGATATTGATAGCAATTTATTAGAGCGTCATAGAGTTATTCAATTTGTTTCCCAACTCACTGAAGTTACTGGAAGAAGAATTTTAAGACGAAGATTTGCTGGAATGGAAGGTTCATTCAATTCTCCTGACCTAAAACTAAGTATTCGTGGGACTTTCTTGGAAGACTGATTGCTACCTCCGTGTTGAACTTGAAGGGTAATTTCACGAGATCCACTGTCTTACCTCTGGTCGTTGGTGAACGATGGACCACTGAATGTATTTTCACTTAAATGACCTCCAAAAATGACCGTGAGTTAATAAAAAAAAATATGTTTTTTTAGAAATCTTATTTTATATGTTTGTATTCAGTGTTTATTAATATCATGACCTTACATAAATATTCCTATTGCAAAATATTAAAGTTGTAGCAATTAATATTGTAATGGTGTTTGTGGGAGAGTCATAGAGATGGAAAAACAACGAGACAAGTTCTGGAACTGAACTGAATCTAAAATCTTTTCCGTCTGTCCGACGCAGTTCAACAATGGACAAGGGTGTGCATGTAATTGTTGCGAATACAAAAAAGGCGCAATTGTTGGGATTGTTGGGATTTTCAAAAAGGAATAACATATAACCATTTGCTCAACTATTCAACAAATCATAACCGCTTTCATTAGAAGCGATTCTTCTTGGATTATCCGTCCTCTTAAATAACAACCAATATAAATTCCTAACCTTATTTACTGTAAACTCAAATTGTTAACAGTAAATAAGGTTAGGAATGTATATTGGTTGTTATTTAAGAGCACGGGCTGACTATATATTTTTATACATCACATATTATAAACGATACTGTGAAAGATAAGAGGAAATGATTGGAAAGACCACAACAAACAGATTTGGATCGAAAGAATGAAGCCGAACGTAAAAGACGGTCAAGAGCTAAGGAGACAACGGAAGTGACACAAGAGAGAGAGACAGAGGTTAGACGCCGAACGACATCAGGCAGTGAGAGAGAGAGAGACTTTAGGTCCCCGAACTCTACTTCATCTAACATCCATCTCAACATATCTCTTCTTCAAACATCTGCATCGATCAATCTGTACACGGGGGCCTAGTCAATTTATAAATAAAAAAAAATGGGTTTTTATAGATTATACATTGAAGAATTTGATTGGAATTGATGTTATTATTGATGTTCATGATATTATTAATTAAAAATATACATGATGATTGGCTAAAAACATAACGAACTTCAATTAATTAACTAATTAAATGGCTGCAACGGAAAAGAATTTAAAAATAAACAGAACATCAGTAATTAGGAAATACAAAAGGAATGTTTTAAGATAAATAGCAGTTAACGATTAAAATGAATAAAATACAGATAAATAATTTCTAGAAAAATAGAAATAAATGATATCTAAAAATATTGAAACTGTTATAATATTACAAATCTTTAATTACTGAACATGTGAGCTATCACTGTTGCACTTGACTATTTTTGTCCTTACTGTCTGTTTGTACATTAAACAGGTTGATGGATTTCAGTCAATTTTGGAACTTACAAGATATTTTAATTGGTACTTTAATAGTTAATTATGGATTTATTTCATTAAATAATTCATAATATTTCTTTACATAACATTTCGTCATGATAAGGTTTATTAACTTCTGAAGTTTGAATTCACAACAGACAAACCAAAGTAAATTACAAATAAAAGAAATATCTATGTGTATCAATAAAACTAGTTGCGACCCGTGAAATATTCACCGAAGTAAAACAAATTCCATATTTTTGAAAAACGCAAGATTGAAAAAAATGTTCTAAGCTAATTTTTTTAGAAGCCATGACTACCATAACAGCCCATATGTAATTTGAATATCGACTTATTTGTTAAAATAATATTAAAATATTGTTAAAATAAAAAAAAAAATTGATTTACCACTTTCATAGTAGCCAGCGCTGCGGTTTCTCATTATGAAACATAATGGCAACCTGCTGCCCTAAAAGAATAGGTTCGTCGAAATTGAGGCAATATTAACGGAAGTAAAACAAATGCCACATTTTTGAAATACCCTGAAATTTTTGAAAAATACAAGATTGAAAAAGATGTTCTAAGCTCATTTTTTAAAAGCCTTGACTTCCGCAACAGCCCACATATAACTGGAATGACTAAGTCAAATTTTACAAAATTCTTGACAAAAATTGTCAAATTTTGTTAAAATAAAATAAAATAAAAATTAATTTACCAGATTTATCAGTGTTATTTACAATAACAATAACGTCCAACAGCCAATACCAATAATCCTGTCTGGGCAACAATGACGGCACGTGCTACTTCGTTGAGTAGTGAGCGAGCGGCTACACAGCCGAAATTATGTAAAAAGCGAGGTTTTACAAACTCTCTGATAAATTTTGACGCATGAACTTCATGCATTTCAGTGTAAACTTTATTTATGTGGGAAAGAAAATCTCAATACGCTGATAATAATTGTGTAATCGCGATCCGTCGCGATGAAGTAGGAAGAATATTCGAGACGCCATGTTTAAACATGGGCGGGACGTCATGCCTGACGTGTTCCAACGCTGCACTGTGATTGGTTACTTCTCTGCTTACAAATTTACAAAGATCCGTACAATTTTCGCCTTTTAATAGGATGATTCCGGGGATTATTTTTGAGACATGGGAGGTAAGGAGACAAAAAAAAATGTTTCCATGTTTTAAGTAGGACCAAAAATAACCATTGTACCAAATTTCAAGGAAATCCTTCCAACAGTTTTAGCGTGATGCGCTTACACACAGTTCAAATAAAAACGAAAAATATTCAAATGGAATAATGACACATGGTCAATAGTTATTACATCGCAAACGAAACAGAGAAACATTATTTATTTACTTCTTTTTACTAAACAAAAAACCTTCAATAGAATTTTATTTTTTAAATTGAAAATTGTCTGTAACATTTTCTGATGATTTTATTGTCCTTTAAGTTTAGAATATCATCATTGCAGTCCACGAATTATTTCGCAGCGCTCATACATTTAAAGATATACATCCTTTAATTTTTCCTATATTAATATTTGTGGTAATATTGCTACTTAACTTGGATGACCAAGATCCGTACAATTTTTGCCTATTAATGGGATGATGAAAATTTATTATCAAGTTATCGAAAAAAGTATAACTACCAAATAACTGGAGGAAAAATAAAACTTTTAGAAAATACAGTAGACATGTCAATCCTCGATTTATTTAAGATCGAGAATTTGTTGATTTGAGGCAATTTAATTGCCAGATTAGGAGCAAAATAATAAATAAACACCAGTGTTAATGTATATTGTTTTTTTAATTATTTTATATTTTATATATTGTAAATATAAAGATTTATATATTATGGGATTCCTTTTTGAAGGAATTTTCCAGTTGATTGTTGTAAACAAGTTGCCATTCTGAATCAATTATCGGGGGATATTCTGTTGTCGGTGGCCTTCACTTATGTTCTTGCCGTTCTGGGTCTTTTATCGGGGTGGGCGGATTGGGCTGAGGAGTCCCTGGAAGGACGAAACGGGCCGTCCCCAATTCCCCCCGATAATTGATTCAGAATGGCAATTTGTTTATTCTGGTGCTGTTTTTGATTTCGTTTTTATTGCTTTGTTATTAACCTATTCTTTTGGGGATTTTAAGAAAAAAAACAATTTTTATTACAATCCCGATAATTAGGGCATTGAAATGAAATGTATAAGAATATCAAATTCCTAGATTATATATAATTGTTTAAGTGTAGTGCAGAGCATTTATTTATTTTATTTTCGGACTAATTTTCTAATATTTCATTTCATTTACATTTAAAAAGATTAGATAGTTTATCTTTATATGGTAGAATTTGGAAAACAATTAAAGAATTAAATACAGTACAAACTTGACTAACTGGTACAAAGACATATAATAACTACTATGTAATTATATTAGTATATAGTAGTAGTAGTAGTATATATTATATATATATATTATATATATCTTTGATCTGTTGAACTTGTTGAACGACGCGTTTGCATAAGACCATAATTGCCTTTGATTCAAACATCATATTTGTGATACATAGTTGATAGCTATAAACTTATATAAGTTTTACTTCCATGGCTTTTAATTTAAAAGCACCACTAACGTCTAATAACAGTAGTGCTTCAGGAAGGCGCTTTCATCTCTTGGATCAGCTTCAATAAAATGGCTTAGTTTTCTTAATATCCTTAATTAAAGTATTTTGGAAAGAAATTCTGAAAATAAGTTTTTAAGCCTCCCAAAATAGCAGAAACAAATGCCTTAAAATAAAAAAATGGTCGTTGTTTGAGAAATGTAGTGAATGTTATTTCCGCTTTCGATTCGCTTTCCCCTAAAACCGCTCCACAAAGTTACAACAGACGAAAGTAAACGAACTAGCAAATAATATTACTCTGTTCTCTGCATTATTAGCTAAATCCCATCATAAATAAGAGGATATTGATAAAAATCCATAAAATAAATTCGAATGTAATTATTAACTGCCAAAACTTCGAAATGTTTGATACAGTGGTGGTCAAAATTATAAGGACAAGGGAAAAAATCGCCAAACTTGGTTACAGTTGGCTGGAAAATTATGCAAATTTTATGGCTGGAAACCAACGATAAATGCAGCATTTTTTATTAGTTTTTATGGAAATATATGGGAAATTCACATTCATAAAATGTATTTTGGATTTAGACAGCACTGTGATATGGACAAAATTATAAGGACAATGCTATTTGTGTGTTCTAAAAAGCAAAATCTGCATGTTTTTCGTTCAGCACACGGCACTCCCAGACGATATAAATGCATAGTAAGAGTTTGCGAACGTCATATTCTATTTTTTCAGTCATGCCACTAGGTACGAAACTTTCGGAGTTTTAGAAAGGGAAAGTGGTTGCTTTTAAAAGTTCAGGACTTACTGTACATCAAATTTCGACAAAGCTGAATAGATCGAGAACGGTTATTTATAATTTTCTTAAAAATCCCGAAAAATATGGACGGCAAAGACGTATAGGTAGGCCATCTTCTGTTTCTGTGCCTGTGAAAAGAATGATAATAAGGCGAGCTTGCTCCAAAAAACAAACATCAACGGAAATTAAACGGGAATTAAACTTACGATGCAGTGTTCGAACTGTTCGACATGTTTTACAAAAAGAAAAAAAGGTTCGTTAGGAAAACTTAGGTCACGACCACCTCTTACAAAAATTCACAAGAGACTGAGGATGGAGTTTGTCAAAAAATGCATTACTATGGAAAAAGAAGTGCGATGATATTATCTTTTCTAATGAGAAAAAGTTTAATTTGGATGGACCAGATGGTTTTCGCTACTTCTGGTATGATCTCCGTAAAGAAAAAGAAATTTTCGCAAACCATAGATTTAGAGGTGGCTCAGTGGCTGGTCTGAAGAGGTTTCGCAACTGGCGGAACCACTGCAATAGTTTTTGTGCAGGGCAAAATGAAGTCTGAGAGTTATATTTACATATTGGGCAATAATCTTTTATCAGAAGCACCGTCAATTACAAGTGGAGACTTTTTGTTCCAGCAGGACAATGCCTCAGTACATGTTTCTCAAACTTCGAAAGCATGGTTTGATGCTAATTTCGTGAAATTACTTGATTGGCCAGCCAGAAGCCCAGATCTAAATCCAATGGAAAACCTGTGGGGTATCCAATGTGAAAACGTTCTTAAGGAACTGTCAAACTCTATGACGTCAAGACTGATGAAAGTGATTGAGAAGAAGGGGGAGATTATTAATTATTAGTATGTTTTAGGCCAAAAACATTCATTGTCCTGATAATTTTGGCCAGTTTTTACAATGACATTTTTTTGTTTAATACGGAAAATCATTCATATTTTGCATTTTCCAATGTTTTGCATTCTACAATGATTTCTAGCATAAAAAAGCATTTTATGTATACATTTCACTTTATTTATTTCAGAAATAAATTTTTTCTGTGAAATTTTCAGTTGTCCTTATAATTCTGACCACCACTGTACATTGGTTTCCCTTAATTAAGGAAAAAAAAAATCAGAAAATTCGCGAAACTCAACAAAATACATTTTTAATTTGTATATAAAATTTGTTGGTGGAAACCTTAGCTATCGTAAGCGTTGATTACAATAGCTAACGACCAAAACACGTTTCTGTAATAAGCTGATTTTCACAACAATGAGCACATAAGGAACTAGATCATGAATAAAGTGTCCAATTAAATAGCTTGAGTATGGAGTGTAGTTATCTCTAACAGCAATGCAGGCCTCATAGCGATATTTCATGCTGTTGATAATGATATAGAAAGCTCAGTAGGTACCAACGACCATTTTTGTTATAAACCTCTTTAAAGCCCATTCAGATCTTTAGATGGTTGAGAGCAGCAACACATCTCCCTAGAGTATCGCAAATATGCTCGATGGATTGAAGTCAGGAGACCTGGATGGCCAATCCACACGTATATTGGTCTCCTGATGAATATACTGATCTATCTGTCTAAGTTTGATGTGGACCAATCTTGTCATCATGTAGAAATGTTTTGCCTGTTGGCCTGCATAAAGGTGAACATAAGGGATCCAGGATATCACTCCTATATCATCTAGCATTTCTCTTGGAAGCACAGTACGACCACATAACAAGATGTCTCCACAAACCATCATGCTACTTCCACCATAAGGGTCCCTTTCACTGAAATTAGGGGATGATAATTATCCCAATTGAAACGTTTCCTCTCTTGACATGCTGCATGTTGGTCGCCTAGCATAAAGACCTCCTTAATCAAGCTTTCTATGCAAAGTGAAAACAGTGTCAGCATTCCTACAGCCTCAACAATGGCAGAGCCCCCAGTGTTCGATAGAAGACTTCTGTGCTCCAGGCTCATAATTGTATGTAAGGTCATCGAAAAGTTAGATCTTTTCCCTAAGCCTACCTTTCTTAGACCTTCAGTTATCTTATTGTATATTTTGGAATTCCAGTCTTGTGAACCACAAAAAAGCCCATTTGCCTGACTTTGGCCTGCTTCTAGTCTTCCCCCAACGCATTCCATTGTAAGTTCAGCAGTTAACGATTGTCTTGAGCCATTGTTACACACATGCTACTTCGAACGCCTTTCTTCACATTCTGATGATGAACTGACGAACACCCCTCAAACAGCCCCATTCGTTTCCATCAACACCTTAACTCCATATTTCTTTACATATCAAAACTTTCAAGCATTTCCAACTCATTTTTACCAAATAATCAGGGTGATTTACCTTAAGTAAACCATTGTATAAAATACTTTATACAATGATTAATAGAAACTGCACTTACTGCTGTTTTTCTTCATTTTTCATTATCAAGTATCGATGACATTAAACATCTAATATACATCATATTTTTGCAAACCTTATATTTGCATGGCTTTAATTGCTTTCATAACAAACGGTTTTATATTTAACGAGTGCTACATCCATGTGAAATAGATTTAGAGAATGGGATTAAGAATAATAATAAATAATAATGTGGGAACATGGCTAATTACTGATATATAGTTTCCTTTCTGAAGCTCTTAATAATCGCGTTTGGAGTCAAAGTTATCCACTATTGGTAGATTATTATTGGTGACCGGAATAATTTCCAATGACGCTTAGGAGATCATTTTTTTTTTTTTTTTTTTTTTGTCATAAGCACTTTTTATTTTTATTTTTTATTATTTCTTACGATGCGAATCAGATTGAAACAATTGGGTAAATTGACAGTCTTGAAAACTAGGAAGAAAAAAAATACACCCAGACACTTTTTACCATGTTGTTATTATTATTATTAGTGACATGTCAAACTAATGCGAGGAAACAAACGGGCATTTAGTTTTCTTTAGAAAGATAATTCCTAAAGCGATTAGATTAACTGATTATTTATTCTTAAGATCTCATTTAAATCAAACTTATTTAAATATTGAGATATATGGGACAATCTTTTCTTTATCAAACAACAACAAAATAAGCATCTGCTTCTAAATAATCAAACATCAAAAACAAAAAAAAATGATTAAAGATACGTGATCAATCAAAAATATGGATAGATTGTCATGTAATGATAATAAAAACCTGAATATTTAACGCAAATTTATCTTCTATGTGTAATGGATAAAAATAGATTAAGAAAAACAAAACTTCCCTCTTAATATTTAAAACATATTTTGCAAGATAAAATTTACTGACATTATAAAATACTGTGTAACAAAGTATAAATTAATAAGAATAAATCTCTAAGATTTCTTTTAGAAAACTCTTAGATGACAGAAGCCAATATTTTATATAAGCTGTTGAATATTCACAAACTTTAATTTCAAATTACAACCCCTCAATTAGTCTCTTAGTCAATTAGTAAAAAATGTAATTACAGTAGTCCAGTTTTTTTTTTTTTTTCTCCATTTTTCTTCAAAAAACACTTCCAAATCTATTTGGAGAAAAACTAAAAGAAACACACAGTATTAAGTGTACAGTTATCCAGCTACACCGTGGATTTCGATACAGTACGGTTCTTACTGCCTGACATTGCCATTGATTGACATTGGAAAAATATTAACTTTTTAGGAAAACCCAGGAAAATATTAACTTTTTAG
>JAFIDM010003189.1:9137465-9164581 GCA_023159025.1 Thereuonema tuberculata | reverse complement strand
ACAGAAATCTTGGAGAGAAGCAGGAAGTATAGCAGATTTTTTTCTTTTAGACTTTAAGTTAAAATTTCCTAAATGGTGTTTCACAGTGACATACATTTCCTCTTATCAGAAAAACAGAATAGTCAGAAGATATTGAAAACTTGTTTCACATTACAGATGGATTATTGTAAGTCTAAATATCTGATAATATATTTTAAGTCCTTACAAAAATTACATAAGAGAGATCATATTATAGACATCAATAACAATAACAAGATATTACATAGATCATGGGATATTTTACTATGGCTCTGCTTCTAAAGGTTTCACTTCTTATTAAATCAACATCCGCTTCTATGCAGCAAATCTTAATTTTCTGCTATGTTCAATAGGAAAGGATTTGGAAAGTAGAAATATGTGAAGATTTAATATATAGATCAGTAGATTAATAGACAACTGATGTTTGTTTGTCTTTTTTGTAAACAACTAAGGAATACAAAACGTGAAATCTTATTATTCCACTTGTAAAGTTTCTAGGTTTGTCTGTTTATTGACATCATATTAAAACATAAAATTGCCAACAGATTAAAAGCACAAACGTAGAGACATTAAAAACAAATAAATAAACTAAAAACTTACACAATGTTTCAAACCCTCGTCTTAAATTAGGGTTTATTTTCAAGTGTAATTATAAGAAACATTCTTGAGAAATCTGTCGTTTGATTTCTCAATAAAGAAAAAAAAAAACGGAAAGTGCAAAAACCATGCTTTATGTGAAATGAAGTGGTTTATGGAATATATTGCAAAACACACAGATATAATGCTTGTCTCTATATTGGGCAGACCAAGCGAAGGTTGGATATGAGGCTAAAAGAGTACTGTTACGCTGTAAAAACACAAAATATGGCCTCTCACACAGCGAGCCACTGCCATATGCTTCAACATGAATTGGATACTGATAATCCAGTGATTTATAGTAAAAGAAAGGACGCATATCTCCGAAGATTTTATGAATCAGGGATGATCAAGATTCAAAAAAGTTATAATCAGGAAGTTTCCACCAATAATATCTTAGAATATGGAATTTAAGATTGTTTATTTCATCCTATTTAACCACACTTCTTGTTCAACTCACCCAATAACAGCAGACAATTGTTTCCGCATTTTAGTTCAATCGACATCCAACAGGAGGAAATATACGTTACTTCCGACAAGCTGAATTGAAAATTATTCCGTCATACCAGTCCAAGCTTGGAAGATGTTTCTTATAACTACACTTGAAAATAAACCCTAATTTAAGACGAGGGTTTGAAACATCGTGTAAGTTTTTAGTTTATTTATTTGTTTTTAATATCTCTACATTCGTGCTTTTAATCTGTTGACAATTTTATAAACTTTATCCAGGACATAAACCAGAGCCGGCGCTAGGAGGGTGCGGGGCCTCGGGCGAGATGAATTTTGCGGGGCCATTGCCAATCCTATTTTAACAACCAAAAAAAAAAAGGAAATCTTACTTTAACAACCAAATAAAAAAAAAAACAAAAACGGAAATCTTACTTTAACAACCAAAAAAAAAAACCGAAATCTTACTTTCACAACCAAAAAAAAGGGCGACGATCCTTTTTTACCCTTTTTCTTCTACCCGGCCCCCCCCCCCCCCCCAAACTGCGTGGCCTTGGGCGGTCGCCCCATTCGCCACCCCCTAATGCCGGCCCTGCATAAACTTTATATTCATCATATTCAAACAGTCGGATGGAATTCCATAGGTACACAGTTCATTTATGTTCCAAATTAAAACTCGGGCACAATTTATCCATCTCTCAAAAAAAATGACCCCACCCCCCAAAAAAAAATCCTCACTCAAATGACTGGATTTTTTTAAAAATTTGATATGATGCTTACATACAGTCGAACTTAAAATGTGGTCACTTTATTCTGATCTCCATCCAACCCTTAATTTGAGTCCTGAAAACTACATCCCTCCATGAGTATTCCTTGCTCAGACCCTACTACACAATGGATAGCAGAGCTACTGTATTATTATATAGTTAAATGTTAAATAGCATTACCCGCTTAGTCGAAGGTATTCGAAGTTTGTCTTGGAAAACTGCAAAACCACAAATGCGAGAGATTTCTGCAATGTATTCTAAGTAACTCTGATACTGGCTCATTCCAGAATGAGATCTCTGGAATTTGCAGTTGAAGTCATAGGCACAGCACGGCAATAGGAAAAAGTTAGTGTTGTAAGATGATCTAAGAGAGACAATATTTATTATTAGTAGAAAAGTCATTTTATTAATATCATAACACTATCAGTAAGTATGATAATAACAAAAGAGAATCGGACAGAATTCTGCTTTTACCTTGCTGCCATAATTGGAATCCAAGGAGTTAATTCATCAGAATGATTTCCTATCAACCAATCATATTCAGGAAATAAAAATTCTGATGATGGAGTTATAGGAGCAACCTGCAAAAAAAATAAGAAAAAATGAAAAGGAATGTTACAATAATTGTAATATATTTTCCATCTAAATATTCATCCTAATTTATTTTATATTTTTTTACATTCTGCACTGTTGGATGAAAGTCTCTCTAAGTTGCTTTGGTTGTTTTGTCACAATAGAAATCAATAAACAACTGAAAGATATAAAATTAATCTAACAACTTCCCTAAAAGGATTTAATTGTTAGATGCCACAAAATGAACAAATTTTTAATATTCAAAAAACTATAAAGTGTAAAATTCTGTAATGAATTATGTACAAAATTAGATTTAATTAAGAAAATTTTCTGTAATATCCTTAATTTTTAAATTTTTTTTTTATATATTTATATTATTTTTATATACATATATTATATCTAACTTCACTTCTCTAACTGTTTTCTTAAATTAAGCTACTAAAAATAAATAAATAAACTTTCATTTTGAAAGTTAAAATGTACATATTATTCCATGTTATTTGATTTCCCTCTCTTAGCATTACATTTCTAAAACAATTTCATTAAAATCTTATGTTTCTTTGTTATCTTCTTTATCAATCTAAAATGTGAATTATGAGAAATTTCAAATATAAAGATTTTTTTTTAAAAAAAAATATGATAGAAAGTGTTACCTTTAATTTATCTTGAACATCTGTTTCATAATAATCCCATATTTTTCGTTTTCTTATATCAATTCCAATACCTGGATGCTAATACATAAAATTAAAATTATAAAATACAAGAAAAATATAAAATTTTAAAAAAATAATCAGAAATCTTCAAACTTTGATGTCATATTTTAATGAAAACAAGTTTTTGAAATCTTAATTTCTTTCTTCTTTTGTCAAATTTACATTTCCCAATTTGTTAACTCTGACATTTGTAATATAAGTGTTTTTTCACAACATAAAACTGTGCAATAATGAAACTACTTATTTAAAATTCATAGCCAAGTTGTTGCAAATAATTTTTGAAAAAGTATTTTATGCAGATCAGTAGCATTTTCGTTAGCTATTATAATAAAGGTACCCTTTCAGGGTATTGTATCAGAAAAATTTTCAGTAAAGATAGTTTCTATACTTCTTTTGAAGAAAGTGTTATTCTCAATCTATTTACTATGACAATATAACTAACAATGATTAGTTATCTCTCAAATTTCCACAGTTAGTATATTTTAATATTGATTTTATTTTATTTTTTGATCAAGGAGGCTTAAAGTGTGTGTGTGTGTATTAAAATAAAGAAAAATTGAAAATAAAACACTTATTTGTTAACAGGATAAAAAGGAATAAAAAAGATGGTAATTAACCCGACAGTTTCGCAATACTGAACGTATTCCATCATCAGGGACAGCATTAACATGTAGAACATCACAATACATTTAGGACAATACGAGGTGGGAATGCATAGCGGGAGTGAGCGAAATGAAGGGATTAGGAAGATTTAGCAATAGTGACAGGCGTTATATTTTGCACAGGCAGGCAAAACGCCCATCACTATTGCTAAACCTCCCTAATCCCTTTACTTCCCTTACTCTCACCATGCATTCCCACCTCGTGTTGTCCTAAATGTATTGTGATGCCCTACATGTTTGTGCCATCCCTGAAGATGGAATACCTTCAGTATTCTGAAACTGTCACTTAATTACCATCTAAAAAGGAATTAAATTTAAATTTTTCTGTTTACAAGTGCATTTTATTTTCAATTTCTCTTTATTTTTTGATCTGCCTGTCCCCTTAAAAATTGGTTGAATAAAGGTTTGATATTCAATTTAAAATTGGATAATGCAAATGTGAGGAAGCCTGGTTGTTTTCATTAAATAAATTAACAATTTAATCTTCTTTTTTTTTTTTTAATAAAAAAAAAAAAAAAAAAGATAAAAGACAATTCTTTTTCATCTGGCAAAAATTGAAGAAATATAAAATACTGGAACTGTTATCTGATTCAACAGCATTTTCTATTTAAAAATAAACTAAGAATTCTATTTTCTTTGTGATATCTATTTTTATTAAGCATCAGTTATTTTATGTAAAGTACCAATCTACTGAAATTGATACATGTAGGGCAGATGTAATAAATCAACATGCATATAACTCCTTAAGTTATAACTGAGACATAATAATATTTTTCGACTCCAATGAGTTCAAAATGCAGTTTAAGAACACGATCAAAAATAGATGATGCTTCAACAATATACTACAGAATGAATGTAGTATATAATAAATGGAAATTTCTTATCCTACAAGAGATCTCCTTCTTTTAAATGCTGATAATGCATCTATAACCATTTACAGTACTTCTGGAATCTTCTTCATTTGAATTATTTTTTTAAAGATGGCAACGTTATGAAAGCAGTTAAAAGAGCTGTTTCACTCATCCTTCCCTCCACCCGTTTCAAAGGTTTGTAAAATCCATCTCAATGTTAAAGAAAGGAAGCCATGTTGTCACATAACTTACATATGTCAAGCATTGTATACAAGAACAATCCAGTTCTTGGGAGAAAATTGGTTAAGTTAGTTATATTTGAAAATAAAAATGTTTATTATGATTTCAGATCTGATTGAATTTTACATTTGCTTAAACCAGTGGTTCTCAATTTTTTTTGAACACAACTCTTCTAAACGAGCTATGATACATGGCCCATGATAAGATAAAAAAAATTGAAAGTTCGCAAAAATTAACTAATACTATTTCAATCTCTTTAAGAAGATGTAAATTTGACACTAATCACTAGGGCTCGGATTATATGCAAAATGCATATTTGTTATTAAGAGGTATATCAACAAAATTATAAGTTTTCTATGCATATCTAATGTTTTTTGATAGAATGGCCTATTTTAATCAAAAAAACATTAGATATGCATAGAAAACTTACAATTTTGTTGATATACCTCTTAATAACAAATATGCATTTTGCATATAATCCGAGCCTTACTAATCCCAATGAATTGTGTATAATGTCACTTCTTAAATAAATCAACATTTTTCAAGATAGTATTATCGAATGCTCAAAACATTAAGGAAAAATCTATTTAAACAGCACCATTAGTAGGATTTCCCTAAAATCCTGTATCATTTCTTTTTATTTTAACTTATTATCTTTCTTTTTTTTAACATTTTTCATATTTTCTCAAAACCCTACTTCAGTCCCAGTCCTATTGCCTTAATTTGGGTCATGTCCTGAGACTGGGAACCACTGTTTAACCCATATCTGTGGCCTTTATTCAATCCATGACCAATCTAGAAAGTCTGTTTAATAATGATGCCTTCTGTTAACATAATTGCTATCTTTTACTCAAATGAATTATGGATAATTTCGAGATAAACAAAAAAATAAATAAAATCTAAAAAAAAAAAAAAACAACTATCAGAAAGCTTTTGCATCTAACAATCTACAACTATGCATATATCCATTTACAAAGGTTAGTTCAGTACATTATAAAAAATGCTAATTACTTACCCCTTCATTGATTAAAATATAAACTAATAATCCGTTTCCACAGCCCAAGTCTACAAATGACTGTTTCTGGTTTTGCTCCTTCTCTTTTCTTTCTTGTTCCCATAACAACTGATAAAAATTAACATTAAAATTAAATATAAAATTATCCTTTCAATTAACTTAAAAGTATTTTTGTTATTATTAGTTAATTTTATAATAAACCAGTAAATAAATTAATAATCATAATCATAAATTAAAAATAAATAAAAAAAATATTTCTTTAAATTAAAACTTACTATAAGATATGTTGCAATAGCCACATCTTCAAATACAAACTTCAAGGGATCTGTCTTTTCAGGCCAGATCTAAAACAAAGGGAACATTAATGTGTCTGAATCAACATGTTTTGTGTGCTGAGTTAAAATAGAGAAACTGAACTTCAATTTTAAATTTATAAATATATATAAATTAAAGTTCAATTTCTGGCATTAGAAGCTGAATTCCTTAAAACTAGCATTGGAACTTTGTGGAAAACATTAGCACTCTAAAGCTGTGAAAGAAATTAATTATAAATTTCACTTAATTAATTTATTGGTTACTTTTCATGCTCAAACACAAATGAAATAAGTAAGTGAATTTAAAGAAATCTCAGTACATTACCCCATCCTAACTGTATGTAGTTTAGTCAGTTTTACTGTGTAATGTTTAAACCATTCATAGAGAGTGAAAGGGGGGGGGGGCTTGGTAGGGGTGTAACCCCTTCCCTTATTGTATCAAATTATGGAAGAAATCTAACATTTTGAATCTATCTTTTTTTTCATTAAAAAGTTTATTGATTTCATAACCCTTCCCATCCAAACAGAAAACACAACCCTGTTCCGTTTTATTATTTTTTTTTGGTTGAACAACTATGAACATCCTAACCCCTCCTATTTAAATTCCTGGGCATGCTTCTGGGGGATTTTGTTCTCCAGAATTGTCCATTCTTCACAACAATCATTAGATATTTCAGTCAAAAAAAAAATCTCAATTTTTTTTGATAAGTTATTATAATTTATATTGAAGATTTTGACTAAATATTATCTTCCAAGAGATATATTAGTACTCTTAGTAACTTCCTGTTCTAACTGATTCATTGATCCTTTCAGATAATCAAATTACAGTATGACTCAAAAACCTACCGCGATAAACTTTGGGGCATATTTCTTCTTTAACTCTTGATACACTTTATTATATCTGTCAATGGGAACAAGTTGTAAAGATGAGATTACGTCATTTTCATTCTTTGTCTCACACCATTTCTTTAGTTTAGGCAGAAGATGCTCCAATAGCCATTGGATACTGGCTTTCTCCTTTATTCTTTCTCTTTCTCTCGACACAACTTCCACCCACAATTGGATTCTGAAAAAGAAAATGTAAACAAATAACAAATTTAAATTTAGAGTTCTCTGAATTTATATTGAATTAATAAAAACAAAATTAAAAGTTAGAATTAAAAATTACTTTTTTTTTAAAGAAAAACAAAGCTGAGTTAACAGCTTGATACTTCAAGTACAACTCTTTATATTTTATTTTTATGAAATGAATCACATTAGAAATTTCTAGATAATTGCCTTAAATTAACAATATAAATTATTCATTTTCATTATTTGCCATTAATAATTATGGTTAAACTCATGTAAATCCAGGATTTGGGAAAGTCATACTGACTATGACGCTTGTCTCCTAATTTCTGGTAAGTAACAGAACAATAGTCTCCACAAGCTGCTGTATATTGGGCATAGAAAGGAGAGGCCAGTACAGTATTAGTCAATCTTTCTATGATCCAAGATCAATCTTTGTGGTTATTGTTTCTCCAAGAGATAGAAATTTAATGGTGTTACGCATCATTTGACCAAGCACCAAAATTCAATTTTGAGATATTTGCATAAACGCAAAAGCTCATGTATTACTTCACATTTTTAATGGAATGAAGAGAGTTATATATCAAATTGAAGATATTTTCACAGGACAATTCTGATCATTATCAAAATTAATAATATCCTTCAAAGGTCATTAGTCACATGATGCAAATCTTATTCGTTACGATTAATCAATTGGCGTTTATTCAAAATTAATTTACAGCAGAATTACGTTGAGATAGCAAGCAGGAATAATTTTTTTATAAAGAGTTTACATCTTTCACTAGTAGATGGAGCAATAATCGAAAAAAATCTATTAAAAAAAATCTATTATGCATCCAATTAAAGTTATATTTCAACTTTACTTTATTACATATATCAGATAAATGTACTCAACAACACTATATTTAAGTATTTTTCATTATATTTATTGTTATTTACTTGTTCTAATACTTTGAATTTAATTCCATATATCCACGAGTTTTAGATAACATCTGTGACCTCTGCATTTATTAAATATTAAGAGAACATCATAGGTTAGAACAATAAATGCAATTTTTAAATCCTAGGGTTTCGAACAATTTTGTTCAAGAACTTCTAATTTAATCTAAGTTGACAAACGGCTGTGCCACTAGATAATTACAATGATGTAAATTATATATTAAGTAATATTACCAAAGAAACTTGATAAAACTTAATTCTCACAAGATATATTCTAACCTGGGAGTAGGATTTTCTTCAAAACAAATTACATAAGTTTGTGGAGGAGTCGAACATATTTTTGCTTCGTCTTTCATCAAAGGCATAAAAAGTGCCCAATTTCTAGTTGGATCTAAATTAGAAAAAAATAAAGCTGATGAGAAATTGAGATATTTATAATTAATATTCTGATTTTTTTCTATATAAAAATGTATAAAATAGTTATAATAATTTGACTTGCAGTTGGAAAACACATTTACAATAAAAACAGCCGTTTCATCCTTATTAGGAATCATCAGCAGAATTTACCCTTGATGTTTGGCTCAGTTGCACGAAAGCTAAGCTAAAAGCATTCTCGGTCCCGGGAATGGGCTGCCGAGATAAAAAACAATCAAATAAAAAATAATTCTGTGACATCCACAGTATTAATCCCTTGTCCTTTCACTGAAAGGCATTAAGGAATTTAATTACAAAAAGGAAACATCATAAAAACTTGTATGTGCTTTGATGTCGATGATTGTCCAAGGTGTGAAAGCAAACTCAATGTGTATTCTTTCAATTCCCCTTTTCATGTTAAATATGTTACTGTTGTTGTTGGGTTTTTCTAACCAAAATCAAATTGGACATGAACTTAAAGAATTTTCATTTTGCAAAACATAATGATGCATAAAAAAAAAAAGATTTCTTTTAAAAATTGGAAATTTATAATTTTTTTTAATGAGTTATCCAAAAATTACGATTATATAGCTTAATAAAAAAATAACTGAAAACAAAAACATATAAAAAAAAAACATTTCTATATCTTCATTATCATTTAAAACTCGAAATCAAACACAAACTAATGAGAGATTGTTATATTTTGTTTTGTTAGGAATGAGAAATAAGATTTTTCTCTTTCCGTTTATGTTTTTGTATTTTTCGTTATTTAAGTTTTAAAGACATGGGATCTTGAGAAAGTCCTCGAAATAAAGGATGAAATATTGAAGGCATGTTGATGGAGTTTGTGTTTGATTTCGAGTTTTAAATATGAAACTTTATATAAAAAAAGTTTCATAAAATTAAATAAAATTACAAATTCCCAGCCTTGGAAGTTAACTGTTACAAGGAAATTTTCTAAATTAATTATTTAAATCACTAATACAAATAAAAAAGTAGTTAATTGCTTTTTAGCACATTTATAATCTTACCTAACAATGCTATTTCATATGTTAATGAAGTTCTTTCCAACTGTCTTGGCAGGAGCTTTCTCAATTGTAATAAACTTTGACCTTTCAAATCTTCTATGTCAATGCTAGCATTTTTATTCACTTCTTCATTTCCTGATTCCTTTAATCTTTCTAAAAGTCCTTCATAAGAATTTCCAATCTCATCCAGTGATTCTTTCCATGAGCCACTGGAAGTCGAACGTTTTTCCTGATGAAGGACATCAATGCCACAGAGTCTTCTGTTAACTGTATGAGGTTTATAAAACCATATTGAAATGGAACGGAGAAAGTCAGAAGACAAAGCATTAATTACTTCTTCTCCTGCTAAGCACCAGGTCTTGGATTCTTCTTGGATATTCATGGAACCTAAAAAAAAAATGTAGCCTGTGTTAGTTCTCTATTATTTTTCTATTTCTATTAAATTTAGTCAAAATTCATTTATAAAGAGAGTGGTTATATAGTGAGATAAGAAAGCAAACGAGTTGGTTGCACATTATACACTATAATGAGTATACACATTATAATGAGTAATAGTTCCCATTTAAAAGATATCAATAATAAGATTATTACAGATGTAACAAGTTTCTAACAGAACTTAGGACCTACTCATCTCAAAATGTTATTTCATAAATTTCTTTATTTTTTTTCTTTGTTTTTGTCATGTGAAAAATGACACAGATGAAAAGTGTACTTTTATTTTTAAATCTTGATATCTGTTTAATACAAAACATATAGATACTTTCCTTCTAAAAAAATTAATCAAATCATTATTAACAAAATTGTCTAATAAAAGTCAATCAATTTTAGTTGTACCAAAACAAGCATCGGGCGAGTATCTAGCTGACCTCCCGACCTCAATCTAGTCCCGTTGGTCATGAAACACCGGGAGCCTTACCTCCCGTGAGCCCTTGGACCTGCATAGGCCTGTTGTGGCTACCCCTTTAGCTTTTAAAACAAGCATAAATCTTTTTTTTACAAAATAATCAGGCCTATTCATTGATAGGCATTGCTGTTTCATTTGTAATGGTTATCTACAGTAATTTTGGGCACTTCCTTGCACTAAAGGACCCAAAAGATTTTTTTTAAGTACAAAAATTAGATCATCTCTAATCCTTAAATTTACATATCAAGTTTCAAGAAGATCCATTCAGTCAACAACTATCAGAACAGACACACACACACACAGACTGACTGATCTCAGCCTCCCTTTCCTACAAATGCAGGCTAATGAACAAATCTTGATTCTAAATAACAATGCGTGAGACCAAATTATTTACAAGTGACATTCTGGAACAGCTGTTTCAGGCTCGTTGGCAATCATCAGCCAGGAGAAGTCACAGTAAATAACAAGATCTCCGTACTGAGGCTAGTATGAACAATACATCGGAAGCACAGTGGTGCCTCAAAGGAAAAAATACTCAATGAAAAATTAGTGAGAAAATTCATGTGCGAACAGTGCGCAGGAGTCAATGAGTTTTTTTTAAAGCATAAAAAATCTTGATTCTATTCTAACAACCAAAGTTTTGAGTGTGTCTCATTAATGAAATGTCAAGCACAAAGACACAAACAGTTCTAAAAACCTAACAAATAATAAAGAACAATAACGCACCCTTTAAACTTGAAAAATTCAAGTACTGACATGTTTCAGGTACTCATTAAAACGGTACCTATATTCAGAATAAAAAACTGAAGATAGATACCATTTTAACGGGTACATGAAACATGTCAATACTTTTTTAATTCCTTCATATTTAAAGAGTGCATTATTGGTCTTCATTATTTGTTTGTATTCTTATCCACACGTTAAATTATTTTAATAGTTCTAAAAACTCTTTCTTTGCTTTATGAAATTGATAATTACTGAATTTTAAATTTTCTCAATGAAAATGAAAGATTTGGTCATAAATTTTACCTTAAAGAATTCTGAAAAAGTAATGATGGTCAACTTCTTTTAAAAATAAAAATACTGAAGGTGTTTAGCGAAGACTTTTTAGTAATGAAATTACTTTTCTTATGAATTAATTACAAAGCATAAAAAGATAGTGAAGGAAGAACGTACTGAATTATAAGCTGCATTTATTAATGTATATCTTTGTCCATAAATATTTGTTTTTGTCTGTGTTTGATATATGAAATAAAAACAAAATTGAAATACAATACTTAAATATTGTTATAAAAAAGGATGTAATGAATAACAATTATAATGAGCCTTTTTATTTTCAGTCCCCTAGATCTTTTACAAATGAATTTGCCATCAATGTAAATTATTTATTTATTTATTTATTTACCGATGCCTGGGTTCTCAACAAGGGGCCAATTCTGTGAACTACTTAGCAGAAGAATCATTGTCCAGGTAGGAGTCAGTTTTCACATTATACCTGCCGAATGTACTCCCATTTTGAAAAGACAGAATTTAATTCAGTATTTCCTTTTTCTTTTCAAACTGATTTTTGGAGAACCAGATCCACATTACATCTATTTATTTTTTATTAAAACTACCATATTTATGGCCATTACTAGCCTAATTTTCTTAATCTTTTTGTTTCTGTATTCGTATTATTTCTGAAGTTTGAAAATGTTTCTTGAGCTAAAGTTGTCTTTTTAAAAGATCTGTTTTGTTTTTATTTCTAATATTCAATCAATTAAAGCTTTAAATTCTCCCTTGATATAATTTTATTTAATTAATCATTTCTTTATTCTTATTTCTAACTGAATACATTTTTATGTTTAATTCGGCTATTTAATCACTGACCTAGAAGTATCAGGTGCTCTATATACTATTACGTCTATTAGCAGGAGAAACACTTATATAAAACACTTACATAATACGACAGCATGCTCATAAACGTCAAAATATAACCGAAACGTAGAGAACCGGAAGTGAGTTATTTTTCTACTGCAGCGACATCTTTTTCCGGTTTAGAGAACATGCTTTCTTCCATTTCGAACTGTGCTGTAAAATCAGCTGTATCTACTCCTAGACAACTTTATACTTATTTATTAAGACAATGTAGGAAATTGCCCCAGGAGGCACAAAATTATTATCGGAATTATGTCCGGCAGGTAAGAAAGAAACAAGCTTCTGGCGCAATGAAGTAACATCACAAACTTCTCAAATCTTGTATCCCTTAGTTTTAGAACATTGTAATTTTTTATTGTAATTTCGTGTCAAGAAAAGGGGTCCGAAGTTTCTTCGGTTGAAAAGGGTACAAGCACTTGTTTAACGACTTTTTCAAGTTTGGGTGGAGGGAGACTTCAGTTAAAATATTGAATAGTTCGGTTCGAAATTAAAGAGAACTTGTATTTTCGAATAATTTACAATAAGTATCCCAAAACTATTCTTTATATTTTTACAACTATATTCAGAGGTATTTGTAGCCTTTCCGGACTGGAAGTGGTCAAAACATGAAATAAAATATTATATTTATTAAAATTAATTACATCCAGTCCATTGATAGGATCTCGTCCAAAATAAACTCTTATCTGCTCAGTCAACTAACCAAACAAAAAGAGCGCCCTCTATCTTTTTTTGAAATAGGAAAGGGCGACCAACATTCAAAGATTTCCCGTCCACACCCATGCGAAGAAAAAGTTGCCTTACAATACAGAATTTTGGCGGAAGGAGAGGCCTTTGCCCCATTCCAGGGCCGCCTCCTAGAGAGGGGGAGGAGGCCCTTCCCATCAAAATATTCCCTAGCAGGAGATCTTTTATCAAGTCTTCCGAAATGTAAAAAGGACTTCTATAATACAGTATAAGGGTATAGAACACCATGTTGATTGCATCATAACAAATGCTGTCAGCCTACAACTAAACGTCTAAAAAAGAAGACGGCATTGTAGAAGCTACAGAGTTGTCATCTCGCGTGAGGAAATAATTCTTAACTAAACACTTTATCAATAAATTTTATCACATTTGCAAAGACTTGTTCGGATTGGATATTAAAGTAATTTATAACATCATTGTACATTAAAATCTTTCATATAATTGCCTCATTTTATAATGAGGTTTCAATGTTAAAAATGAATTCAATTAGTGATTCAACATGGCTGCTTTCACTCCTGTTCGATTGTTTCTCGTCTCGGCAAGCTTTTGCTTTACGTATTGTGTTGAATGTATATTGCAAACTTCAAAGAAATAATCAATCTCATTCAGTCTTTGCCATCATCGAACTGATTTAACAGATATGAGTTAATCAACAGTTTCAGGATAAGAACCAAAGCCAAAAAACCGCAATTACATTCTCCGATTCATGGCCGGACGAGGACGGCCTCAGCGGTCAAAACTACAGAAATTTGACTCGATGATGACAAATTCAATTTGATTAGCATAGATTAAGATTAATCTTTATCATGAATAAATGCTTTGTAATTGTATTTTTGTTGATTATTGTTTGTTTGTTTTTTCGTGTACTTTGCTGTAAAGCACACCCTAGGGGAACTTTTTTTGAACTATATATATATATATATTATTTATTTATTTATTTATTTATTTATTTATTTATTTATTTATTTATTTATTTATTTATTTATTTATTTATTTTTTTTGCATAATCCTTTTTCGCATCCTTTGAATAGTCTGTATACAAATTTTGGTGTCAATCCTCTTATTGGTTACAGCTACAGAGTGCTCTAAATAGGCCAAGTTTAATTACGATCATCTTGTATAAATCCAGGAAAAAGGTTCCTGACAAGTTTCTGCCGACCGTCAACATCCATATGCTTTTTTTATTTACTGTGTAACCCATAAACAGTAAAGCTAAACTTCAATGTGAAAGCAATAGCATTTCTGCAATTGCGAATTCTTACTATTTAAATGTATCGCAATTTGAAGAAAAGAAGCAGTCGGACCCTTCACCAGATTCTTAATTTTCCAAGGTCCAAAATATCTTCATTTTGTGTTTCAAGATACTGTAGTGTTTTCCGTTGTCTTCTAAACGAAAATGGACAGATTTCAAAGAAGGACAGAATAAGACATTGCCTGGTGTGTTCTCCAGCCTTCAATCGAAGTAAATATCCCCTACTTCATCATAAATCCGAGCCTAGATTCCTGAGGAGCAACTTCGTGTTGCTGACTAATGCCCAGGTGCACCAAACTCCAGTTAACTTTGATGACTGCTTTTTGGACGTAGCTAAAATTATTGGGGGGGTGCTGCCTACGTTTTAAAAAAAAATTTTAGCCTTCGTTTTACAATTGTGTGAAAGGAAACAAACATGTATAAAAAGAAAATTTATTCAGAAACTTGATAAGTTTCTTTTTATACGTGTTTGTTTCCTTTCACACAATTTTAAAACTAAGACTAATTTAAAAAAAAAAAAAAAACGTAGGCAGCACCCCCCACTAATTTTAGCTACGTCCAAAAAGCAGTCATCAAAGTTAACTGGAGTTTGGTGCACCTGGGCATAAGCCGTGGGACCATCGCTGGACTGGTTAAAAATTTGTTAAAAATATATCTTCCTTTTTTTTGAAAATTTCTTGCCCAACAAGTTATTACATCTACAAAAGCCATACAGCAAGGATTCTTGGACATTCAGTCCAAGACACATTTTCAAGTTTCCTATACAACATAATTGAAAAAATAGAACAGTAATCATAGCTGCTAACAATTATTGTTAGGTTGTGCTGAGACTAAAAAGAATCGATTCAATATTTTTAAAATGACCATTTTAATTTTTATTTCCATCAGTCAAGCGATTAATATACAATTCTTATTTTTAAGATCGATAAACACTTACTGTTCGGTTTTGTTTACGAGAGCCATCAACGCTTTTGCGCATACGTCAGGTCTCCTTCGATTTCATGAAAATAGGAGAAACAAAGAGGGGATGTTTACTTTTTATAGTGTTAGTTTACTAGTAGCTGCTTTCTATTTGCGCTTTTCGGGAAAGAATTATGGAAAAAATAAATACTATTGCAAAAATAACAGGTACGAAAAGAAAAAACGGTCTTAGGAAAGTGCCCATCTCAGCGTATCACCCCTTTGCGTAGTAGAATCGTCCGCAAGTCGTGGTTCTCGCTTATTGAAACGAACAGTATGTAGCCTCCATATCAAAATAAGTCCCACAGCTTCATATCCCTATGGAACGATTGCTTCTTACTTGATCACAAACAGAAAGTAATTTCAAACAATTTATTATACTTAAGTAAAAATTAAATATAGTTCTTTTTTTACCAGTAAGTATTTTTTTTGGTTTTTTAAGTTAACTGCGTCACGTGGTTCAGTGATGTCAGCTTGGGCTCTTATTTCTGAAAAGAAATATATTGAGCGGTTGTAAAATATTGAGTGAAATGATAATCGATATGCCAGTATTTTTTTTTTTTTTCCTGAATAATGAATTCATAATGAGTTTGTCCTCAAATAAGGTCACTAGTCCATTGCTAGAAAATGCCCTATGAGGAAGCTAATTCTTTCTCCCCAAACTGTTATCACATAATACTTCTGCCACGATTTCATAATCAGATGTTTCCTTTTTATTTATTATTTTCCAGAGGACAACTTCTTTGTGCAGTATTTTTTGGCATAATTCAAAGAAGAAGAAAAAAGTTCATTAACTTAATTCAGTCTCTACATATGTGCCCCTCCCCTTTTGAACCGATAAATATATCTTAAAGTATTGAATTGAAATACTTTTGTATTTGACAATTTTTCCGTGTACATCCTTGTGGAGATATTTGCGTGTGAAGATGATAAAAGATCTCAGAAAATAAAGACACTAGAAACGAAACACTATTGATGTCTTAACACTACATATTAATCCGCTTATTATTCAGATTCTCGTGCGTTTTTGGTTTTATTAATTAGTTTTAGGCAGCTTTCAGTAATGTAGCTTAATTCTTTCAGGAAATAGAAAATTTGAAGATCCAGTTTGTATTTTTAAGGAAATTTGTACATAGTTTTTTTTAATCTTCAATGTGTTGTGGTCTTAATTTCATCCTTATTACGGATACAATTTCGTTCGTGGAATTTCACGACTTTTTTTATTTCTAACGATAAATAACAAACTCAACTTATTCAATTTCTTCAGTTAAAATTATCTTTAGATTTAATAGCGTATTTTTAATTTAAAAAACATGCAAAGGTTATAATTTTTGGATACATAATGTTTTCTGGGCGAAGCTGTAACCGAATAAAAACTTTGTTTCATTGTGAATTCATTAATCACGTGGAGCACCGGAAATACATTTAAAACGGTAAATCATGTCGCACATATTCTCAAATGACGATGGACATCACACGAGGTAAAGGATCCTTGATCATCAGCCGAAAATCAGTTCAACGCTCGTTCACCTAAATTCCTGCGAAATAAATCCAGTATCCGTTTAACCGAGTTTTACATAAAAAAAGTAAGACGTTTCTCCACTGTCAGGATTGAACCAGTCTGCTCTTTACGTCTTGAGCTTTTGACCTGTTCTGTTTTGCAGGCTTTTCTATAGTCTGCAAATTATATAGCCATTTTCTAAGTATTTAATTAGAAAGAAATGGATAGATTATAAATAAATATATATTTCGATTTCCTAGAACCTAGAAGTGGCAATTACATATGCGAGACCAAACGGATCATATATTTCGTCAAAAATTGAAAAAACAACATCTTTCATTCAAATAAGGCAGTGTTTACACGAAAGTGGACGAATCACACGACGGTTTAACCTTAAATTATATGACATGATCTCTTCAGTTGTCCATGTGTAAATCAACTTCATTCAGATTTTCTTACAGAAATAAACAGAAAAGAAAAAATATAACTTCCTTGGTTTTCCTATCCAACTATACAGATGGTGATAAAGTTTAATTCATAAATTTTTACGATAGCAAACAGTGGCGCACCCAGAATTAAGGTTGGGGGGGGGGGGGGCTAAGGATGTAAAGAATCCATTCAGATGTAGACCTATTTAAAAATAGTTTTAAAAATCACTTTCCAAAATAAGATACTGACAGACACGTCAGTGCTTTACTTCTCGTTTGTTCTTTGTTTTTCTTTTCTTTTATTTTTTTTTCGGTAAAATTAAATTGTTTGATAATTCTTTACTCTGTGCATTATAGGGTTTTATAGTTTTGACTAAAGCCCGTTAATATTTGAAAGTAGAATTAAAACAAAGTGGTTTTAGAATGCAATTAAGAAATGGAAACCAAGGATAAATAAATAAATCACGCCTTTGAGTTTGTGAACAAAGCGAATCGAGAACGGCCTTTACGTCCTTCTTAGGGTCTCGTCAGTCCGATCCCAGAAAGGCGTGAAACTAGTTTGTCATCAAGTAGGGGTCGATCGGGCTGATGAGTCCCTAACAAGGACGAAACGGCCGTTCTCGATTCCCTCAGTTGCCAAACACCAAAGGCGTAATTTATTTACGTGCAGTCTTTGGTTTTCATTTTTGCTGCATGTTAAATTTATTTCTTGTTAGAATGCAATTCTTTGTCAAAATCAAAACGTTTTTGTCTAGAAGTCTTTATCAATTTATTAATAGATCCCTGTTGATTTTGGTACAAATCAGACCACTAGATTCCGACCAAATTTGTCAAAACATTAATTTATTTTTTATCAATGAAAAATATTTTTTGCTCCTTATTTGCATTCCTTCGTTTTATCAAGGTGTTCGGAAGTTGGCAAACCAACCGTATCTGTTTCTAAAATACTTCGTAATATTTTACGTTGTCTTAATAATTATTTTGTTTGTTTATTAGGGATTTAATAGTCATACAGATGAAAGCGATCCAGAAAGAATCAAGCAAATAATTAGCAGAGCACTGGAAGATTGTGATTGGATTCTAAAAAAGGTACCTTTTCAGACCTGAGAAAGGTCTTAATTAATTGTTAAGCAGTAATTTAGAAACTAAATACGATATATTTACTCTGAGATTCATTCTAAACATCTTATTTATTCTTTTCTAGTATGAAACGAAATGAAGCCAAAAACGGAACCGAATCCAACGCCGTGTGTTTCTAGAGGAAGATGCTTCGTAGTCTGTTAGCATTGATTTAGTTATAGAATGTCTGGTGAAATTTTCACAATGCCATGTTGTAATACCAAAAGAAAATTTTAATAATAGCGTCGTATTTTGGGTTAAGCATAATAGCTTGTAAGAATAATTTTCATGTACGTTTAATTCCTCAAACTTTTTTATATATTTATCTTTTAAGTCTCGTTGAATGTCGTCACTGATTCAGAATTCTTCTGAGCATTTTGTTTTGTTTTGAAGCAAGATTAGCTTCAATTTATTGTTTTTGTGGGATTTTCATTGATTGTTGCTTATTTCAAAATGTTGTTTTTTGAAAGCGGTTTTGATATCCTAGCCTTGGATTAAGTAAAAATAAATATATTTTGCCTAAATTGATCACGAGTCTTGTGTTCATTTATTTATTTATACTAGCATACTATCCGGCTATTAAAGTGTCCGAATTAGTCCGCATCTGGACTTAGCGAAACATTCCCATAGCACGGCATAGTTTTGATTCTGGGCTCCTCCGCACTACTGAGTTTTAGTTGGAAAGCAATAAAATAAAAGGGGAAGAAGTGGGGGAGGGGCTTTCCTGACTCAAGCAGGTAATAATGTGGCAATTACTTCTTATTGTGTTGAGGTTTACCGTAGGTGTTTTCGTCAGACTTGGGAGATAGGACTCTCTCATCTCCCAAGTCTGCCGAAACCACCCGAGGCAAACCGAAACAATAAGAAGTAATTGCCACATTATATCCTGCTCGAGTCAGGAAAGCCCCCCCCCCCACTTCTTCCCCTTTTATTATCTTACTGCTTTCCAACTAAAATCAGTAGTACGGAGGAGTCCTAAGTAGTGTGGAATCTAACTCAGGACGTTGGGAAAAAATGCTTAAAATTTAGTGATTCTGGATCTTATTGTTTCAAGGCAAACGAAGAAGCTTTGTAATTATTTTGAAAGAATACTGATTAAATTAAGCCGTGCACTTTTCAACGTAAATACAAAGTAGGTGTATTTTAAGCAAACTGAAATTAGAAATAAGTTTAGGGCACTTAATATTTAAAATTGATTTACGGGTTTAAAGGGTCATAAAAGAAACTTAAAGAAGAGCGTGGGATTTCAAATATTTAAATTTCAGCAATTTCTAAGTAAAAATCCTTAAGCATCATTGTAGTAGATTCCGTCATATCCGGTCTCGTTCTAACAGGCCTTCGTTTTATCCAGTCTGGATTTTTGAGATCTTTAGAACAAGATTCGGAAAAAAGAGCTCATCTCTTTGACTGATTTCAATTAGTTTTAGGCTTTAAGTGATTGACTCGTATTGTTCGGATTCTCATTTGTCTTGCTTCATGTATATACGTATATTTGTTTAAATATATTGCCTTAATGTTTCTGTATTTTTTAATAAAGATTTTCAAGCATATAAATCAATATTTTTTTATTCCATTTATAGCCCTGAAATGTTACGAAAACACATTCAAATACTATTATGACTGGATAAATCGTTTATCCAGTCAGGAACCGGTCCTTATTGTATTAATAAAAACCGTCACTACTAAATAGCGGCGTCTTTTATCGAATGTTACTGAAATCATTTCTGTCTTATGGATTCAACCAACGGGGGTATTATATTTCAACTTCTTCTATTCAGGGCTATCTGGATTACATACACTGAAATCTGGAACTTTCCGTTTTTCAAAATATTCTGGGGAAAATATTGTAGTTCTTTTTTTGGCCCTTGGGATAAATAAAAATCCCTAATTCAGAAGTTTAACCGAACGATCAACCTCTTAAATTGCCCGTAGAATTGAAACAAGAACATAAAGAAGCAAAGACTTTTTTTATAGTTATTTTGCAATCGAACAATTTACATTCATAATCTGCACCTTCTTTCCTATTCAGTATTCGTATCTTTAGCATTTGTCTGCAGCGCCAATCAGTTCCTATGGCAGAAATTCGAAATATTTTTATCTTAAATGATTTCTTGTTCCTATAGTGAATAACTCTCGTTTCAAGAATATCTGTGTCCAATGCAATTTAGTCCAATGGAATTCTCCCCTAATAGCTGTGAATAGCCGAAGATTAATTATAATCCATTCGCTATTTCTAATAATTGATCTAATAAATTCAGAAAGCAATTCGATTTGCATTTATAGTAAAAAACCAAGAAGGGGGAAATAATGGAGCATTTGACGTCCGATATCAAAGGTATGAGATGTATAATAGTTTTTAAAAATTCACAGTCTTAACATCCTCAGATATTCTCTATTCAAATGAAGTGGTCTTTTATATGAATAAAATTTTCAAATTTTGATATCTAGTCTATATTTTTGTTTCTTGTAAGGTGATTACTTTTTTTTTTTTTTGTTTAAAAAAATGGTAGCGCAAGTACTCATCGCAAAAAAGTTTTTTTTTTTTAATATTTTTTTAAGTAAATTATTAGACTTTATTTTCCATCTAGGAATTTTAGTACAGTAGAACCTCGATTAACCGAAGTGGTCGGGACCGGACCTTTGCGGTAAATCGAAAATTCCGGATAAAAGAGAGTGCTTAAAAATGGCCGTCAGGAGACCACAAAAATTTTAACACTGGATTTTAAACATTTATACTTGTACAAAATAACTAAATGTGATGTTTTTAATTATATTACTGTAATTATAAACAATAAATTTGTTCAATAGATGTCATATAAGTCAGAAAATGCAATGTAAATGTTTATATGACATATGATACATAGTTTACATTGGCTTAACGGAAGTTTTCTCTGCCATAAGCATGACTGACGTCGTTTAGTCGCTCTGTCCCGAAGTTGTTTCAGTAGCTTAAGTTCTGTAGAATCAGTGTCAATCTGTTGCTCCAACTACATCAGTCCTTTAGCAAAACATTCAAAAGCATCGGAGTTGCTTATTTTTGAAGTGTCACCTGCTTCAATTCTGCTCACAAATTGGAACTTCTGTTCCACTGTAAACAAAACGCGTTTTCGTTTAATAGCCAATAGAAAGAAAAATGATCTTGGAGACGAATGGAATTTCCGGCAAAGGGAGACAATAAAATGGAAATTCCGACAGGAGGGGGGATGGGGAGGGGAGAAATTGTTTATTTATCAAAAAATTAAGGAAACCGACGTCGGTTAAACGATTAATCTAAAATCGTAACTGGTTTTAATCAATATATGTTGTTTACAACTTCTTGGCTACCATAACAGTGCTAAAAATTTAACGAGCGTAGATTTAAAATGTTTTGATACATTGCGAGATGCATTGTAACCCGCTTTTTAAGCTGCTGAACCCAAAGGATAAAATCTAAAACCTGATCATAAAGCAAGAAACCATATTTGCATCTTCTCTGTATTCTTAACGATAAGAATCGATAATTTAGCTTGGATTCTACCCCAAAGTCCAATCAGAAACAAGTATAGAATTATTGCAACTATCGAGGCTGAATTCCATTATTCATTTTTTGATTTTAAGCTGAATTTCGTAAATCCTTTTTCGTTAACAATTTTCTTTTTCAGTCTTTGTGTTCATGTTTTAGATTTCACCCTTAGACATTAAGAGCTGAGAAATCTGGTCTGTATGTAGAGGGCTTTGAATATATCATGGCAAAGAGATTAAAAATTCTCTAAAAGGGCATCAAAAAAAATTGCAAAAACTATCAACAATATCTTTGCAGTTTAATTTTCTAGAAATGTAAGTTCACCACTGATTTTTTGATGACTTTTAGTCCGGACCGAAATCAAGAAGATACAATATGTCGATTTGTGGCTATTGGTAGCATATCTTGCTTCTAATAGCTTTATTGTTTCTAATAGCTTCAATTTACAGTTGTTGTGATATGAAGCGTTAACGTAAATTCACATCGGTAGAAATATTGGTGGCCTTAGGTAAAGTGATGACATGTGATGATCTTTGGTCCAGAAAACTGCAAGCTTCTAAAACCAAGGTTACCGGAAAATTATGAATGAACCTGTAGAAATAGAGTTCACCCATTGACATTTTTCATCTTTACTTAATGATGTCATTTATTTTCTTTTACTTTCTAAGAAATTTTGAGGCATTAGTAAAAGACAAAACAATTTCATTGATTAAAACTAAATTATTATAAAAGTAAATTACCTAAAACTTAATGGCAAAAAATTGAACCCTGAAATTAATAAATTTGAAAAAGGATTTTGTTGGTAGATATTCTAGGCCTATTTTAATCATAATCAAACTGACCCTACTCACAGTATCCTGGAGCGGGTTGTATGAGCATACGACAATGACACTTGGTAGATACGCTAATTAGACTATGCGGACGCGATTTCCGATGAAAAGAAAAGTTCAACTTTTCCCCACCAGACGGAAATATGGCGCTGTACAGTAGATATAAAATGCCAGCAGTCATTGAAAGCAAGCCATTCCGCGAGGATTATGTGACTATATGGTGTGGATATATACAAGTAATTTTTATTCAGTCCATTTTTCTTCGAAGAAATTGCATCTGAAGGACCTGAAGTAAAGGTGTACTGTTACGACCAGGCCCCCTAGATCAAATTCAGGGACCAGGTACCAAATGCAATAATGGGCCCGCTCTATGTTATGATCAAAATTATAAAATTCTAAGCAAAAAATATCGCAAAATACCGCACGATTTCATGCTTCTACAATTTAAACATGGCATATATAGTTTTTACCATTATTTTTAGAGCAAATTAACTTAACACTGTCATGAATTTTCGATGATCCACCCTCGCTTCTTTTCTCAATCGACGCCATCTTAATTCGTTCAGTCTATTTATAGAAATTGTTCGCTGTGTGTCTGTTGTGTTTGTACTTATAATATTCGTGATGACACCTAAGTTCAATTTGATGTGTAGTGTCTTATTTACGCATTTTGGCTGACCAAATGCATTTGCAAACTAAGTAAAGACTAAACGATTTTCACAAGTCACGGTTCCCAATCTCTTTGTTAAGTGGCGTATACGTGTATTATGATTATTTGCTTCTTCCTCTTCGTATGATCTTCAGCAGTGAAGTTCTGATTGCTGCAACTACTAGTGACAGATATTAGAATCTCATTTACAACTTTTTTGAAGTACTGTTGGTTCAGAATTTGTTTTCATGAGAATTATCAACAACAAGGATTTCATTGGATGCTTTTTGAGTAACGATAAAGATCGGTGTTGGAGTTGTTTTGACAAATGCACTTAAAAAAATAATTATTTTGGACCCAAAATAACAAATCTAGGAAGGATAGATTATTAATATAAAGTATTTTAAAATAAGACATCTTTCCTTTTAACCTATTTCTACGTTAGGACATTAGGTTCATACAATTGGTATTACACACCCATAATAATGCGAAAGCATATAATAAATGTTCGTCTTTCTGTGTCTTCATTCCTAACAAGTTTTGAATCAACGAAAGAATCTTAAAATTAGTAAAAAACCCATAATGATAATTCCTTCATGATTCTCGTGAAGAAATGTGCGCATGAATACGGTACATGCGCCAAATAAGGCCCTTCCTTCATTTTATTAATAGAACGTTGACAATTTCATAAGATCAGTTATGTTTATGACAGCTCCCTTAATGGCTAGACCAGAAACTACGTCAGTTGAACTGAAAGATTCCTCCATATTTGTTACAGTTGAATAGGGAACATCGTCCGAATCTGTTGTCGTTACTATTCCAACGTAATTTCATATCTTCTGCATTTTTTGGCAACTTAACTCACATAAAACAAGTTGAATGTCATTTTGAAGCATACGATATGAATAATAAGATATTATATTCATATTTTCCAGATAACATGCATTTATTTACCTTTTATTAATACGATGAATGAAAGCGTGGGTTAACAAGGAACTCCAAATATGGCCCTCCACTGATAAACCAACAAGGCCTTACTTAGAACATCAATTTTCTTATTGTGAGCCTCATAAGCACCGTGATGCTATATCTGAGAGTTTCAGATATAGATTTTTAGATTTTTGCTATATCTAAAAAAAAAATAAAAAAAAGAAAAAAATTCTCTCAACCTTTCGTGAAAGATCATTTTGAAAGTGGATCGAATGGCACAAACAGTGAGAAAAGAAAGCTGGTTCTGTAACTTAGCCAAAGATCGAACCGCTGATACTGTGTGTAAAGTGTTTCAAGTATGTTTATGAAGAGTAGGTCTTTTTTTTATCCAAAAATGTGATTTTTAGGCTACTTAGTTTTAAATGTAATTATTATATTTTATTTGGTTTAAATATAATTATTATAATTTAATTGATTTCTGGTTTTTTTTTTCCCCCTTATTTACACATTGGCCTAATTTGGAACCAGTAGTGGGCCTTATTTGGGACAGTGGGTTCCAAATATAGCTCTTAGTTATATTTTGAAAATTGTTTTATTACAGAAACATTTTCCAATGCCCCTAATTCTGAATTCAATTTTTCATAAGAGCACACTTTATAGTAAATTTTCGTAGTGTTTTCAGAATTTTCCTTTTGCAATAAAAGTACAAAAAATCTTTAAACGTTAGATGGGCCTTATTTGGCGCAGATACCTCAAGACAAAAGTATCCGAAGCAAACAATTGTCACTGAAGTTTAATCTAATTCTAATCCATTTACACGTACTTTGGTCTGATTAAAATGCGATGAATTTAGATACTTAATAAAGGAATTTTAAGATTCCAGCTGTTTTCAGCAATGAAAATTTGGAGGTAAGTTCTATTCAATTTTTATGACAATTTACAAATATGGAGACTAGAAAAAAAAGGACAATACTTAAGTAGATTTTAAATTCTTTTAGGAACTTCTTGTTTTAAATAGTTGATGTATTTATCATGGGTTACTTTCTTCATGAAAATAATCAACGTAGTTTAAGCGAATTTAATGAAATATCTATTGTTTGAGGTTGAGGTGAATACGATTCCAAGTGATGACATGATCTATTACATTTTAGGTGGAAGACATGTTTCCCTCTGGTGGACGGAATGAGAATTAATGGTATTCGAGTTTTTAGAGAGCGTCGGTAAAAAACAAAATGATCACAAAATTTGCTGTCATTGATGAAAGCGTTGCATGGTCGTCAGTTTTTAAGATTTTTCTTATTGGGAGACTTGAAATTTTGTACGAAACAAGAGCTATGTCCCTTGCCACTAGCGAAGAATTCCCTCAAGATACCTAGGACTAATTTTAATGAAGCAAATGGGAAACTTCCGAGAAAGATATTTTAAAAAGAGAGTAAAGCGTAAAGTCCGTCCTGAAATAGCAAGAAATGCTGTAAAAGGAAGGAAGAAAGAAAAACTAAATGAGTTTCTATTTCGGTTCCGCTTCTAACTGTAGCACTTCCAAGAAACAAGACTACAAATATTACAATTATAAAGAGAGCATTACCAAATAATCATAGCCATTTATCTGTCTATTCAGTTAGTACTTTCAATGATTCACAATCGATAAATTGATTTTGCATAGATTCCTGTTACTTTATAAAGTGTAATTCAACGTATTGGTATAATTTATTTTCAAAGATATTTTAAAATCAATGTTAATCAACGAGGTTCTTTTGTTATTTCAACTTGAAATTAAATTCTTTCGTAAACTTGGGTCTTCACATGATACAAAGTTTTCTTCATCAGATTATAAAAATAAGTTGTTTTAAACTTTATATATATATATATATATGTGTGTGTGTGTGTGTGTGTGTATTCTATTGATAGGAAACAAGAAAGAAATTGAAATCAACAGCTATTGATAAAATAAAAATGCAAACAAAAATCATCAAGCATTATGTTGTACAGTTGATTTTATATATACTTACTATTCCAAATCATTCGAGAAATTTCAATAAAAATTACTCTTATTTATTTTAATCTATAAAATTACTTACATGCAAATTGATTTTGTAAGTAATTTTTTACCATTTTATAAAATTAAAAAAAAAAAAAATACTTGGAAAAAAAAGGCCGCGATTCTTTAAAATATGGCATATGTCAAATTCTCTGGTTACATTAGTGCAACTACTTTGATCAGACCAGAGCCATTTTTAAGGGAGGGGTGCATTGTGACGGGTGCCTACACTTAGAAATAGTATCAGTGGAGACGGTGGTGAGAATTGTTAACAGAAGTAGAGCTGCAAAAGATGGATAGGATCTACAAGCACTTCCTGTATAATAAACCAGATTGACTCCGGATGTCAGGTGCAGGATATATCAATTACAGGTAGCTGTAGGTTAGGCTAAGTGAGGCATCGTCAGCTGCAGGATGTATCTGTTCCTAACTTTTGAAAAAAATTTCCCCTTCAAAAAACATCGCTCATACATCTAACGACAACTTCCTTGACAGGAAGTTCAAACATCCCTCATCAACATCCGGTTTCTTAAAAGTAGTTTCAAAGCGGCCATGTTTCACAACGGGAAAAAAAAAAAAAAAACCCGGTACCGGAGTAGTGGGGGAGCATGTGGTTTCCCGTGGGATTTTTGTGCTACAATACTGGGAGTTAGTTTT
>JAFIDM010003189.1:9058391-9132465 GCA_023159025.1 Thereuonema tuberculata | reverse complement strand
ACTAACTCCCAGTATTGTAGCACAAAAATCCCACGGAAGCCAATTTCTAATATTTGCTCCCCCACTAGAGAGTGCATTTTTACCGAAATTTTCTCTTGTATGAAGCGATTGGACTGGTTCAAATTCCAATTGAAATATACCTTTAAGAAGACTGTCTCTTAAAACTTCCAAAATCACAAATTTGACTTATATTTTTCAAGTCAGTCACGTATGTATCAATGCCTTCATCTGTAAATTGACGGCGGTTGAATAGACGATGTTCTTCCATCATTGTGTTGACTAGGGGCGAAAAATATTTCTCGAAGGCTTGCGTTTCAAACTCCTCTACTTCAATGTTGAGATCAAAAGAATGAAAAATATTAATGGCTTCCTCACCAATAGTATGAAGTAAAATTGGGACTTTTCTTTTTCCAGATTATAAGCACGTAAATAAATCTTAAATTGCATTATCCAAGTTTTCCATACGGTAGGCATATTGTTGGACTTGTAGTATTCAATTGAGTTATTCTTCTTGTAGAATTCAATATGGCGTCTGTGGTAAAACAATAGCTGATACAATAATTAAGAGTGCTCCTATTTATAATAATAAGTATTGCTAATTCTAATTATTATGATTATTATGAAATTGCTTAGCAACTGATGTAAAATATGCCAAGTTTTTGTCGATTAAAATGTGATCGATTTGACAAGAACTAAAGTCTTTAATCGACAAAAACTTGGCATATTTTACATCAGTTGCTAAGCAATTTCATAATAATCATAATAATTAGAATTAGCAATACTTATTATTATAAATACGAGCACTCTTAATTATTGTATCAGCTATTGTTTTATCACAGCGTCTCAACTTGTTGCTACTTTTTTGGACATTTTTCCTTTATTTTTTAATATGTTACAATCTCCAATCATCGAATTAGGATTGTGAAATCGGTACCAATACATCTATACCCCACTCCTGACACCATGTTAAGAACCAGTTTTGACTATTAAATATACAAGATAATCTTTATTCTATTTACAAACATGCCACCGCATCGAGTCTGGCTAACAAAAGACTACAACCATCATAACAAAGTCCCCGCAGCTCACGCCGCATGTCACGTGAATAATAATGAACATAAGCTCACGACGCCGCATGTCACGTGAATAATGAACATATGTCGATAAATTCTTGACATTCCGTTCATATGTCGACACATTCTTGACATTCCGTTGACTGTAAGTTCCATCTCCATGTAAGACTTCCGTTCCTGAAATCAGTCGATTGAACTTAAGGTAAGTAAAAATTAGTATATAATTATGAATTTATTTAAAGAACTATAAAATGGTTTTGGACCTACGTTTTATGTTAGTTTAGAGAAACTATGAAAGTTTCTGTTCAAGTCAAAATCCATAAGAACTGTCTTGCGACATTCTGAAAACATGGCTGACATTCGAAATGATTTAGGGAGGGTTATAAAGTACAGTAAAACTTGGATAATTCAGTTGTTTAATTCAAAATTCTGGAAAATTCGAATTTTTCGTACGATTGTCCTTAAAATATTACGATAAAAAATGTTCCTGAGACTTTTTCTCAGCTAAGATACATTATTTATTTTAACGGATTTTCTAAGGAAAACAAAATCGAGGGTTGGAATGTATTTTTGTATCAATTGATAGGTTGGAATCATATGCTATGACTCAAAGATTGCATTCAATGAAGCAATTAAAAATATCTGTCTTTTTTTTAAAGTGATGAATAATTAAGCTAGTAAAAAATGTTTGATTTAGGCCTAATGAAAAAAAAAAAAAAATGAAGCAGTATTCTTAGATAAAGTTTGTGTATCTTTGATCGTGGAGATAATCTTTATTATTTATCTCTTCTGTTTGAGAGAATATATGTAATTCGAATTTTTAGATATTTCGAACTTTTTCTCTGGTCCCTTCAACTTCGAATGTTTAACGTGACGTCACTGTCACGTGATGTTGGTTAAGCCTTCTAGTAGAAACTTGGACATCGTTCGCTTTATTTTCAAATTCCTCCAAAATAATATTGCTGTTTAATTAAAAATAAGATGTAATTTCATGATTTCCTAAGTAAAGATAAAAGTAACTGATTTAATGTTACTAAACCTGAGTTCTAAAGCTATAAGAAATGATTTGAATGCACAGTTTGCTCTAACATGAGCTGATCCCTTTCAAGCACCAGTTTACTTATTCGAGGTTTAATATATTACTTAATGAATTCACTTACTTATTTTTCATTTTGCTCACCCTGTATTTATGCTATTATTATTATCTATGGAATTTCTATACATTATAATTCTACAAATCGAATTCATTTATGTATTACTTAAAACAAATTCGTTTCTATTATTATTTCTTACAAAGCAGAAAAAAAATTGTGCAACTTTATTATAAGTCTTATGTATTACTAAAGTCTCGTGCATTAAATATTTTCATTAATATGATTTAAATAAGCTTCCCTCTTTTAATTTTTTTTATTTCGGTCATAGATGTTTTTTTTTTTTAAATGCAATTTGTTAATATTAATAGTGATTCTTTTTTTTTTTTTTTAAATTGCTAAAACTGTTCCATATAGTAATTTGTTTTATATATTATGTTTTTATTTTCAATGTCGATTTCAAGTGATATCGTTTACTGGAATATTTTTTTTTTTTTTATATCAGAACGTAGGAAGAAAAAATTCGTAAATGTTCAAACAATTCATGTCATAGTGATCATTGTAATTCGTATTAGGCCTATTTAATAATTTCAATTTAAGAACATATCCCCAATGGCGTGACCGGTAATGCTTATAATGCGATAGAAAAAAGTATATCTTAATTTACTGCAGTAATGAGAAAATTAAAAGCAAAGGCTTTGAATAAATTATTTCTCTTCTGAGGTATTAAAATTGTTAAAATTACATCCTGTTTTATAAGTTCTAATGAAGCGTGTATAAACCATTATTATACCTGCAAATTACTTCAAAAATTGCATAATTAATTAATTTTGAAATTTCAACTTAAATAAAGCTTAAATATTTATTTATTTATTTATTTATTTATTTATTTATTTATTTATTTATATAATCAGTTGGTTTTCTTCACAATGATCTTGAAAGTGATTCGACAGAAAATTTCTGAAATTCAATTTACATTTTTTCAATTTGAATGCTTTTGTTTTTGAGATTTTATTTCAAAAACTGAGTTTCTTTATTTCTGTTAAAGTTATTTCATTTCTGCTTTCACACGACCAACGATTTTGTAGAAAGGTATCTCGCCATCGTCATGAAAAGTAACATCAGAAACAAATTTCTCTTTAAATATACTTATTGCTTTCATCTAGAAATAACGTATCTACATTATTTCCATACGCCTCCTTAATTGTATGCCGATAATTCAATATATAGTATTTAAAGTTGAGAAATCTTTAATATACAGAGGTGCTTCGGTAATCTTCGCCATGTTTTTAGAAGTGACACCAACATCACGTGACTTTTTCAGCCTCGAACCCAAGGACCTTAAACATCCCCATTATCCAAGTTTCACTGTACTTTTTGCGGGCGGGCGTCGGGCCAGCCCCCCGACCCCAACTTCGTCCCGTTGGCTTACGTCTGCCGGGAGCCTAACCTCCTGCGCCCCCAAAGGCCGGTGTCGGCCTAGAGTGGGTACTTTTAA
Source organism: Thereuonema tuberculata (assembly GCA_023159025.1). Lineage (NCBI taxonomy): Eukaryota > Metazoa > Arthropoda > Chilopoda > Scutigeromorpha > Scutigeridae > Thereuonema > Thereuonema tuberculata. The sequence goes on along the minus strand of JAFIDM010003189.1, from coordinate 9,128,803 downwards.
CTTGAAGTACTTCTTTTTTTACACACATACGAAGGAAATATGGACGTAAGATTATTATTTTTAATGTTATGCAACCATTAAATTTTCAATTGAGAGTTTTCAGATATATAAAGATTTAGTGAGTCATTCTAATATGAAATATATTAATATATTAAATGTTGAATACAAGAAAAAGGTCGTGGTAATGATGGAAGTAGAGTAAAGAGTAGTAGCATGCGATCTCATCTGTAACCTTCAGATCCTAAGTTTGTAAAAAAAAATATAAAATTGGAAAAATTCCTGTCTTTTTATGATGTTATCTTGCATTTTTTTTTCCTTGTGAATCATGAAAATATATATGTGTCACAAATGGCTGGCCTGTTTTTAGATTACATATCCTTTTAGCACTAGATTTGCGATTGGTACCACTGAAGCGTGGAGAGAAAAACATTGTGGAAAGGAAGATTGAGCAACGTCTCTAGATTATTTTTAATTTTATTCTTTTTAGAAAAGCGATGTTTTTGGTGGAATTCAGCAATAGTAGGGAATTCAACTGGGGAATTCTAAGATGTTCACGAGGGGATAAGTGAAGCAGCGATCCCATAATTTTATAGCTTAGATTTTGAGTAAAAGTTGTTTTAGGGAAGTGTAACCTCCTCTGTGTGTTCTCGGAGAAACACGGAAGCTTTAAAGTTATTAAAAGATTAGAATTTTAGGGCAAAGAATACAGAAACGAGGGAATAATTTAATTTTATTAACAAAGGATTTGAACCACTCAAATGATCTTAATATAATAATAAAAAAAAATACATCTTCCTTTGTCCATTATTTTCTCTTAAATCTGAAGATAGGTGACGGGTAAGATAGTGAGGTCGGGCTTATAGGAAATGACCCAGTGCAGATAGTCCCTTTCACTCGGCTTCACACATCGACTGTCTCCTAATAGCGTGATGGTTTAGATATTTCTCACGACGGGATTCATAGCAATTTTACTTGTCCTTTTCGGTGAGAAGACCCATCACCTGCAGGCTAACAGTAAGTCAAAAGGCCGTTTGCTAGCCAAGAATGTGTTTCTGCTTGAGTGGCCAGAGAAAGCTACAAAAAGGTACTACATCTATCTGCACCAGACAGATACTGAACCAATCCCCTGGCTTCTAGAAATTGCCAACAGCTTTTTGTCAGGAAGAATGGCGGATTAAAAGGATTAAGGCAAGACCCTCATATCAACATTTAATCTTTAGATCTTTCCTGCTTACGTATTTCCCCTAACCAAGTTTAAAAATTTTTGGAACAAAGGAATTATAAAATTAAATTGTGAAAAAAAAAAAATATGTAAACACAAGAACAAAAGGTAATCTAAAAAAAATGCTAGCCATTTTTGATTACAGCATCATCGGCATATACATTTACAGGGTGATTTCTAAATTCATAGGACAAACTTTAAGGGGTGGTACGACACACCTAAAACAAACATTTTGGTAAAACTACAGAACACGGTGCAGTTGAATTATTTCCAAGATGGCGGTTAAGGAACCGCCCGCGTTGAATTTTCGGGACATAGTACTTATATAAACATCCTGAAGTAAGTATTAACCTCAATTTACATAACCTACAGCTAATCGGCGCACATGCTTCGCTCGGGCTTTGTTGGCAGCTTGAGCTCATACTAAGTTAAAATATTTAACTCCTTGCGGTGAAGTGATAACAAGGCAGTCGGCGATGTATTCTGGTGCGTAATACCGTATTCTGCAGTTTAGCCAACATTTTTTTATCAAACAATGTATGTCCGCGACTGTCGCGTTTACATTCTACGACAGGTTGAGAGATGTCCCGGCAAGCACCAGATCTGTTGCACGTAGCGTAGATGTGAGCCAAACCACGGAATGGAGAATTTCTCACCAGTAGCAATTACTCATTCCATTTACAGAGAATTCACGAATTGAAAGCTGAGGATTATCCTCGGAGCGTAGACTTCTGCCGTTGGTTATTTAGCCGGATTTTCCAGCACGTGTTCTCCACAGATGAAGCATTGTTTACACGTGAGGAAATGTTTAATATGCACAATACTCATGTGTGGGCAAACGCAAATCAACACGCTACACAGCCACTTGCTTACCAGCAACGAATCTCTCAATCTTTGGGCGGGTATCGTCAATTAAAGCTCTACATTACCAAAGTAGCGACAGTCACCATTTTGGAGTGACCCGCTTTATTGTTGCTACTACGTTGTGAGCCGTTACTCTTACAAATTAAACTGTTTATGTTCCAGTAGTAAATTAGTGTCTTGTGATAAAAAGACCAACTGAGGGATTCAATTTAAGCCATACTAGCCTAATCCTCAAACAGGAAGTTATTGGGGAAATGGTTTGAAACGTTTGGTGATCGTGTACAAAAAAACAATATGCACTTTGCTGCTGTAATTTATGTTGTAAAGAAAATTAGCTATATAAATTACAGCAGCAAAGTTAATATCTTTTTTGTTCACGACCACCAACCCTTTTAAACCATTTCCCCAATAATAATTTGCTGTTTGAGGGTTAAGCTAGTATGGCTTAAAAATCCCTCAATTATGAATAAAACTTTTTCAATGTTTTTTTTTAAAAAAAAGCCATATCGTTTGGAAGAACAGCTTTTACGTTTAAAATCCATTTTAAATGGAGCTATTCATATTTTAACAAAGTACTGGAAATGATAAAATGTTTTTTTGTTTTTGTTTTTGTTTTTAGTTTACGAACTTTTGTGATTTTTTTGTCTATAACAAAACTACGTATGTGAAAATATGTAGTTTAATATAATTTTTGCACAGTAAATAGAATATAAGGAAAATCGATTCATTTAGAAAATGAAATACTGGATACAAAAAAACGTTGAACTGTGTGAGTGATTTATTAATGATATACAAATTAATGCCAAATAACGAATATTATCAAGAAATACAGAGAAGGGCATGTAACAATGCTATATAAAAAAAAATTAGTTTTTGGGTAGGGTGGGTGGTGAACTGACTGATGAAAATTTGATAAAAGAAAGGGGCTTTCTCAGCACAAAGGTTGACTACACCTGTTTACAGAACATGGTTAAACATAATTTTAACACACAGATCTAATTTGCTTTTCACTTTCCTATTAGTGAAGTCTGAACCTGTAACATTCACCAAAATAGACCCTATATCTCATTTATTTCTGTGCCACATTAACTTTAAAAGATTGACATTTATAGCCTAACTCCCCACTTTAAGAAAATCTATAATTCTCTTAAAGAAAGATTCTGAAATTCTTTAGTTAATATCGAAAGTTTTAGTAATGATTAATAAAAGACATGTCTTCAAGGGAAGTGTGTACGTTAATTCAATAAAACATATTAAAACTTAAAAGATAATTTATCTACTTGTTAGAAAACCTTCTGGTTAACTTGAAACTAAAACAAAAATGATTCATTTTTATGAGATCGTTTCACGTTTTCGATTCCTCTTACTTTTCCGCTTCCTGTGCAAAGACGTTGCGCAGTAACCAAAATCAGATAATGTTGTGAAAATGGCGTCCAGTTTGAAAGTCAAGGCAGGGGTAAAGGTTCCTAAACGAAATAATTATTCCGATCTAAAATTATGTGATGTCCAATGCCCGATCTGCTTTCGTATCCTCGTTGAACCTGTTCTGATGCCTTGTACCCATTTACTATGCATGCCATGCTTCAATCAGAACGTCTCCGAGACCAGTCTATCGTGCCCGATGTGTCGCTTGAGAATCTCCACCTGGGCTCGGAAAGCAACGCGGGAAAAGAAATTAGTCGACAAAAAACTGTGGGAAGCCATTCAAAAGACCTTTCCAGACGAAGTTCGATTAAGGATTTACGGCTTAGACGAGCCTTTAGCGGAGGAAGAAGGTAAATTGCGCTGATTTGGATTGACTTTGCAAGTTGAAACAAGTCAATAATGTGAAGTTAGGCTTAAAGTACCGTCAAATATAACTGTAAAAATGGCTCTATTAATTTTTTATTTGTAATTATAAAACGTTTTTTCGTTTTGTAATTTGTGGTTCATAATTAGTTAAAAAAATATGTATAAAGTAATGATTTTTAAATCACTTAAATTCTCAGATTTAACAAGATGGGAATGAGATTGTCTGTTTCGTTTTTATCACTTTCACAATAATTTAGGTTATCGAGTATTTATGGCTGAGATATGCATTTGGGGATAGGAAGTAAAAGATTAAATGAAAAATTAAGTTCATTTTTTAAAACCAGGAATGCATTATAATGTGCATAATAAATTAAGATAAAATTCACTACCCTAAAGTAGTAATATGCCTCGATTTAAAAAAATAATTATATACATAAAGAAATGAAACTATACAAGTGGAAAAGAAATTTAACAGCTTAATTATACATTCTGATATCCCATCCCCAATGTTTATTTTGTGTTTTTAAACCAAATTCCTTAAAACATGTCAGTAAATAATGATCATAATTATTTATCAGGACTACTATTTTCTTCGTGTATTTACTTAAGAAAACCAGTCTTTTTTGAGATTTTTGTTTTTATAACTTGAAATGTAGTTTGGAATGATTTGTGTTTATGATAATTATTAAAAACCATTGCAAATGGATTTCTATTTTAGTTGAAGAGATTGTTCAGTCCCGTCACCTAAGTAAGCCTGGAGAAATTCGGCAAGAATATGAAGAGCAGCTCAGAAAGGTTAGTATCTTAATAAAACCTAACATTTTAAGCTACATGAGTATGACATATATACATTTTCCACAATATAATTAACATTTCACTTTCGATTATAATAGTTTTAAAGCTGTAATATTTGAGAAGATTTGACCAAATGCTTTTTAATTTTACAATTGACAGGAAAAGAGTAAGAATCAGTCACTTCTCGAATTGAATTCCTCCCATCAGATTACAATTGTTCCAGCATTTTTAAAGTATTTTTCTATTGAAGTTCTGGAAAAATATATATATTAAAAAAATATTTCTGTTGAATTAAATCACATTAGAATTGTGCTTTATATCTTGACACATGTTTGGGATTTGTTGCTATCTGAATGTTATATATTGTTCCAATTAGATGGATGTTTATACAATAAACACTAGATTATTAACACAGTAATTCTATTCAAATCAACCCATGCAGTATTACATCACTGATAGCAGTTGCCAGTCTTGCTCTGACACTACATTCTCTACAAGCTCTTGATTCTGTCTTACACTATTCCAGAGCTGCTTAATCAGTGTGCCACAAGAAAATTCTCAGAGGTATCTGTAATCAATATTTAGTTTCATGTATAGCCAAATACACTCATGTAGATTAAATTCTCAGCATCAAATAATCTATACAGAAAATTAAGTATAATGTGCATCATTCTAACAATATAGATTAATTAAATATTAATTCACATTTAAGTCAGCTTATAAAGTTTTTGTTTTTTGCCAATCCATTCAGAGTATTGTTAAATGCTTAAAATAGTATATTATTTATCTGTAAATCTGGCTAAGGTTTTTCAAAGGACTCTTGTTACATATAGTGAAGAATCGAAAAGTTTGGTGTTGCGTGTCTGGATTTTATCAAATACGTAAGTGTGCCATGAAACAAAGAAGGTTCAGAATTATTGTACTATTCAAACATTGAAGATCACAGTAGATTAAATGTTCCTTATTGCACTTTGAAGTCTTGAGAAATTTCAGGCCCATTTATTCCTTCCTTACATCAGTGCTTTTGACGCACTTTTGTATTAGCAGAAATCTATGGCGCACCAAACTTTTTCATTGCTTTTATTGATACCCTGAATACTTTGAAAAACACAAAATTATCAATTTACCAGTCTATAAAACAAAGATGCTTTTTAAACTGATTTGAATGAAAATTAATACTTTATTAACCTCATCTGAACAAACGGTATGTAGTTCATATTTCTGTTATTTGATGTCTAGATTTTATTCTAAACTATGAATATGTAACTAGAAGCTAAATATCGTTGATTGCAGATGCATTCTCATGGCAGACTGTTTGAGAAGCATTGTCTTACAGGTGTATATAATTATGGTTTATTCTTCCATTGAAACAGAAATGCATGTAGATGCCATCTTAGTTCTTATTATAGTAACCAAATGATTTTTTACTTCAGAATGCAGAATTGAAAAGATAATTTTATCAGCTACTACACACAGTCTATAGTTTTTAAGCTGAACATAAAATCAAGTATTACAATACTAAGAAACATAGATGTAATGAAAAGTACGTTTTATATCAAAATGTATTGCAGGATTTGTCACAGAATGAAAATTTGCTTCCTGAGATTATCAGTTTTCTTAACTGCCTTAACTGTTACATTTATGTATAAAATGGGAAACATTATTTATTTAAGTAGAAAAGTCAGTTTCTGGATTAAATATCCTTTAAAACAAATAATATTGGTTAGCACATTTTTGCTCCAGTAATACCAGGTGATCCAAATTAAAGAGGAGGTGTTTAGACCTCTCTATAGTAAAACTACTGGGTGAATTGCAACCCAGTAGTTTCATACACATACTGTCCTGAGTATTTTCTTCTTCGATTTCTGAAGAAGAAAAAAAATAAGTTTAAATTTTGGTCACTAAGGATGAATTGTGGCACTGCTGTCCCCAGTAATTGCGTATTGCTTTGTTCGTAATCGAACAACCATTGCCTATAAAAGGAGTCACAAAGCAATTTTGACAAATCCATGATAGCACAGACTCATGAAGCTCACTTTAACGGATCGCACATTATTTGTTAACTCTTCTATCAATGATGCTTCTGCTGCACTTAAGGCATTTCAGCAGTTAAAAGGTTTAATCAGAGTTCCACTGATAATTACTAATCTATGGGAAATGATTTTCGTTTTAAAGAGACAGGAACTTTGCTGTAAAACTGTACTAGTCCAGTTCACTTGTGTTGCAACAAGTGGACTGCAAGCAGTCGAAATTGCAACTGCAGTAGTGTAGTTGCAATATCACAGGAATTGACATGCCGTTTAGGACAGTGTAGCGAGTTCTGTTAAGTGTCTTGAGATTCTCCTATAAAATATCCCAGTCAACAATTGGTTTTTGGTGATTATGATAACGTTGAAAGCATTTGCATTGACATTTGTTGCTCAGATGATGCATAACCATGGCAAATACTGTAGTGATGAGGCTCATTTCCATTGGAATGGTGCTGTAAACACTCATTACTGCCGTATTTGGTCTGACAATAATCCCCCCATCATCATCAAATTCCAATGCATTCACCAAAGGTAACGGTTTGGTGCAGCTTCATGGCATCCTTCATCATTGGTCCTTTTTTGAAGCCACAGCACTGAGCCGTTGGCATGTTCTGAGAATGTCTCCAGATATGCTGATTTGCTGAGGAGCTAGCTTTGAAATTACATCACTTCAACAGAGGAATTGTGTTGACACCACTATCTTCATGCAAGATGGTGCACCCCCTCACATAATTTACCTGTGAAAGCGAACATTTTCGGATGACAGAGTAATTAGCAGATCATTTCCCATGGCATGGCCGCCTCTGTGATTTTTTGCTATGCGGCCCCTTAAAGAGCCTCATTTATAAAGGCAATGTTCCAAACTTAGCTATGTTTAATGACTTTGCAACGTGGCATAACGCCGTGCATATCAGTTGCATTTTGCTTTTGTGTGTATTGTGCAGCTAATGCAATTTGTAGAACAAGGCGATGGAGGGCACGTGGAACTATATCTGTTATGTTAGTGTGATTGCAATAAGTTATTGCATGTCTTTTTGCCCGATATGTGTTAGATAAGCTAGGCAATATGCAAATTATGGGAACAGCAGTGCCACAATTCATCCTTAACGGATGAAATTTGAACTATTTTTTTCTTCAAAAATTAAAACATCTTACTCAGGACAAGTACATGATGAAATTTGGTTGCAATTCGCCGAGTAGTTTTTTTCTACAGAGAGGTCTAAACACCACCTCTTGATTTGGATCACCCACTAGTAAAGGTTACATATGCAAATTTATAAAATAGTGGGAGAAAACTTTTAATCACAGTAAGTTAAAGTTAGTAAACAAGATAGAAAGTGTTTATATTTAAGCCAGGGCTCCTAAACTATGGATCCAATATCTACTGAAATCAATAAGAAACTATCATTGAATAGTAGAAATTACCATTAATGATTCATCTTCCTAGGATAATTGTCTTTTGAGTTGTTCCACTTAGAAATACAAAAGTACTGAATTAGAATTAGATTCTAAAGACCTTGCAGAAAAGTTTTAAGTTGTAATACGTAAAAATAAAAAATTGTAATACATTTTGGTCGCTTTGCTGCCATCATACATAGTATTTACAAAATGTATTTTCCTTTTTATTTGTTTATTAATAAGAAGGTAATCATTATTATTTCCCAGTTTGTGTTTGTATAATTTTTGGAAAGAGATAGGACATTAATTATTTAAAATCACAAATATTTCGACATCTTTACCCGATCAGTTCTAAATATATATTTTAATGTTTCAGTAAATGAAAAGGAAAATAAAGAAGAAGTTAGGATAACGCATTAAAAAAAAAAAAGCTGTATATTAAATTTCAGTGATTTCAGAACTTTCATCTGTGGACAGACAACGACATAGATAGGAATTTGAGATAAGGTGATTGACTATTTGGTAGCTTCAGCTAGCAGGCAATTGGGGGAAGGGCATTGAGACGAGAGGCTCCTGTTGTGGAAATTCTTATGCAACAAAATAATGGAATAATTTTTGGTTAACATAGAGGAAAATTGTAAAGAAATTTCATTAAAAGCTGATAAAAGGCAGTTCTAATGTAACTGAAAGTGGTGTTGTTGTTGCCAATTACATTGGGAATTTCTTGCTACTTGTTCAACTTGAATGGCCTTCCTTCTCTCCTTCTTTAGATATCCTTAGATAAAGAAAAAGTAGAGGATGAGAAAGAGAGCGTCAATAAATGACACTTTATTCCATGCAATTTTTCTAAATTGGCCGTCTCCTCCTCCTATCTACTTTCTTCTTGGAAATTATACCAACAAATACTCTAGTCCTATTGCCCTCTCCATTGTTGGCTCAGTTTGCAATAAAAGTGGATGTGCCATGAAGGAACAGTCAGTCCTTCATGTACCACCTCTTATTTATTATTGAGACACATGACCTGGTTAAAGAGAATAATCAGAGCCCAAAAAACAATGTATTTTACATTGATTAGACATATTTTTAGGTTTTTTTAGTGAAGAAATCTTGCTTTGCAGTGAAAAGAAAACATTGAGCTTGCATTAGAAGAATTTGAAATAAAAAAGAATGATCACAAATGTTTGAAAGTAAATATTCAAAAATCTAACATCAATTTTGTATTTGTGAAGAAAAACGACGACATTTTCTTTGAATGTGCCTCTTGAAAACAACACATACAAGTATGTTTAGATTTATTTAAAATAGCGAATCATCATGGCTGTTGAAAAAATGATTTCAAAAAGATACTGTATAAATTTAAGAAAGAATAGTGGTACCAAATTGCTTGCTTCAGCTAAAAATTTAAAATAATAATAATTATAAAAAGAAATGTTTACTCATCGAAAGCAAAAGATACCATTTAGAGATGTTGAGACAAGTGTGACAAATATTCATGTTATCCAGCTTGATTGGGCTTTTGAAAGTCTTTTGTAAGCAAATGCAGAACATATTGGAAATTTATAATTAAATGGAAATGACAGGCACTTGTCAAATATAATCAGGATTTTTGCCAAAAAATAAGCTTTAATCAGAAAAATTAACACGAGTTATGTTTATGGGGCTTAGTCATGCAGGCTGAAACTAACAGCTTGTCATTTTCATCTTACTTTCTAAATGCATTAACAATATGAGAACAAACATCATTTTCTAATATTACCCTTTCTAGAATTGATTTAAGATATAAGATAAAGTATACTGACTGCAGAACAAAACAAAACAGCAGAACATCATTTTGATCATATTAAATATAACAATGTAATATTGAAGTTAAAAAAAAAAATCAACATTTGATTCAGAAAAGCATCAATTGGAAATGCTTTTTGACAAAAGATTCTTTTTGCCAACAAATAGAATCTTAAGCAAAACAGTAATTCAACATTATTAGACACAGAAGAAAGTATTTGCAAAATTAGTTTAACAGTTATCACTCAAATTTTATTAACATTTTCAACGTTAAAATGGATCTTAACTGACAAAAGCAGTAAATTCACACCTGTTAGAAAAGATTTTTCAGACAAATAATGAACAGACCAAGCTAATTTCAGAAAAAGGATCAGAAGTGATGTCATTGAACCAAGTTACACATTATCCGTCAGCCCGAAACATAGTTCCACCTTTTTGTAAATATCGTTCTGCAAGCAAAAGGTTTTGTACGATGTGAATTTACTTTAATTTTGTACTGATATGTAATGAAGTGTTTAAAATAATTTTTTGGGGGGGAAATTTTCAAACTAGTAAAAACCAATCATGCTATTGGTTATTAAGTTGTCAAACTACTTGACATCATGGCTGCCTTTACTAGCTCACACGTATCTCCTCAAATATACCTTAAAGTTAACGTAAAGGTCAGTCTTTACATGGTCCTGTAAATGGCTGATGAGAATAAAATTAAAATGTCTAATTTAAACAGGATTAATTAAAAAAACTAAACTGGAGAGGGAGAAGAAAAACAAAAAAAGGCATTAGGAGAGTCGATCCTTAGCATGAAAGATGGGATGCTTAGACCATCTCGCCACCACAGAATAGAGATTCCTATACCTGACGTCACTCCGATCTTTTTCTGAAACTGGCTGTAGAGTCTTAATATTGCTAATAATTGTAAAGTAGCTATTAAAATTGACATTTTGCTGAACTGAAACATTTCAAAGCTACTTAAATTGTTGTTTTGTATGTTACAAGAATTTGCTCCTATTATAAGACACTGTATGTCATCAGTAGTTTATATATTTTAATCAAATACCAAAGTAGTAATGTGAATTTTCACTTTATTTTTTGTTGAAGAATCTACTGACTTGAAGTAATTAGAGTTTAGTCATACATATCTACATATATTCTTTTATTTGGAAGTAAATTTTATATTGTAAATAAACATATTTTGTAATGGGAATTACTGATTTGATCAGTTATATTACGATGACTGCAGTACAATTGAAATGAAATTGTTTAACAAAAGGTTATCACTTAACTTTTTAAAGCAATCTGTCTATCAGTTTTTGTGAACTGTTATAGAAAGTAGAAAAAAATAAGGACTGTAAAAAACTTATAATTTTTTTTTTTCTGCTTTCTATAACAATTTTAAAAAGCTGATTGACAAATTGTTTTAAAAAGTAAAACACTTTAATTTTGATTGTAAGAAAATTGAAACTTTCGACATATTCGTAATGTCATTTTGATTACTTATGAATTTAATTATTAATATATTGACTTGTAGTATAAAATTTACTTCAAAATAAAGGAATTGTTTTTTTTTTCATAATTTGCCATTGAAAGTACAGTGTTACCTCGAATAACGGACAGTCACGGAAGTTTCGTCCGTTATTGGGAGGTGTCCGCTATTGGGGAGGACTATCTTTTTTTCATTTGTTAGCTTATAGCATGTCATTTAATGAAAAATTACATAAAATAATTAAATTTCTACAATTACCATTGCGATATGAGAGAATATGAACAATTGCAAATTATTTACTATATTCCTTTTTAAATGAGTGCTAATCCGTTTGTCTTACTTAAAAGAATGATAAAAGTATATAGAAAATTAATTTCTAGCATCCATTTGATGCCTTAAACATGTCCAATCCTAAAGTTTGACCGAATTCTCTAGCTTTTTCTTGAAGCAAAACACCACTTATAGGAATGTTCTTTGCACGAGCAGAGCGGAACCATTTTTATCACCACTTCGTCGATTTTGCTTCTTTCAGTTTTACCAAACTTCAAATTGTTCGAATTTTCGTTTGAATTCACCATCCACATTTTTCTAATCTCATCTTTGTCCTTCAAAAGTTCACTTATCTGACTTAAGTGAGTTTTTCCAACTTTAAAACGTTCAGCAAGACAACGCACACTCAGCTTTTCTTTTTCAGCAACTTCAAAAACAATGAACAGTTTTTTCTTTCAGTGCCAATCTCTTCCTTTTTGACCCCATTTTAATTTGCACTAAATTTAATCAACATGTTTGTAGGATAGCTTTACGAGAGATTGATATTTACAAAGCAACTGCAGTGAAAAAAAGGGCCTCAGATTCTTTCATTGAATCATGGGACACATATACAACTCATCAATGTATGTGGGGGGGGGGGGACACCGATTCAATGTATCAATGTATGGGACACCGATGTAAATACAACCATAATGTGTTTGTCGAAATATTAATCGAAAAAAAAAAATTACAGTTAAAATAACTGTCCGCTATTCAGAGTGGATAATATGGTATGTCCTATTGTAAGGGACTGGGACCCGCAATAGTGTCGGTTAAAGGAGGTAACGCTGTATATCTATTGATCGCTTCTACTAAAAATAAAAATAAAAAACAGTTGAAAATTCACATGGAAATGCATTTCAGTTTCTGAATAGATTTTAATTATTTGGCTAACCACCATTATTATTCTGCAAACACAAGTGTAGGTATTTAATATAAAAAAAAAAGAAATTAAACTTTAGCATTTATTTATATTAAAATGGAAAATAAAAAATATTGAAACTATTATATAAAATATATTTTGTGATGCTGCTATGCAACATTTGGAATGTAATATAAATAATGCCTCTAATAAAAATGGCACGTAAAATTTATTACATTACTTGCCTTTAGTTATAGCAAGAACAAGAACACGGATTAATAAAAAAAGAATCAGGAACATGCTGAAGACATTGGAGACAATGTTTATTTTATTTGTAACTACCAAGAATAAGATTCTCAATAAGATCTGTCAAAATGATTTGTATTTAGCTTAAATTAAGAAATTCTTAATAATGCAGTAGATTTGAGATTTTTGTAAATTCGTTAATGTATGGTGGTTTCAAATTCCATCTTATAAATCTTACTTTACTCTTTCGTTTGAAAAAAAAAAACCTATTGAGATTATTAGCATCTCAAATCAAACAAATGAATATTGTTAACAACTGCAAGATTCCTAATTTTATATAAGATATATGAAAAAGAATCAAAATAACCAGTATTGGAAGTTAGATCATTTTCTTTTGTCTGGAAATCTATTATCCTACCACATTTTCTTGTATATAGTAGTATGAGGTTCATGAATGTTCCTTTAAGTTACGACGTTTCTTATAACTGAAAACAAAGTGATGTTTTTATTATCTCCAATGGCTGCAGCTTCCTTAATAAGACTGTCCTATTTGCCAATTTGGAAATGAGCATTTAAAAAAAAATATATATATTAATTTACAGGAGACTGAGATCCAAGGACATTCATGTGACATTCGTGGACTTCAAAAAGGCATACGATTCTATAGACAGAGACACACTTTTCAATATATTGGAGGAATTCGGAGCTGATGACAAATCAATTGCGATCACCAAAAAAACTCTAACAAACACGAAGTCAAAAGTAAAATTTTTGGGAGAGATTTCAGAACCATTTGAGGTGAAAACAGGAGTAAGACAGGGAGATGGGCTTTCCCCATTGCTCTTCAACTGTGTGCTGGAGAAAGTAATGAGAGAGTGGAGGAAAAGAATGGAAGAGGAAGGAATCAAGAAAATAAAAATAGGAAGAAAGAAAGATAACTTGGAAATTGACTGCCTGGCTTTTGCAGACGATCTTGCAATACTAGCGGAAAACATTGAAGATGCAAGAAGACAAATAAATATACTGAAAGAGACGGCAGAAAAGGCTGGACTACAAATATCTTATGAAAAGACGGAATACATGACCAATAGAAAAGATGCACCAAGACAGATCACAACAAAGTATGGGAAAATCAAGAGGGTTAATAAATTCAAATACCTGGGAGAAATAATTCAACCAAACGCCCTTGACAAAGAAGCGGTCCTAGCAAGAGCAAGAAAAATGGAACTGTCATTCCATTTGACAAAAAATATATACAACAAGAAGTCTATATCTATAAACGCTAAAATTAGGCACTACAATACAGTCATTAAGCCAGAAGGCCTCTACGCCTCAGAATGCCTTGCACTAAACACAGCCAGACAATTGGACGAGGTAGAAAAAAAGGAAAGAAAGATCTTACGTAAAATCCTGGGACCAAAATATGAAGATGGAAAATGGAAACTGAGTAACAACAAAGAAATCTACGCAAAAACAGAAAAAATAACTGACACAATGAGGAAAAGAAGAGTGGCTTTCTACGGACACATTAAAAGAATGAGTGAAGGTAGACTGACGAAGAGATTATTCACCTTCTTCGACAGAAACCCCAAGACTCAGATGACATGGATCAAGGAGGTCAGAAAAGACATGGAAGAAATGAAAATAGATGGAGAAGAGGTGGAGAGAAGAGAAGAATTCAGAAAAAAGATCAGGGGATTCAAGGGTTTTCAAGAAAAGGCAAAGAAGAAGACGGGAGCAAAATGGACGGAAGAAAGAAGGAAACAACATAGTGAAAGAATGAAAGAATACTGGAAGAGAAGAAAGAAAGTAGAAAAATAATCATGAGTTATTTCACGTGGTCCATAGTCGGCCAAATTCGAAGAAAGAAGAAGAAGAAGAAATGTGTGTGTGGGGTTCCTGTCTATTCTCAATGCAATGATAATGTATCTCTCTAACTGAAGAAGCAGCTTTCTGCAACGATGTTGAAGTAATATACAGGGTGATTCACAAAGATATGCAGAAACTTCGGGAGCTCATTCTACATGTAAAAGTAAAGAAAAAAAAAAAATATAAACATAGGTCCGGAAATGCTTTGATATCGAGTTACGGCTAGCAAAAAATTTCGCCCATAATGTAGTACAACAATACACACATGTACTACACCTCAGTTGTTAGCTCACAATAAATCAAAACAATTCACATTATTGTTAAACAGCTGTTGTGTTGCCAACTTTTTTGTAGGTTCACGTGGGATAAGCTTCAAACCACTGGAAGATATAGTTCTGCAATATGTTTCATTCGATTTTTCAGGTCAACAACCATAAACCACTGATTTCGCCCCTTAATTTACCTTTCCAGACTTCCAGCAATTCTTCATTTCACCCAGGGTACTACATTATGGGCGAAATCTTTAGCTAGCCGTAACTCGCTACCGAAGCATTTCCGGACCTATGTTTATATAACTTTTTTTCTTTACTTTTACATGTAGAATGAGCTCCCGAAGTTTCTGCGTATCTTCGTGAATCACCCTGTTTAAAGTATATTTTGTAAAGTTTTTCTCATTTTATTTATTTGGATTTAAACTTCCAAATAACAAAAGACAATTACCTTATTTCAGAATGAAAAAAGATTTTATTGAAGCATTTTCTCCAGTTTATTAAGGAAGTTCACATGAAATAAAAAACAAGCAAAAAAACCTTTTTCAATAAACAAGATAAATACTATGACAGTCTTTAATTGAGATAGTTTATTGAAGTATTAAACACTGCATCTCAATAGAGATTGGAAATTTTAATCTTAGAAAATTTGTTTAAAAAGATGTTTAGTTTTTCCGAAACTAGATTTCAGACTGGTAAAATTTCAGAAAAAAATTCCACGACAATCATAGGAATTCCAAATTTTTATGTTAAGTGAATTATATTATGCAATTGTATTACATAACCTTAAAAAAATTGAGTGAACTTAGGTTTTTAAAAAAATAAATTGCATTACAGTTATTTTCTTCATTTCACCCCAGAAATAAACTACTTCGTTGTCCATTACTGATCTGTAGAACGATTTCTAAAAAATCACAGGTCTATGTAATTTACATTTGTAAAAGGTTTCAGATTTGTAAATTTCACTTTTGCTTATTTGATTACGAAAATTTTAAAAGACTTTGATGTGGGGAAAAAAAAATTTAGAGCATGAGGCTGAAAGGCCCATTTCAAACATTCCCTGAAGGAATCTCGACCCTTTGTGTCTCAGCAGCATAAGAAGAAGAACTGTTGGTTCATCCCTTTGAGTGAAAGCTCACGTCTTCACATGAAAGCGGATGGCAGCTTTTTTTTTATCTTTTATGTTTTGATAAATGAAAAGTTATGTTTTTTGTATTACCCAAGTTTTAAGTCATTCACTCTTTTCGTTAATGTGTTAAGACACTTGCTCTAAACTAGGGAATATTTCCTTGAGACTATATAAAGATCTTTCACTGTTACAGAAAATAAGTTGCAAATTTTACTATCCATAGTTATACAGTAGGACCCTCGTATCCACATGGGATAGATTCAAGATCTTCTGCGGTTGTGTGAAACCTCCTATAATATCGAACACTATATATAATGTGATATTCGTGTAACACAAATAAATGTGGTAAAGTTAAATTGATAAATTACACACAGTTGGACATTACCAACATTAAATAATGTAAGAATTAAAGGGATTAATAGAATATATATATTCTATTAATCTATATTTTCTATATATATCCTATAGATAGAATATATATATTTCTATTTCAATCATATCTAGACACATTAAAATTTGAGACCAATGTTCATCTGACAACTCAAGACAAGCCTGTTTCATGCTTATTAGGCGATCATCAGTTGAGGGTAGTCAGAATGAACATTGCAGGTCTCATAACGGAGGTGACTTGGAAGTTGAATGAGACTGCATTGTTCATTCATTGGTTGCAAATTGCTTTGCCATCATTGAAGATGTCTGTACTTCATCTTTTCTTAAAGAGTTCTGTAAGTTCATTTCAGAGCATTCTTGTTGTTGTTAAGGAGAAATTGACAGGTTACTTTGAATATTGCAAAAAAAGAAACAAAAAAAAAACATTTATGTTCTATGTGATCAAAAAGATTATTGCTTACGTGCTGCAGCATTGCCTTTTTTTCTTTATAATTTTTCGGCAATTGTTTGTGAGATCTGAATGAGAGAATCTCCTTTCTTTGTTCCATTTAAATTTATGATGGAAAAGATATTTCCTTTGTAAATTACATTTTATAGATTTTGTTGTTTAACTGGTAATTTTTTCAAGGTGACGGAAGAGGAACAGCAGCGCAGAATCCTTGAACTTCGGGCGAGTGAAGAACTCATTCGAAGGATAGAAATAAAAGAACGAGAAGAAGCTGAGAGAAGAAGGCTCCTTCAGAAAAAGGATATGAAGATAGCAAAGGCCTTGAGTGATAAACTAGACACAGTAAGAAGCAGATTTGAAATTTGATTTTGAATGTTGCTTGTTTTCAATTCTGATCTTAAAATCTATTTGAATTACAAATAAAATAAAGAAACAGATCGTGTCTGGATTGTATTTTTAGATTTTTGTATTGATTGCCTTATAGATACTTTGTAACCATTCGATTGCTACAGTTGTAATGTGGTTTAAAAGATAATGGATTGAGCTTTTTATTGCAGAAAGTTAATGCAATTCCGTATACTGTCTGAGATACTTATCGTAATTCAAGACTTAATGCAATTCTCGGTATTGTATATAATTTTACATAGTACTTGGGTAATACCCCTAGAGAACACAGTTAGCCTCAAACATGCTTACAGTGAAACGAATAGATCTATTTTTATCTCTATTTTTATCCTAGTGCAGTAGCTTGGATTAAATGATTACATTTAAAAAGATTCAGAAGATTCTGGAAAAGATGTTGTCTGGAGTTCTTTATAATAAATCCTTATCCTCTTAAATCTCTTCTTCCCCCCCCCCCCCCCCCTTTTTTTAATTTTTTTTTTTTTTTTTTTTTTACCTATTTCCATTTTAAATACAACATGAATAATAATTCAGTAGATGATATTGAAATATTTGTTTTTATACTTTCCATTAATGTTACTGGCTTTATTTCTTCTTGTAGATGGATACTACTGATGACAACATTGTTCATGAATTTTTGGATGAATTGAACCAAGCAATAGAAGATGAAGTAATCGATCTTAGTATTCAGCATTCATTTACGACACCAGTCACCAAAGAAGTTACTGTTACCACATCATCCGATATCAGCCCAGAGAAAGTAGCTAAACAAGACGAATCTCAGCCCACTGCAAGCACTTCTAAAGGTAAAGGAAAATATTTAGTCATTAATTTCATTACTTTAGAGCAGTGTTTTTCAATCTGTGGGTCGCGACCCCCAGGGGGGGTCCTGAAGTCTTGCTCGGGAGGTTGTGGTCGCAAGCCAGGTAAAAGTAAAAACCTGTTTATTCTATAATATTTTTTTTCTAATCTTGGTTCTAAACGTCTCATTTTATACTCGCTCGGAGCAAAGTGCAAAAAAAAAATTATATTCATGTCCATACTCACTGGCGTATTCCGAGTAATTCAATCAAAAATTGTTCGCCAGAGGGGGTCGTCAGAATTTTTTTACTGAAAAAGGGGTTGCATATTCAAAAAGATTGAAAAACACTGCTTTAGAGCAAATAATAATAAGCCTACTTGGCCACCAGTTGTTAGCATACTCCTTATTTGGTCATTATTAAAAATGAATACTGATTGGAAATGTTCAGGGAACAAAACGCCCTAGTCTAGATGTCTGTTAAATAAAGTTTTGATTGTGGGAAATCTTAATATTCCACAAGACTTCTGTGTTTGTCTGTCTGTGCAAGCATCATTCTAAAACGATTGAATTCATTCCCTGAGCCTTTCGTCTGTTGCTTATTAAGGTCCAATTTAAAAAATAGAAACACATTTGTTTTGATTCCAATTCCTTCCATCTCTCAACAATGATCCCTGACATCTCTTGTTAAAAATTGCTCTGTTGATTTCTTAAAACTTTGGTATGACATTTATGGCCCAATTTAAAATAAGAAAAGGATTTTTGATCTTCATCCTCACCTCATTCCTCAAAGTTGACCCTCCCTATCACTGCTAGCTCAGCCCTCACTATCTATGAGATAAAGAAAAACTAAAATAAAACATAGAAATATGTGAAAAAAGGATAACTGTAATAGCTTTACAAATCACTATTTTAACAGTGTCTAAATCGGGAAATCTTGAAAATATATTACCTCCTTATATCTCATTATTGGTTAACATGCTTTAATATATGAGGGGAGATCGTAATGCACATCAATTTTTTTTACGGAATATTATTTTGGTCCGGACGTTCAAATTGTGGGCAATAGTTAGTTTGAATCTTGCGCTACAGAGAGCAATTGTTGGAGCAGGTGTTGTCCAGGCAGACTGAGCGTGAACTTCTGATGCTGAGTAAAGATGGCGCGACTTGTGAAGAGCAGCGAGGCGTAGTTCCGAGTGAAATCCACAGAGAAATGTTGGAGGTGTATGGTGCTGATTGTAGCAACACCTCCAGAGGGTGCAGGTTCTTCGAAGAGAGCCGAACTTTACTGATGAAATGCGTTCCGGCCGACCAGTGACTGTTGCAACACCACCCAACGTCACAGGCATTGAGGCGGCAATTCGAAACAATCGGCGCATCAATCTGCGGACCTTTACACAACAATTCAACATTTCCTACGGCACAGTGTACGACATTGTGCATGACAGATTGAGATTTTCACAAAGTCAGTGCACGCTGGGTATGCAAAGATCTGTCAGGTGTGTAGAAGGGTAAGAGAATGATGTTCTGCTTGACTATTTGAAGCATTACGCTGCAGAAGGTCATGATTTCCTGGAAGGTGTAGTGACTGGCGATGAATCTTGGGCATATCACTACTCGCCCGAAACAAAGCAGGCGATTATATGGAAACATTCTGGGTCTCCACCACCGAAGAAATTCATTGTCACCCAATCAGCGAAAAAAGTTCTGGTGACTGTGTTCTGGGACATGTATGCGTAATCTTGACAGAGTTTCTTCCTACCGAAACCACTGTAAATGCCACAACCTACGCTAGAACATCAACAAAGTTGCACTGTGCCCTTCAAGACAAATACCCTAACAGAGGCACTCAAATGTCAGACTTCTTCACGACAATGCTCGTCCTCATGTTGCGGTTTCTGTTTGTGAAAAAATTGATAAATTTTGCTGGAAGGTGCTCAAACATCCACTCTATAGTCCAGATCTCTCACCGTCTGACTTTCACCTCTTCGAACCACTGAACAAATTCCTAGGAGGCCAACGCTTCGGTTCGAATGAAAAAGTGAAATCGGTCGTGAGCAGGTTGCTACGTTTCCTGGAAATGGGAGTTCTATGAACAAGGAATGCTAAAGTTGGTGTCATGATGGGAGAAATATGTCGAGAGACTTAGTTCATATGTTGAAAAATAGGTAACACCTGTAGTTTGTTTGTGCATTATTTTTTTTCTTAACCTATTAATTATTTTGCAAAAAAAATTGTTGTGCATTACTTTTCGATCTCCCCTCGTACATTGTTGTTGTTTTGTGCACCACTGAAAACACAGTAAGTAATATAAGTTTCATTGTAAGTCAGCTTAATGGATTTTTTTTTTTTGACATGATAGTGAAAACTTGACAGGTTTCACTGCAGTGAAGGTAGCAATATTATTAAATTCCTCCCATCCACCCACGCATTTTAAACTATGTTAATACCTCAAGAGAAAGCAAACGTTTAACTTCCATAATAATTCATAAAACGAAAAAAACAAATGGAAATAAATATGCTTTCGTACACTGAGCCAACATCTCTCAGCTACTAGAAAGGGTTTTCTACATGACAGCTACTGTAGATGATCCCCTTTGTTTTAGAGGAAGTGAATTTAAATCCTGGCCATATATTGTTAGATAGTGGTAAATATGACTTATTCAAACAACTCTTTATTGACACTTAGATGCAGGTTTGTAGAAGACCAGGTTTAGATTAATATATTAATAAATAAAGATTATAAGAAAAATTAAGATTAGACTTAGAAATGATTGATAAGAGTCAGGTAAGACTACCTTGTATAAATCTGATCAAATGATTGTGAAAAATATTGATTTTTGATGGATATGGATATTAACAATTTCATTTTTTGATAATTATTGTTATCAAAACACACTCCACACCTAGAAGCGATTGTAGGAATGGGACATTGCTTAGGTTTTTACCAATTCTTATGTATCCTTTTTCAAAAATTAACCTTCTCTCCAAAGAAAGAAGAATGACTATAAGTAGGCTGTGTTTAGTTCTTTCTTGATAGCATTTCTTTAATGTTGTGAATTTAATCTTTTGAGGCAAGATCTAACACAATCATGTAAATTTGGAAACCAACATGAAGAAGTCATTCCTCTGAACACCTTTGTCTCTTGAGTCAGTCACAATAACAATAGCTCATTTTAAAATAATCCATATAGACTTTGATCTTTTTCTAAAGCTGCAGATGAATCTGAAGAATTATATTTATTATAATCTATAATAAATAGATTATACCTTAAACTATTTTTAAATTATTTATTTTTGTAAAGAAGTAACAAATATATGTTTTATGTAATATATTCTGAAATTATAATTAAATCTTTGCTTTATATTTTTCTCCTTTTTATTTTTAGGTATAACCTTCACTTCTGATTCTTCGAGGAGCCTGAGTGCTGAAAGCCATGACAGCATTGCTCTTGAATTGTGCCATTTTAAACCCATTAAAGTTGCTCCCAAAACACCTCCCAAGCGGCTACCTGACGGCCGCATAGTGGAACCCTGTATCATACATACAACCCCTCGCAATCTGAGCTTCTGTGAAGCCAAAGGTGACACTTCTATTTTGGACAGTCCTGTTTTTAACCAGCGTCTGCGATTGGTAATGGAAAATAAATTAGCAGTGATCATGAAGAAATCTCAGAGCACTGAAACCGATCAGACTTTGGGCTTTTCTTCAAAATTTCAGCCAAATACCAGCACTGCTTGTAAAACAGAGGCAGTAGAAGATGACAGCCAGCCACTGATTCCCCTCGAGCCTAACCTTCCGATTGCTGATCAGACAAGCACCTACAACCAGTGTTTTGCTGCCTTGGCCAAACACAAAACTGACCACGAAGAAGCCAAAGAGAATTTCAAAGGCACAGAGGTCAGGAGTAAAGCCGAGAGCAATAATCAGAGTTCAAAAAGAAAGCGAGGAGGTTCTGCTGATGGAAACAGTAGGTCATCGAGTACAAATGTCAATGTCAAAGTGAAAAAGAAAGATGAGACCACGAGCAAAGAGCAGAGGAATGGTTATAGGAGCATTTCTTCTTCTACATCTGCTTCCACCTCCAGCAATGGCAAATATTCAAGCAAAACATTCCACTCTAAATCAAGTGCCACAGTGAATCAGAAGGACAAGAGGGACAGGAACGTGTGTCCTTTGAAGGACACCAAGAAGTCTAAGGTCATTGTGACGACGCTAAACATTAAAACTACCTGCAGCGAAAACGAGCAACCTTTGGATTCGGATGGTGCGACATATCTGAGCAAATCGCAGAAAGCAATTTACAATCGGCTGAAACAGGAAGAGGCAGACTATCTGTTTGCTCGGAAATTGCAGCAAGAATTAGACAATGATTTTTGGCTAAGACAAAGTGACAGCAGACCTGCCCGTGAACCGTACTGTCTTCGTCCTCGCCAGACAGCTCTGGCAGTGAATAGCCGAAGGAAATACAGATAGCAGAATGAACAACGGAAGCGATTTTTTTTTTGAATGGTGTAAGCATTTTTTTTTTTTTTTTTTTTTTTTTGTGAAATAGATTTTATTGGTGCTTGAAAGTGATATAAGAGCCAAACGATATTTCTGTGTCCAAAACGAACATCAATTACAACATACAGAAACTGACTTGTACAGAAGGGGGAAAAGGTTTTAGGTATTTCTGTTTTGTTTTGTTTTTCCCCCTGAGCAAATTCAAGGTAATGACATTTTTGGATTTCTCATTGTATATATGTAGAGTTTTAATTTACTATATTGTTTAGCAACTTTTAAAAACACTTTCTCTTTTAATAATTTATGTATGTTTTCTTTGTTTATCAGTTAAACTCAATCAGTGTTCTTCAAAACATGAAAACCAGTCATACGAATTCTTAAGGGGGAAAAAAAACCGCAATCTTCTAATTGCAATTACTTACAGAAAATCTGTCCAGAGAATTGAAAAGGGCAGTTTAAGAGTGGAATGGGAAAAGCTGTAATTTATAGTTAAGAATGAACTTTTATTTTATGCAGTAAAAAAAAGCTGCAGTTGTATTTATTTTAAGAACAAACAAGAAGAGATCATTTGGGGGAGGAAAATCCTAAAAACAATTTACAATACTGTCTTCTTTTAATAAAAAGAAAATTTGTTTTTTTGATGTTTTTTTTTCGATCGACATTTTAAAGTAAAATTTTAATATATTTGGGGAAAAAAAAAATGACATTTATAGTTGTAGCTTTTTTGTAGCCAGTTTTGATCAGGGAAAAACATGTAACTTTCATTTATTACTTTCATTTGTTTTTGATTAAATTTTGTCAGTTTTACAATAATATAACGAGGCATTTTAAGACGAAAATTTCTAACCCAACTGATGACTGAAAGCTATGAAACTGCCTCATTTTATTGATGAATTTCAATTTAATCATTGGAGATAGTTACCTGTTATTTACTAATTGGATTTAAATTACAAAATGTTTATTTGAAAACTTTTTGTCTTCCTTTTGTTTTGTTAGAACCAAAGCTAACTCCCCTCTCCTGCCTCTACCGGTGCTTTTGTATACAAACTGTACATCCATTTTTGGATGTTATCAGGATGCTCTGCTTATATATCGTTATTCTTTGTTTGATTGATTAAGAATGGATTTTTCATTTAATTGAAATTGCTTTTGTTTTATAAATACAATTTTATGACGTGAAATTGCAATTCTACAAGGACACCGTTTATATTAGTCGTTTTTATTCCAAGCGTAAAATAGAAAATGTTGGAAACTCAATTTAAGATGTATATATCACTGGGCAGTTTTTGAAGATGCTGAGTATTAAAAGAATTTAGAATTTATTCTAATCACATAAAAGCCTTTATGATTGTGTGATTTTTAAATTGGTAGTAATAAGGGAAATTCAACATATATACATATTTTATTTATTTATATATATATATATGTTTTATTTTGACAAATTCATTAATATATTGCATCATTGCAATACTATTAAAGGTTGTTTTTTTTTTTATTCAATTTTTTATATTTACTTTTAAGGTAAATAGTATGTACAATTTATTTATTTTATTTTATTTTTTTATTTTCTGATATTATTTTTTTTTGGTATTTGGTTTAACTTTATGTTCTTGGTTAATTTATTTTAATTTTTCATTTTAAAGAGATATAATTTTACAACAATGAACTTCATTCAATGGAAGATTAAAAAAAAATCTGTTTTTATTATAGAAAGATACATATTGATCAGCTGAAACTTTCTGAACACCACCTGTTAGATGAAAATTTTATTTGTTTGATTCGGTTTATATTTGAAGAAAGCAGGAAATAATGATCTTTCAACATGAACATCTACCTAAATATTTCCCTCAATTTGGATGGTATGGGACAGAGAGAGAGAAATACATTTCATATAGAATTTGAATGTGTAAATTTTATGGGATCAAAATTGTTATTGAAATATTGATTTGTTATATTTTAATCTTACTGCTGGGTTTTGTTTTCTTTTCAGTTTAACTTCATTCTTAACATAACAAAAAAAATTGCTATTTTATAGTGGATTTCATTTTTCTAATAGTTAATATTATTTGAATTATTAATTGGATTGGGTGAGTGGAATGGTACCAGTTTACGCTAATGTGATATTTATTTCAGTGCTTTTTACATGCAATAATGTTATATATAATTTGTATATATATTACCATTTGATCTAAGTACTTCTCATAAAGAAATTAGAAGATATTTTCTATAAGTTTATCTTTTGAAAACACTGCTATTTATCCCCTACTAAATTGGGAATAATTTAATATTTGTGCCATGAAAAAGAATGTAAATGGATTTTTCCATTTAAATTCTCTGCAATCGTATATTGTAAGAACAGTAGATGAGGAATGTGGAACTGCCAGATTTCAGCTCAAATTATTAAGTAACTGTTACTAGAAAAGCCTTGATTTTTCTTATTTCTGAAAATGTATTAAATTTTCATTGTACAATAGTTCGTAACTGATAATGCAGACAGGTTTAGAAAAATTGTATTAGTTATATTTTCTGTTGAAAACTCATTCAAATGTAGTTTTCAATTTACATGAAGCTAAAATTAAACATAATAGCCGAAAAGTAATTGACAGCTATAAAAATGAGAAAAGCAGTTGCGAAATATCAGAAGTTAAGGTTAACAGTCATTTTGGTTGAATGTTTATAATTCAGAATCATTTTTTAAAAGTGAAATATTTTCAGAAATTGTTCTCATAAGTATTATCAGGCTGAAGAGAGGGAAGTTGGGACGAAGTCCCTCAATGACACTGACTTTACTGAAGAAATGGCATAGGTAGATCTTATAACATCAACAGTAATTTCAGTAATGAGGAAGGAAGCTATACTGCACAAGTGCCAAACTATTTTTTTCTTTTCTTATAAGTGTTAATATAATGAAAAATTTGAAGGACATGAGTGCTTGAAGGCAAAGCAATAACAGCAGAATTGAAATTTAACACCTGTGTCCATCCATTGTGAGTAAATGCAAGCAGTTTGCTTTCCAACCTCAATGGAAGATTGGGAGCCTAACTCCCCCAATCCCATAAATTAGCCTTCAGTTGGATACTTAACCATTTTATATGAGAGAAGTATACTAAAGCTATAACTTGTTATTTTTTGGATTGAGCTGGCAAAAACAAGAGCTACTGAATAGAACGAAGACTTCCTAGACATCTGGGCACTTCTGATATATATTTTGCTAAATTTTTTAGCTTAACAATTTAAAATTTTATTTGCTCTGACATCTAATTCTACTTTTGAGTACAGTAAATGAGACTGATTTTTTTTCGTTTACTTTAATTAGGATAAATAAGAATAGTAAGAAAGAGTAAGAGTTTCTTTGTATGAAAAGATGTTACTTTTATTATAAGATTACGAAAACCTTAATATCCAGTCATCCATTTAACCCAGAAATTGATGATAAAAAGAAATAAAATTCAAATAAGTTTGAATGGCTTTGGAGGTGGCTTACATTTAGGTGGACAAGGAGGAACTCGAGGTTTTGGACAGGGTGGTGCCCTACGGCAGCACGGTGGTTGACACTCATGAGCACACGGTGCAGTACATGGCGATGGACAAGGAGGAGCTCGATGTTTTGGGCATTTGGAAGGACAGGGTGGTGCTTTATGGTAGCACGACACGCAGGATCACACGGTGCAGGACATGACGATGGACAACATTGATGAGAACAACGTGGAGAACAACCTGATGTCGGACAGGGCGGTGGTGGACAGTCCATGTCGTCGCTATGAATCCAAAACTTAAAAAAGTTTTAAGTTTTGAATTCATATATTGGATTAAGTGTCACTCTGAATCCAAAACTTAAAAAAATTTAGGTTCCACTAGTGATAATTTTGGAAACATAAAGCCGATTATAGCCTACCATTCACCAAATATAATTTTTTTTTTTCTATTTTTGATTTTTTTTTTTTTGTTTGTTTCAAATTCCAATGGGCAGTACTGAACCTGCTTGCCTACATGAGGCGTGAAGAAAGAATCCTTGTCCACCTAAACGTAAGCCACCTCCGAAGCCATTCAACTTCTGTCCGGAGTCGGACGATATTATCTAGAAATAAGTTTGTTCTTAAATCAGTTATTCAACTTGTAAAGAAGTTCTGTTGACACTAGGATTGTTCTGTTTCACTCACATGAACAAATTTTTTCTCCTTTTTTTTTTCCATTCATCATTAGAAGAGATTTTAATTTTCCACAGCAATGTAGATTTAAGGTTGTGATATAATGGTAGAATGCTATGATTAACAATTTGTGCCATTGCTGCTGATTTGTTAGATTTCTAGTATATTTCAATAATTTTTTCCCCTTAATTTCAAATTAAAATGTCCTGTTTCCTTTCTTTCTTTCTTCTTATTTTTTATTAATGTATCTAATTATATAACTCATGAATTATTTGGTTTTTCATTCCTTTTGTAAAAGTTGCAACCATCCATTAGAATTGATCTTGGTTGAGAAAATAATATCAATGATTAAAGAATCGATGTTAATTAATTACATTGTATTGAAAAAGTTATGAGGTTTATCCAGTACTGGGGGTAGCACCACTAAGAGACGATTTGTTATTGAAACTTTTTTGAACATTTTAAAATCAAGAAACCTAGTATAGAGGAGTGGTTTACTTATTTTTTTAAGTTTTCAATTCAGAGTGATTCATGTAGCGACGACATGGACTGTTCACCACCTCCCTGTCCGCCATCAGGTTGACCTCCACGTTGTCCTCTTCATTGTTGTCCATCACCGTGTCCTCCACCGTATGCTCCTGCGTGTCACCACCGTGCTGCCATAAAGCACCACCACCCTGTCCTCCCAAATGCCCAAAACATTGAGCTCCGCCTTTTCCATCGCCATGTCCTGATTAACAATTAGTGCCATTGCTGCTGATTTGTTAGATTTCTAGTATATTTCAATAATTTTTTTCCCCTTAATTTCAAATTAAAATGTCCTGTTTCCTTTCTTTCTTATTATTTTTTATTAATGTATCTAATTATTTAACTCTTGAATTATTTGGTTTTTCATTCCTTTTGTAAAAGTTGCAACCATCCATTAGAATTGATCTTGTTGTGAAAATAATATCAATGATTAAAGAATCGATGTTAATTAATTACATTGTATTGAAAAACAGTTATGAGGTTTATCCAGTACTGGGGGTAGCACCACTTACTTCTTGATCAGAGAACTTAAGCAAAGAGAGACGATTTGTTATGGAAACTTTTTTAAAACATTTTAAAATCAAGAAACCTAATCTAAAAGAGTGCTTTACTTATTTTGAAATTAGTTTATTTGCTTTAATAGGAAAGCTTCACACGCACACTAATGTAATGCACACTCCTGGAGCTGGAGAGAGAGATAGTCTTTCTGGCTGATGAGTCCTAACAAGGACAAAACAGCTATCCCAGATTTCCATCAGTGATGGCTCAAGGTGTGGAAGATAATGAAAATGTGCATTTTATAGATCACCCCCCC
This sequence comes from Thereuonema tuberculata, assembly GCA_023159025.1. Taxonomy (NCBI): domain Eukaryota; kingdom Metazoa; phylum Arthropoda; class Chilopoda; order Scutigeromorpha; family Scutigeridae; genus Thereuonema; species Thereuonema tuberculata. The sequence goes on along the minus strand of JAFIDM010003189.1, from coordinate 9,100,718 downwards.
CCCTTTTTTTTAATATTACATTATATGCATGTTTTAAACTTTCCTATTTAAGACTATTATCTTTGTATTAAATATCTTTTGTGCCTTGTGCTTGGCAGGCCAACATTTTAGTGTTGTACTGGGTTACAGTTATTTTCTTATTGTTTTTGTGGGATCATATTCTGGGGTGAGAGATTCCTAGCTTTTCACGCTTCTGAGCTTATGTCAATTGGTAAATCGGGCTGATGAGTCCTAACAATGACAAAACTGCTGATTCAGATTCCCGTCCATGATAGTTCAAGGCTTGAAAGCAAATGACTGCATTTTGTAGACCTTTTCGTTTTTCATGGTTTATTTAGCTGTATCCTTCGTTTTTTTTTTAATTCCCAACTTTAAGCAATTAAATAATGCATTGTAGATTTTTTTTTTTTTTTTTTTTTTTTTTTGAGTTACAAAGTGAAGTAAAAAATTGGGATTGTCCTACCCCTCTCTCTCTCTCTCTGTCTCTGTCTCCTACGAATTGAGCTGCTATATCAAGGAAAACAATACTGAATCATAGTTTATTATGAATTTCATGGTATTTATTCTTTACTACTTTCAATTATTCCTGTTGAAATATATCAAGATGGTTAATTTTTGTAAGCGAAGTATTTTTTTTTTTCTTTATGAAACTTAGCGGCTTTCTCGGTATAGTTTTGACCGTTTTCATTGTATAAGAAGAAAGTGCATTAGAATATCAATACATCTGTTGTGTTTGAAATTTTATTTTTGTTATTGTATTTTGTAAATAAATGTGTAAGGAAGATTGCTCTAATCACAGTCAAGATTAATAATTGTTAAAAATATATATGCAAGGATGTGTTAACATTAAACGATTTGAGAGTTTGATGGAGAAAGTAGGAATATTTTTATATTACAATTTAATAATTGCGATTATATACTGTAAATCTATTTACATAAAAAGTTAAAAGCCCTTTCCCTGTATATACTATACATATTCAATATCAAGTATTTCTTACATAGTTTATTTTAATATTTTTTTTTTTTTTTTGCAAGACTAATTAGCTTTCCAGTAATTGTGCTTATATAGTACATATATAGTGTCTGGGTAGTTGCACCAATTATATAAAAAGCAACTTATTTTTTAAATGAAAAATAAAAGGTATAATAAGGACTTGGATAAAATCTTTTTCAGTAGATTTTTAATTGTATTTAAGTTTTTCCTGTTAATTATCTGCTATTACTACAGAAAGAACAGAGGCTACATATATCACACTCATAATTTGCTAATTGAAAAATGCTTAAACAAATTCAAGAAAAGTTGGCCCTTATTTTTTAAGTATTTAATTTATATTACAATTGATAACTACTCCCTTTACTAATTTTTTTTTCTTTAAGGAATAATTTTTTTTTTTTTTTTTGCCATAGTTTAAGTTTAACATTTAATAAGTTTAAACAATATTAAGTTATAATTTAATATATGTCAATTAAACAATAAAAGGATTGAAATAATAATCACTAGATAAAACAACACACCAGGTTTATTAAAAGATTTATGGATAAATTTTCATAAGAGGTTATGTTCTTCTTCATATTACATAACGAAAAACAATTATAGATTTACATTTGAAAAGTGTTTTTGCTAAATAATTATGTTGATGTAGATGATGTTCATTGTGATGTATAATTGGAAAAACAATTTTACCATTAGATAAGAAATTAAAACCAATGAATCTGTTATTATTAAAATAAGCAAATAAGTTTAAATAATTATAAACACTTACATTTTTGGAAAAGTTAATCAGTTATTTCTTTTGTTTTGAATTTTGCTATTTTTTATTTTTAACCAATCTTTTAAATTTAGTGTCAACTTCTACACTTCTTTTGTTGTTGTACTACATAATTAGATGCACAAAAGAACAAAAATATGTTGTTCTTTCGTGTCTCTAATTATCTAGTTACTTTCAGTGAATTTTCATTAGGAATTGTTTGGTTGTTGAATAATTATTTTTACTTTGGGATAGTGTATATGTTTGCAATGTTCTTCCTAGTCTCATTTTGTTCCCATTTGTAATGGTCTGACAGCTCTTGATTATTTATATGTTCTCTAACAAATTTGGAGTGTTGTTTTATCTAGTGATTTATTATTTATAATTAAAAAATAATAATTAAATAAACCTGAGTTATGCAAAAAGTACAATGTAATATCTTTCAGGAGCATTTAATTAACTCGCAACCAGTGTATGATAACTGGCCCCTTCACTTTATGCTTTATATAAGCAGTTGATGATAACATGAATGAGATATTTCTCATTCCATTTGTGCATTTTGCTCCATGCTATTGATTTTGATGATAAGACTGAATAAGAAATTACAATTCATTTGTGATAAATGCAGATTACTACACAAAAGATTATTGAAAGAATTTTATTTTCTTTCTGACAATATTTTAAATTACAAAAGTGCAATCATACAACAAAAATCCTAGTGTGCCATGATCTTGTTGAAATTTATAAGATGTGCCAAATGTTAGTAGTTTGATTTTTTCTGAACTTAAAATTGTTTTGATTGCATTTCACTTAATTTCATCTGTTTTAAATGTAACATTTCAAGTATTGATATCCATGAGTTTTTTCCCCAACATCTTAAGGTTCTTTAGTGTCTTGAAATGTTTGAGGGCAAACATTCATGATTTGAGAGAAAGTTTCTATAAACATCTGTGCTAAACACACACAAAAACACATTAAAATTAGTAATAATATTTTAACCAAAATTTTTAATTTAATTTTACTCTTTACATTTTATTACATAGCATGTTGTGCACATCAGCTACATTAAGTTGGTTGATGTTATTTTACAAATGCTTTCCTGCAAACATTCAATCACGTGTAAAATACTGGTCATGAAATTAAGATAACTTCCAATTGCCCATTTTAACATTGAAACTTCACATAATTTAATAATAATAAAGGAGAGATCTTGTGTTTAGAAGCGACATCCTGAGACAGCTGTTTTGCACTTAATGGTGCTCTTCAACTAGTTTGTGTTTTAACATAAAGGTTTTTCTTAGATAAAGTAGATGATTTAAAATGAATTAAACTTTCATTCTTCATAAGCAAATTTCAAAATTAACCATGGATTACTAAATAATAAACAATAAATATTTATTTTATTTATTAATATAATACGAAACTGTCCATCCCATTCTCTTCCGATGACAGCTCGAGGGTGTGAATCTTTGCTTGTTGCATAATTTGTGCGTGTTCATTGTTTTCTTGATTAGTACAACTCTTTATCATTACATTTTGAAATCATTTATAAATGTTTACAACCTCATATCTAAAAATCCAATTGATTCTTGTAGCCTCTGTTTTTCACTGTGATCTGCTCAAATGTCTCCTCCATGCTCACTTGCAACTTAAAATTATAATTATTAAAAGCACTTGATTGTCATAAATATTTTTTTATTATAATTTTATCCATGTCCTTATTATAAAAGTTTATAAATGGAGTGTTGTTGAACCTTTTTGTCCATATACATGTATATTGTACAAATGTATTGAGTATATTGTACGATTTTATTATAGTTTCTGGTAGTTGTATACAAGTATCATTTCATAAAGAAGCAATGTTAAATTAACTTCCCCCATCCACTAGTTTGAATTGAAATTGATGTTATAATTATGCCAGGAATAAATCAGTTATTTGTAATTTCTGTTCTACAACTTAATTTGTGCTTAATATACAATTCATAACTTCCTATTTTAATAGTAATAACAATGTTGAAATACATGACAACAGCAAATGGAGTTTAGATCTAAAGAATGAACTTTAAGCCACTAAAAATTTGTTACCTGGTGGTTTCCAGCAAAAATTTTGTTTGGTCCTATCCCATCTTGACAAAGGGTGTTGCAAACGAACCATTCTCTGTTTTGTTTTGTTTTTTAAAGCTTGATTGGATGGTTGAAGAGGGTTTGTGTTAAAAAGAATAATACTGGAATAAGCTTGTTAGTCTCAACATACGTGTAAAGGTTCTTAAGTAGAAATTGGCTTGTTGGTCACTGCGATACAAAATTTTATAAATGGGTTTCAATCTTAAACCTGATCTTATTCATATTTTGGATTGTTTGTATTTTACAGATTGAACATTTTAAATATTACTTTTATTAGAACATGCTTTTGTTGAATTTTTGTTTATTGTCGTTGCAACTGTTACGACATCATGACTAGAAAGCTTGTTGTCAAGGATGAGCATTTTTTTACTAAATAATAAATTCCTGGTGTTAGTGATGGGGAAATACTTTACAATTTCATATTAGTTGTTTTTCTTTGACTTTAATTTGCATTTAACTCAGTTTCACAGCCTCAAGATACAGATTTTCAGAAACATTCCCGGTGAAGTACCAGTAGACTAATTAGGCTCCACTTCATTTTAAAATACAGTGAAACCTCTGGTTACGAACGACTCAGGTCACGAACATTTCTTATTACGACGAACAACAACTTCAAAAAATTTTTGTCTCGGGTAATGAACAGTTCCTCGGGTTGCAATCAAAGGTGAGAGAGAGAGAGCAAGGTTTAACGTTGGAGACAAACTATCATATACAGTACAAACGAAGGCCACGCAGTACCGACATCGCTTATCGCTTGCCTATTAGCCTAGGTTTGCATGCGTGCGAAGCCTTGCTTTCATTGACCTTACTACATGACAGTAAAAGATTTCTTAGCAGTAGCACTGTGTTCAGTTTATCTCTTTCATTATTTTCCTTGTTAACCCCATCAATTATGAGTTCATAGAACGGTAGTGATGTGTTGCTAGGAAACAAACGTATAACAGTGGAGATAGAACAGTGCAGAAAGAAATAATTATGAAACATGAAAATGGCATTCATGTGTGTAACATCGTTAGTTGATCTCCACTGGAAAAAAGATAGAATAAATTTTTTATTTATTTTACATTTAATTTATTTGGTTGTTTTCTTTCCTCTTTATTTAATATGTGAAGTACACGTATTCTTTGTGTTTTGTCAGGTAAACGATCAGATGTTAATAAAAATGAACGATTCTTTCATCTTGAAACGGATCGTCTCTATTTCAATGTTTTGGGTTAAGAGCAGAGTTCTGGAACGAATTCGTAACCCAAGGTACCACTGTAAGTGAAAAACATGAAATATATCTGATTTGAATATAAGATGGCTCAAAGTTCATTCTTCGTAGTGTATTTTTAAACTGATTTATTAACTGAATAAATTTTTAATTAGAAATTGATAAATAGCCTACCAATGATGTGATTTCTTTTGATTCTTATTCTTAGTGAATCTTTGTTATTAGGAATGAGTCCAAGATATGAAAAAACTGTAACAATTGTAACTTCTTTTAACAACTTATTTTCCTCTCCTGAAGTTGTGTGCCCTGAGTCAATGCTCTACTTTTGTTTGGGCAATATTTTTGATTTCTCACTAAACCACAAACCTTCTGATTGTATCGTTTCTGTAATAAAGAAATTCTTCTTTTTCTTCATTGATTTTCCAGTGATAATTTGATCCTTAAAATACTCCGACCTCCTTCAGGAGAATTAAAAGTTTGTACTAACAAGATTCATGACAGTCACATCTAAAAAGTCCAAAGTGTTTTTGTATTGGATTTGATTCATTTGATTAAAGGTAGCTGAAGCAAGTGGTGATTGCAAATTGTCTATTATACTATGAAAAACGTTCATACTACTATTATTCTGAAAATCTTAAGATTGTGACAGCCTACATCATGTGAACTTGAAGAAGGCCTGAGAGTCGATTTGTATGACTATTTGCAAAAGAATCGGGGAATTTTATTTAAAAAATTTTTGTCCCTGAAAAGGTTTTTTTTTAGCAATTGCTCCCAGTTTAGAATTTAAATTAAGTATCTATATTGAGATTTACATTTTGATCTTATATAGGTTATTACTATAAGATTTTTATGAAGTTTGATGAAGCAGAAAAATTGAATTTCTTTAGTTTGGTTTTGTCTTGAGAATAACTGAGAATAAATCTGTAAGACTTTATCTGAAGGAAAACACCACAATTGCCAATGACAAATTCAGAATCAATGCTTTTAATGTTGTCAAAAATCAGATCATAAATTTGTGTTTTATAATCTTTTTATTTGTAAAATATATTGTATAGTTAGTTACATTAACAGTTACTTGATTCTCTTCTTTGTATATATTTGTTCTAGTCTTTTTTGTTTTTCTTCGGTTTCTTTTATGCCATATTCTTTGTTAATGTAAATTTTATGAATGCATCATTTGCTTTAATGTGAATGCTGTACAGTAAAAGCGTGTAAATAAAATTGTTTATTAAAAATATTACAAGTTTATATTGATGACTTCAAATAAAAATCAGAGCAGGTTCAAAGATTCCACTCTTGTTCTGAAGAATTTGTTATAATAAAAATATAAATAAATTAAAGCATTGCATTTGTGGTCTTAGCCATTGGCCACTGCTTTTGATTTATTTTGGTTTTCAGAATTGACTTTCGTATTTTTCTTTGTTCAGTCTTTTATGTTCGTAATCACCAAGGCACAAGTCACAATAAAAAAATAATAAAAAATGAAAAGTAAAAGCTTAAAACATTAAAAATTAAAACATCTTAATACGACTAGTTTCAGCTTCTAAGGAGCGAAGCCTTCATCTGGTAAAGGAATTTTTAAAAATAAAGGGAATATATATTCCCTTTATTTTTTGTGACTTGTGCCTTTGCGATTACGAACACTTATTCGAGTTCATTCCCGCACGTTAAAAACCTCTCATTCAGTCTTTGTAAAGGTATATAGGCTAGCCATGAGTCAGAAGAATCCAATTGATATAAACCAGTTTATTGTTTAACACTTTATAAAATTACAATTTAAAAGTGATAACAGACAAATAGTCCTTCTAAAACAGACAAATAGTGATAACATTGTACGAATAAGGATGAAAAAAAATAAAAATGATAAAACAATTAGAAGTGGTCTATAAACCCTGGTGATAGGTTCAACAATAAACATCAGGAATCGACCATCTAGACTTCCGAGCTCAAATTTTAAAAACGTTATCAAATTTTTTTCATTTTGCTTTAGTGTTCTTATTTCTTTATTTTCCTCGATCATATTTGCTCTTTGAGTTTTATTCACTTACTCATTGATAGTTCTCTGAAATACACTCATTGGTTCTTCTTGTTCTTTGAGTAAATGTTATTTTACCATGATAATGGACCATAGTTTGAAGGCAAAATGTTAGTTTTTATCGTAAAATCCATTTTTCCGTGGCTTATCAATGAACCATCTAATGTTCGCTTTTCTAGTCTTTTCTCTAATTTCTTGCAAGATCAACTTCTTCAGTCAAAAATTATGCCTAACTACTACTACTACATTTAATGTTCTGATATATCTATATAGATGTACAGGGTGCTTAAAAAAAAAAAACTACAAAATGTTGTGGGAGATCGGAACACCAAGACAAAACTTTTTTGTTAATGAATGTGTGTCCGCTAATGTCACCTGTTGGCATCAGTGGGCGTTGACAAGTGATGTTGGAGCTGGTATAAAAACGAATGGATTGTGAACAAGTTTATTCACAAAAGGTGTTCAAAGTGGTGACTGGCAACAGCAATGCATGCATGACAACATTGAAGCATTGATTGTCATGTTCAAAGATTCCGGAGTTTCAGGAACATTTGCAGTGGGGACAGCAATTCTTCCAACTGTTATGAAATTCGAAGTCTTCAGCATAATGGGAATCTTATATACGAATTTCTTCATGTGTCCCCAGAAGAAGAAATCGGGGCATTTTAAGTTGGGTGATCTCGGTGGCCAGGCAATGGCGCCACACCGGATAAGCACTCAGCTAATCTCTCAGATGCACGTCAGATATTTCGTAGTCGTGAAATGTACCATGTCAAATAATGTATCTGATCTAAAGATGCTGATGTCAGTATTCTTTTCCACTTGTAGCAGACTACACAAAGTACACCAATGTACTATATGATCACACAAAGCGGCATATGGACATATTGGAACTTATTATATACTTGTCTTATACATGTATTGTTGTGAATGCATCGTGAAACACTGACTTCAGTCCATTCATTCTTCACTGGAGCGCACAGTCAACACACAGTTGTCTCAATGCCCCCTGGTGGCGTTTTCAGGACCCTGTGTACATATATCATTTTCAATTCTTTGCAGAATGAAGGTCTCTTTAAATGTTTTTCAGTTCTTTCGGTCGAAACGTTTCTCTTCCAGTTGAAACCAACAAAACTTTTAATTTCATCCACTATCTACCTTGTGGACATTTTCTCGGCCTGTTTCATTCTTCAGAATTCAGTTTAAATACGAGGGTCGTACTGAAAGTCATGAACAACAATTAATCAGATTAATTGATTTTGGAAAAACAAATACATCACATTATTGCTCAGATGTTTCCTTATTTTTCCACATAGTGTCCATTTTTTTGGATACATTTTTCCCACCGTTGTGGGAGCTTGAAAATTCCCTTTTGGTACAACTCCGTTTCAGCACTGCAAAAAAACCGACGCACTGCTTTCGTGATGTCCTCCATTGTTTCGTTGTGTTGGCCTCTCATGCCTGCCTTCGCAGCACTAAAAAGATGATAATCGGATGTTGCTAAGTAGGGGTTGTAGGCAGGATGTGGAAGAACTTCCCACCCCTTTTTCCCAATTTCCTCCATGGTGGAACAAGCAGTGTGGGGCCTCACGTTGTGTTGCAGGATGATGATCTTCCCATGACGTTTATCACGCAATGCACGATGCAGCTTACGAAATGGCATGATATACCAAGCAGTATTAATGGCTGCCCAAGTTTAAGTTCCACCAGAATCACGCCATCTGCATCCCAGAAAACTGAGACCATAACTTTTCCAACTGATGGCACTGTCTTTGCCTTTTTTTTTGTTGGGGAATTGAGGTGGTGCCATTCCATATTCTGCCATTTTGTTTCAGGTGCATAATGGTGGAACCAGCTTTCATCATCCATCACAATACTCGTCAAAAAATCTTCATTTTCATATCGCTGAAGAAGTTCTTGAGCAATAGGTTTTCTCTGAATTTTGTTATCGCGAGTCAATAAGCGGGGAACCCAGCGGGTGCACACTCACCGATAGCCTAAATTCTTGATCATCTTCTGGACTTCACTTTGCTCAATTCCAAGTTGTGCTGCAATGTCATCCACTGTTACACTTCGTTTTATCCTGAATGATGTCATCCACTCAATCCTTGTTGCATTCGTTAGAGGCACAATGCGGACAGCTTCTATGGACTTATGTTCGATGCTTGTGTTGCCATGTTTAAAATGTTTCGTCTGACACTGCTGATTCTCATGCACACATTTCCATATGCATGCTGAAGTCTCTCATAAATTTCTGCAGCGGAGATTCCCTCTTTCACGAGAAATTCAATCACAGAACACTGGCGAAACGAAACATCACTTGTAGCTATTTTTGTATCAGCTGTCTGTGGTCAGGTGATGGAAGCTAATGACGTCACAACTCGCTCATGGTGCTGTCTATAGATTATGGCAATGTTCTTGCTTTTTTATAATATATTGTGATTTTTTTAAAAAAAATGTTGCTCATGACTTTCAATATGACCTTCATATATAGATATACACATACACATACAGGGTGAGCATAAAAGAATGGTGGAATTTCAAAGTCATGTATATTCTGTATTGCTTAACATATAGTCATGACATATCTCATTGGAAGTGCAGCTGTTTGATGTGCGCTACTCAAAGTCCGTCAATGTGCTCACTTTTCGTCACTTGGCACACATCTAAGTGATAGTCTAATTCCTGGCAGACTCAATTAATCAGGACTGGCTTAATGGTCTCCACAACAGGGGTTATCCGTTCTTTAATATCTCTGATGGATCTGGGCATTGGGGGTCTTTGACGTACATGTCATTCACGTACTCCCATACAAAGAAGTCGCATGGTGCTAGGTTCAAGGATCATGGCTGACTTGTCTTCGCTTGTAGTTCGTCCCATCAAGTGGTCTGCATTCTAACAAGATGGAGATGTGGGAAGTGCCATCTTGTTAGAAAATGTAGTCATTGTAATGTCTGTCCAAGATTAGAAACAAACAGTTTTCCAACATGTCCTGGTGGTTGGAACCAGTTACTGATGCTTCAGCTAAGAAAAAAAAGCCCATACACTTTCACATGCAACACAGCACAAAAGACTTTGACCTTAGGGGAAATCATGCTGATACTCAATTATTGACTGATGACTCTGCCCTCCAGATACGGACCTTGTGCCTATTGACCTTCCGCATCTGGGTTGTCATTTACGGAGCCAACACCAACAAGCGGACATAGACAGAAACTTGACCACCTGTATGTGAGACGCTACGCATGCATTATTATTCGTCTGCGGATACAAACAACATTACACGTCTGAAATCCAATCATTCTTTTATGCCCATCTTGTGTATCAGACTCAAACATCGAACTCAATATTCAGTGGGTTGTGGATGTCGTTAATAATAACGACACAACTGCTTGTGTATTTTCTTGAAAATTGTCTGTTTTAACCAACTACAAGTTATGTACAATTTAAAATGTCATAGAGAATTATTTCATGTTGCTTCCTTTTGTGGAATACCACTGAGGATCAACAATTCATTTAGTAGTCCAAATACCTAACAATAATGGATTTACAATTTGTTTAATGAAAGATTGGTAATGTTAGAAATATAATTCCACATCTGGGGGCACGGCAGTGCCCCGCCAAGACAAGCCGAAGGCAGGAAGGGCACTACGTACCTTTTCTGGAAGTGTTTCGTCGTATTTTCGAACCCTCATAGCTTCGGCCTGGATAATACTAGAGAGCTCAAATTTTCAGGATATGATGCAGTTACCAGACTAATGAAATACGCTAAGTTTCATTTATTTAGCTTTTATACTTTGGATTTTATTAATACCTAAAATACGTCGATTCCGTCACTCACTGACTGACTGACTGACTCATGATCATCAAAACCTCTAGGGTACTTCCTGAAGTCCTAGAAAGCTGAAATTTGGTATGCAGATTAGGATTAGCTCACAAACAACAAAAAAATTATGAATCCGTAACTTTCACCCTCCAACCCCTCAAAAAGGGGGGGTCTGGTTATGTATTATCGAACCCTCATAGCTTCGGTCTGGATAATACTAGAGAGCTCAAATTTTCAGGATAAGATGCAGTTACCATACTAATGAAATACGCTAAGTTTCATTTATCTAGCTTTTATATTTTGGATTTTATTAAGATCTGATATACGTCGTACTCTCAATGCTTCGGCCTAAATAATACTGTGTAATAATGTGATTTCTTACAAAAGTGCAAACAGCTTGTATATACAAGTTGACCAATAGAAAAACAGAAAAGTAGGGTATTGAAAAAAAATCCATTTTCTAAATAATCTTAAAACTAAATTTAGTTGTAATAGATAATCCCACCCAAAACATTTCATGTAAAATAAGTTGCCAAGACTCACATGCTCATAACGCTTTCACTGTTAAAAAGTTATCAGATCTCATCTTACAAAAAGAAATGAAATCCCACCCAAAACATTTCATGTAAAATAAGGGGTTGCCAAGACTCGCATGCTCATAACGCTTTCACTGTTAAAAAGTTATCAGATCTCATCCTACAAAAAGAAATGAAATTCCACCCAAAACACTTCGTGTAAAATAAGTTGCCAAGACTCACATGCTCATAATGCTTTCACTGTTAAAAAGATATGAGATCTCATGTAGAGCCAAGCCCCTAACTCTACGAGGCCTAACTCTACGAGGCCTAACTCTACAAGCCCTAACTCTAAAAACCCTACATCTTGGTCAAAAAGTATGGCTTGGCCGTTTCATGGAACTGTTTCATCTCACCCAAAACATTACATGTAAAATACGTTGCCAAGATGCTCATAACGCTTTCACTGTTAAAAAGTTATCAGATTTCATATAGTGCCAAGCCCCTCACTATACATGCCTAACTCTAAAAACCCTACTATCTTGGTCAAAAAGTATGCCTTGGCATACTCCATATCCTTTATATAACTCCATGGGATTGTCTGTGTGACAGCCACGAAACGGCCAAGGCATACTTTTTGACCAAGATATAGGGTTTTTAGAGTTAGGGCTTGTAGAGTTAGGCCTCGTAGAGTTAGGGGCTTGGCTCCACATGACATCTCATATCTTTTTAACAGTGAAAGCATTATGAGCATGTGAGTCTTGGCAACTTATTTTACACGAAGTGTTTTGGGTGGGATTATTATTTGTTTCTTTACTTCACTGGGAGCCTGCTAAAACTTTCATCACAAACCACCACCAGATCATGGACTGACTTGATTTTTAGTAATTTTTAGATTTGAATAATCCTGTAAAATAGTATGCAGCTGCCTTTTCTAAGATACTCATGTTTTGACCACAGAATACTAGGGTTTTTTTTATTTATTTATTTGCAGGTTAATTTTTTAAATCTCTAAATAGTGAATGAAGATTTTATTGCATTATTTCAGTCACGTGATCTATCACTTCTACTATGACAAGCTATACTAAAATTATGAAGAAAGAGAAAAAGCTGAAATTTTCAGTCGTGTAGTATCTCAGACAAAATAATACCAATTTAAAGTTTACAACGGCCATTTTATCCATGGATTTACAACATATAAAAGTTTCGTTTTCAATTTATGAAAAACGTGAAAGTCTTCTTCTTTTTCGTTTCTTTAATTAACAACATTTCATCAAGTCTTCCCAAAGTTTTTTAAGGAAGAAAAAAGAAGAAGAAAAAGAAAAAAACAATAGAAACAAAGAAGACAAACCCAAATGGACCACTTGAGAATAGGCGGGGCTTCATAGTTCCAAAATATCCCACCAGTCTACTTTTTGGCTTGTGGGATAAACAAAGCTATGTGCTTCGTTTTGACCCTAGTAGATATAGAGGCTGAACTAAAAGATTTGATTTGAATGCAACGATTGTTAGCCTTCCAAAATTTTCAGATTGGCTGTAGAGTTGATTATAGCCTATTGAAGAAGACGGCAGCAATATATTTTCAAAGAAGGATATAATTTAATGGATCACTTGAGGATAGGCGGGGCTTCGTATTTACAACATATCCCACCAGGCTACTGCTTCGCATGTGGGATAAACAAAGCCATGTGCTTTGTTTTAACTGGTGTTGATATAGAAGAAATGTTATATTAAAGAAGGATATTCCAAGCGTTTTACAGAATTATTACAATAAGGATCTGCACAATACTGAACTATCCGTCTTGAAATATCAAAAATCGACGATTTTTTAAGTAATTCACATAAAGTTATATGTTTGTTTATCCCACAAGCTCTCGCCGCATGTGGGATACACGTCATACGTGACGTCGATATATTCTCTTTGATTCTACTTGAGAGAATTAATTGGAATTGATGTGTCATTACCGACATCGTCGTAATAATTGTCTTTGCAACCTTTTTTAAATCAAATAAAAATTGAAACGAAGTTAGAAAGTAAGCTTTCTTTGCTGACAATGTTATTTCTCATAAATTTCTTTAATTTGAACCTTTATTTTGAAAGTGACCTAAGTCCATTTTTCAAATGTTTTTTTGTTAACTGTAGTAACGTGGAATTTGCACAAGTTACTAGGAGTTAACAAAAAAAAATTGAAAAATGGACTTAGGTCACTTTCAAAATAAACGGCTCATTTTTTTATTTTATTTTTGTTTATGAAATCCTGAAAACGACAAAAAGGAAAAAATACATTTTATTTTCAAAATTATATCTGCTGAATATAGACAGTACAAATTTTATATTTTCTGAAAATTGAATTAAATTAATGAATAAAATAAATTAAATGTACAAAAAAAAAAAACAGTTTAAGTAAGGAATAATATCGATTACAACTTTCTACATTACACTATACCCATAAATTACAGTATAAAGGTTACTACTATTTACTGAAATGTTGAGAAGTATTTCATCAATATGTAATTACTATAAATATAAATTTATTTCCCTTAATATAAGTCTTTGGCCTCCAGTCTTCGATAGCGCTACACACAGTGTCTGTTGACATCTTCCATACTGTCAACACAAAGATCTCATTGAGGGCAGTGATGTTTGTTTGTGTTAAAGCAAGCCTTCTGCCCCAACTTCGACCTTAAGGAGAGTAGTCCAAGGGGTTTCGATCTGGTGACGCAAACGGCCACTCGACGCCTAAAGTGAAACCAGGAATTTTGTTTGTCAACCAATCTTGAATGGTTTTCATTTTGTTCTGCTGAAATGTCCATGGATGTACATTCAACAAAGAAGGATTGAGCGACATCACAATTGGTTCCAGAATCTCATTTAGATAAACTTTTGCCGACACTTTGACTTCTTGGATAACGAAGTGGAGTTGAGCTTTGCCTAACCAACCGACCTCTGCCCAAAGTATCACAAAACCTGGACTGCGGGTTCTCTGAGATTTCCTCTTGCTTCATGGAATATCTTTTAACATAAACACGATCGTTCTGTTTATTAAACTTCTCTTCCAATGTGAAATTGTTTTCGTCTGCAAAGAGAATGAATGCTTTTCACGTCTTGAGGGCCGTACTATTTAAGAAGGGCCTTATAGCCTGTTTTTTTCTGTTCGTACCACGTTTTAACGTTTTCATTCCCATTTCTTGTTGGAACGCTGCTCGAGATATCTTCTGGACGCTGAGTTCGGTCTTCAGTGCTTTTAGCACTTGGTGTTCTCTTGTCCCGAAGGTGAGCTTTAACATTTATGATAAGATAAAACCAAATTTCTTTTTGTCCTGATATTCTTCAACTGCCTCAATATATCTAAGGTTCGTTCAAATGATATTATAATATTGTTGTACGTTTTTGTTGTTGTGATAAGTGTATTTAAGTAGTAATGACGACAAACGAAAGGTAAGTAAAAAAAACCTACTTGTATTCACACGATAAGCGTACATCAAAAAAAAAACTTGGTTACTTAACAATACACAGCAACGTCTCCAGGAAATCCGGATTCAACTTCTTCCCGCACATGCGCACTAAGAATGACGTTTTGTCTATTCCAACCCCCCCCCTCAAAATGACATTTGTTAAATTAAAACTTTAATTTAAACAGTCCATAATTTAATAGTTCATAATTTCATAAGGGTATCATTGACAGTCCAATACACTGGATGCACTTTACATGCTTTGGAGTAAATAGTCCTTTTGTCATTACGTCTGCAGGCATTTCTTCTGTTTGTAAATATCTTACAGTCACTTGTTTATTTTGCACTGCTTCACGGATGAAATGATATCTGATATCAATGTGCTTGGTTCGGTTATGAAAAACTGGGTTTTCGGTCATGTATCTGGCACCGGAATTATCGTTGAACAGTATGGTTGGCTTTTCGAAATTTCCTATAATTTCTGCTGTAAATTTCCTGATGTATATAGCTTCTTTTGCAGCTTCCGTTATTGCCGTATACTCTGCTTCTGCACTTGATAAGGCGACTGTTCGCTGTTTTCTAGCTTCCCATCCTATGGCTGTATTAGCCAATTTGAAGATATAACCAGTATATGATCTTCGGTCGATGGTATTTCCACCACAATCAGCATCTACTAAACCGATCAATTCTTTCTTGGTTTTTGTAAATGTCAAACCATAGTTTTCTGTCCTTTTTAAGTAGCGTAAGACTCTTTTTCCCGCTTTCCAATGTTCTTGGTTGTAGTCAGTGTTGAATTGACTTAAAATGCTTACAGCATATGAGATATCAGGACGTGTGGATGTGGCTAAATACATTAATGAACCGACAAGATTCTGGTAAGGAATTTTCTTCATTTCCTTTTCTTCTTCTTCTGTTTTTGGCTTCGCATTTTTCGTCAACTTGCTATTTGGATCGAGGGGTGTTGAAATTTACTTGCAATTTTCCATTCCGAAACGTTTTAATATATCTTGAATATATTTACTTTGATTCATTGTAATCTGCTTCTTCTGTATGTCCTGTTTTAACTGTATTCCCAAACAATAATGCATTGGTCCTAAGTCTTTCATTTCGAATGACTTTGCCAAATTCTTCTTAATTGTTTGTAGGGTTTTAACATTGCTTGAAGCGATCAATAGATCATCAACATAAACTGCAATTATTATAGTTTCTTCATGCCGTTTCTTTATGAAAACGCAGGGATCTGCATTTAATGGTTTAAACTCCATCCGTTTCAGCTCATAGTCGAGTTTCTTATGCCATTGTCTTCCCGACTGTTTCAAACCATATAAAACTTTATGTATTTTGAAAACTTTATTTTCGAAGGTTGCTGTAGATATATTTCCTGGCATTATGTTTTCCAATCCCTCCAGAATTTCCATGTAAATTTCTTCTTCGATTTCTCCATTTAAGTATGCACTGACGAAATCGAGTTGATGTACTTCGAGTTCCAACTCTACTGCCATAGCCATCATCAATCGAATTGATTCCAGTCTAACGACGGGAGAAAAAGTCTCTTGAAAGTCAATTCCTGGTTTTTGTGAAAAACCTTTTGCTACGATTCTTGCTTTCCTGCGTTCAACTGAACCATCTGCTTTATATTTGGTTCTTAAAATCCATCTTGAACCAACAACTTGTCTTTCTTTTGGACGATCAACGAGTGTCTCAAGTTTTATTTTTGACTAATGCTTCATATTCTTTTTGCATTGCTTGTTTCCATTCATTTGCTTCGGGGGGAGACAGGAGCTTCTTTAGCTGTTACAGGATCTTCGAATTCACCAATGCTAATCATTTCAGCTGTTTCGCTTTTCGCTGATTCTTTTTGGTTTTCTTCGTCGTTAATTTGAACGTCTTGTTCTTCTGACGTATTAGGAATCATCACATATTGTTTTCTTGGTCTTCCTAGTTTTCCAGTTCGGATTTTTCTTGGTCGACCTTGTCCTTTCTTCATTTTCTGAATGTTTTCCTTAAGTACATTCTTGTGGATCGACTTCTTTGTCAGCTTCGTCTGAGAAAATATCCTCCTTATTGATGGTCTTTGTCCGTTTGAATAAAACTTCGTCATCAATGACATCTTCTATTTCCTATTTGGTTGGAATTCATGGATAAACTTGACGTCTCTACTTCGATAGACCTTTCTTGACTTTGGATCCCAAACTCTGTATACTTTTGATTCTGGCGAGAAACCAATGAAAATACATTCCTTTGACTTTGACTTGAACTTTCCTTTGTTGGGTGTTTTGTCAAGTATGAACGCTTTTGTTCCAAAAATACGGAAATATTTTACTGTTGGTTTTCTACCTTTCCACAGTGTATATGGAATTTCACCTTTTAAACTTCGTGAAGGACATCTATTCCTAATGTGTGTTGCAGTAAGAATTGCTTCTGCCCAAAAAGTTGTAGGTAATCCAGCCTGGATCAACATACATCTGGCCATTTCGACTAAAGTTCGATTTTCCCTTTCCGCTACTCCATTTCGTTGAGGTATATATTCTACAGTCAACTGGCGTTTAATTCCATTCTCGTGTAGGAATTTACTGAAATTTCCACTAGTATATTCAGTTCCATTGTCCGACCTTAAGCATTTAATTTTCTTCTCAGTTTGATTTTCAACCGAAACCTTGTACAGCTTAAAAACGTCTAAGATCTCACTTCTTTTCTTCAAGAAGTAAACATCGCACCATCGTGACTTATCATCGATGAACGTAACAAAATATTTGGAGCCTCCATGGGATTGAACCGGCATCGGGCCACAAATGTCTGTATGAATCAATTCCAACGTTTGTTCACATCTGTTTTCACTTGCCTTTGGAAAAGATGCTTGGGTTTGTTTCCCTTTGATACATATTTCTCAAGGATTTAGTTTTTCCTTTGTATCAAATTTTAGTCCGTACACTTTATTCTGGGTCATTAACTCCGTTAAATTCCTTTCATTTAGGTGTCCAAACCTCTCGTGCCATTCTTGAATCGAATTACATTCCTCTTTTGCAATTCTGGTCTTTTCTTTTATTTCAGATACAAAATAAAGACCTTCTTTCTTTTTGGCAGACATTATTTTCCTTTTATTCTTTGGATTTATCACAATCGCTTTATCCCTTTCAAATATTACTTTGAGACCGTAATTCGTCATTTTCCCCACTGAGAGTAAATTCGATCGAAGGTCAGGTACAAGCAACGTATCGTGAAGCTTAACAGTTGAGTTATTGTTTACCTTCACTTTCACTGTTCCTGTTCCTTTTATTTCTGTAGTTTTGTCATCTGCTAGTCTTAAAGTTGATGTTTCAGCTTTTTCAAGTTTAATAAAACTTCCTTTGTCTGCACACATGTGAGATGATGCACCAGAATCGAGACACCAATTTCCTTTCTGATTAACAGTGTTAACTTCCATTGATGTTTCAACGTGTCTCGTTGTATGGCAACTTGTAGACTGTTGTTTTCTCTTACTAGGTAATTTAGCTCTACAATCTTTTGCCATGTGACCAACTTTCTTACATCTATGGCATTTAAATTTAAATTTGACTTCTTCTTTATTTGTAACTTTCTCTTTCATTACAATTTTTTTTTCGCTCTCTATTTTTTCTGCAAGCGTACATTGCATCTGTTGAATTACTGTTCAAGTAATCTCGCTTTCTAGCTTCAAACTCTTCCATCATCTTAATCCTAAGTATTTCAGGAGTAGGTAATGTTTCTTGAGTTTCTATTACTATTCTGAAGGAGTCATACAGGGATACTATAGAGCAGTAATAGTGTGAGTAGTTCATCCACAAGCTTTAAATTCACTTCCTCCAGCTTATCTACGATGTCGAAAAAATTGTCCAAATGATCACTCATATTTTTACCTTCTTGCATTTTGAGCAAAATTAGTCTCTTTAGTAGGATCGCCTTCCGAGCAGGTCCTTGCGACTGATAGATTTGATGCAACTTTTCCCAAATCTCATGCGATGTGGCATATCCTTTTATTTGTTTTAGTTCCGCCGAACTAATCGTCAGGATTAAATCGTCAGGATTTAATGTGTATTTCTTGTTTTTTAATTTATGCTTGGAGGTCCCATTCTTTTCTCTGCTTTATATAAATATTAATTAATGTAACAATTTCACGTTAGATGTAATTCTCATGATGGTTCAAAGAGGAAATGCCAGTCATGGATGTACCCGGTACAAGTTATTGTAATATGGCTGACAAACGGTTACAAAGTGAAAATGGAATTGGAGAAAAGCCAATTAGTCTGGTTGCAAGTGTACATCCGTGGGATTTTTGATGATACAAGCATGGGAGTGGTATCAATCTCTTCGTTATAACATGGAGAATCAGTATTTGGATGGTGGACAGTAGCCACTAGTGGCAGATTAATCTTATACTCAAAAAACAAAATGGCCGCCGCTGTGCCGTACATTGTACTGGTTTTTGATGTTTATCTCGTAAGATACAATATTTATGACAAAATGACCTATTACTAAAAGTATTCAGTATTAAATTCTACACAAAACATGTTCTTAGGGTATGTTGTGTACGGCTAATATTTAACATAGAAATTCGGCTTTGAAATGAAGAATTTATGATTTTGTTTTCCAAAAAAGTGCAAAGAGTGTTGTTTTTATTTTTTTTTTATTTGCAAATATATAAATGTTAAGTTTACAATTGAATTACACAATCTAAGACATTATTAGACTTCAAAGTTAATACAAAGACCAAATATATGTCTACTGTATTTTACTAAACAACAGTTTATCAATTACGTACAGTCTCCATCATAAATCTCGTCTTCACTTTCTCTAGCTGATTCATTGCATTCATCTATGTCTTCCGTATCCTTAGAGTTTTCACAAATTTCTGGATCACCTTCACATCTACACATTTCTGTGCACTTTAGTCCATACATGAGACAGGTGCGTGGTGGACAACAGCGACATAGGGAGCATGTGCAACTACAAAGCTCTGCCATAAGGTCTGGAACACAAGGCAAGGTGTAAGCGATTGGTTCAAACCATCCTCCATCGTACGTCTATCCGAAGCTGAGTAGTGACGGTATGACTGGGTTTGGGTTGATATCTTGATTCCGCACAAGTGCCTGAACATGAGCTCGTAACAGTGCAGGAGTTACAGCAGCTTTTGTTGGTGGAAGATTTTCATCTTGACATTGTTTTTTGGTGAAAAGCCACCATTGCACATCTCCAATCTCAGTCATTGTAGTTTTTGGAATATATAATTGACAAACAAATGACTCCAAAGCGTTTCTGACATCGTCTGGAAGAGTGGGTGTTGTACCAATCTTTGCTAAGGCCTCTAGTAGGTCATCATTGACGGAATTGAATGTTTTCCACCATTTAAGCTTCCCTTTATTGGCAAATGTCCCAGTGACATCTGAACCAGATAAGGCGGGAAGTCCAGGGAGAGCAGCAGATTTGAGTAATCCCAGTGACTTGTGGATGGAAGCTATGTCAACAAACCTTTTCATTCCCTGCCCAAGGAAAATTCCAAATTGTGATGTCATTTGAGGAAATCGCCTTAAGGCTAAAACCAGAACATCTGTGTCTGGCAAATAAACGTGCGTTGTTCTGTATCCTTGTTGTGATATGTATACTCCGTGATGTATGATTTTTGTATCTGCTTCTTCCTGTGTGGTCCGAAGGCTTGACACATCTGTTCCATCTGATGATGCAGCTTGATCTCGCCAACTAACTATATATTTCTTGTTATTGCTCACTCCCCATTGTAATATGTGACTAGAGAGAAACTCTGTAAGCTCGTCTTTGTTTTTATTATGAGCAAGCAAATTCTTCATTGAAGTTTTGCTAACTATCATTTCAGATGTTATTTTGTAACGAATTGGATCACTGCTCAGTTGCCGAATGCGTCTCATTTCATTTTTTAATGAATCCTCCTTATACGTGTCAAACACAACATAAACCTGAATTGTATGCATTGAATTTGTCACCAATCCACTTGCCTAAGTGTATTCCTATATCACGACATGTTTTTACTGTGTTACGTTTATTGTCAGTGTGCAGTAGAGCCATTCCATCAATTACAGCCGCGATTTTGTCCGATCCGTGTGAGTCATCTGTTGGATGTGATAGTGGTGAACTGCTGTCAATCTGTTCTTCATTTGATGGCAATGACTCCAAAATCGCTGCAAGTTTGGATTTGTTGGAACAGTGATGCATTTTCCCATCACTAGCAAACAATGATTTTGGGAGGGGTGAAAATTCGTAATTGCTTAGATTGAACTTTATGTCAATATCATCTCTGCTTCGAGATGCAATCAATAGCCTAGAAATAAGTGAGAGATCTGTTTTCATAGATACAATTTTATCTTTAAGGACAACTTTAACCTTTTTTGCTGACGCTTTACAAGTTTTTGTGGGATATTTCTTCATTGTAGACCAAAATTGTGTTTTGTGGCTATTTATACGCTCTGCCATGAAAGATTCCTCCAATTTTTTACCCACTTCTGCTACGTTACTTACAAAATCTTGCACGTCCTCCGGGATCGTAGTGTTTGAGTAAGAATGTGGCTCAGTTGTTGGTTTTTACACTGAAAAGAGTTGGTAGAGTTTTGGTGCTCTAAGGCTTCATCTGCACCTAGGGCACAGAAGGGTACACATTACGATTGACAACCCATTTTCCCTCTATGAAGTTTTTCCAGATATATAGATCTGTTAATTGTAATACATCCATCTCAGCAAGATACAGTGAAATCATTCGTGCATAATTTAGTCTATTAAGAGCAAAGAAATATTTCAGAAAGTCATGAAAAGAAGCCTGGCTGAGATTCCAATCAGATGTTCTAACAGATCTGATAAAGCACAGCATAGACTGTACCATATCCATATATGAACATGCCATCTTGAAGACTGCTTCCACTGATTTCCTAGAACTCACAAATCTTTTAATTTCTTCAAGTATCCTATTTTCTTTAATGAAATAGATTACTGCATCATGTTTTTGCTTAATATTAGTTTCATTCTTAGAATGTAAACTCACTGCCAGTTCATCTAATAGAGGTTGTAACAAGGTAATTTTTCCCGGGTGTTCCTTGTCAAATTCTTCTAGAAGAAGAATATTTAATGTAGTTGTAATAGTTAAATGGGCTTCAATAGCTCTCCTTATGTGTCTTCCCTCTAGTATTTGTTTCATAGTCACCGAGGAGTACAAATCGCATTCGACCCACAGCTCTGGTATTCCACTTCCACATATGAACTCACCAATTGTTCTAATTGAGCTATTATTATATGCAGCTCTCCAGGCTTCAATATCCATTTGCCTTTGCAATCTTCTTTTGCCATTTCAAGCTGCTTTAAAGATTTATAAATTGCCATGTCAGCTGTAACAACTACTTTGTTTGTCGTTTTATTTATGGATTCGTTAAGTTTTTCAAGTTGCCTCATAACTGTTAACTGAACAGAACTATTAGTTGGAGGCTCTGGAAATACTGGCAGCAAGGAAACTCTGGAAACACATTTCAAATCTCCTAAATAGCTGTTATACCCAATCCATGGAAACTTAAACATGTTTTGTTTTCTACTTGTCTTCGAGAAAGACAATTGACATGAGCATCTGTGACATATTGCTTGCTCGTCTCTGTACACTTTCGTTCTTTGTTATTTGATTTTCATTAATATTTTTTCAAGAATTACAAGAAATTAATTAAAGTAATTCCCTCTGTTGTGGCTCAATAAAATAGGATTGAAAAAAGACACTCAGAGTATCGAACCCCAAAAACACACTGCTTTCTGGAAATCCGAGTCTCCACGCACACAAAGAAAAATGATGTCTCTCCCGTCTTTTCCTCCAATGTCCAAAGTCCAACATCACTCGGACAACAATTTAGCCTCGCACCCATGTCCCATTCTAATCCCACCTATTAAGCCACAACATTACATGTACAAAGTTACAAAAAGGTGATATTGGTAAGTAATATTAGAGATTTCAAGCATCTGAGTTAATTTTATATTCACAAAATCAACAAAACAAAATCATAAATTCTTCATTTCAAAGCCGAATTCTATGTTAAAGGTTAGCCGTACACAAAATATCCTAAGAACATGTTTTGTGTAGAATTTAATACTGAATACTTTTAGTAATAGGTCATATTGTCATAAATATTGTATTTTACGAGATAAACATGAAAAACCAGTACCAGGTACGACAAAGCGGCGGCCATTTTATTTTTTGAGTATAAAATTAATCTGCCACTAGTGGCTACTGTCCACCATCCAAATACTGATTCTCCATGTTATAACGAAGAGATTGATACCACTCCCATGCTTGTATCATCAAAAATCCCACGGGACATAGATTTTTGTACACTTGCAAACAGACTAAATACTCTGTTCACTCCTAATCCAAGAATTGAATCTGAACAAATCCCATCCATTTTTTGCAGCCGTCTTACAAAATGAAATCGTGTATCCTTCCACCTTCGACAATAGCAACAATGTAGGGATTGAATTTCATTGCAGACATAACTTTTAATTCACTGAAAGAAAATAATTAGTCTACAAAATAATTCTTAATAGTTTCTGAAGGAAAACTTAAAACTTGAGTTCTTCAAATAGATTTAGTTTTGATGATCGTTGAATCAAAATGTCTCAGTACTAATTTCATGTAGAATCTTTATTGACATGGATGTGATTGTGTTAGACATAGGATAACTTAATTTTTTGAAATTGAGAGATAATAAGATAATTTTTCTTTCTTTCTTTTGAAGACGTCCTGAACATCATTACAGGAGTTAGGCCTATTATACGAGTAGGAGAAATTGTTGTAATGTGCTCTTTTGTTTAATCTTAAGCACAATATAAAAATATTTCTTAACATACATTTGAAAAAGGATTAGATCTGAAAATATTTTCTTTGTGAATTACTGTAAATATTGAAGTTGAAACTCGACTTCTGAATTTCTCGCTTGATATTAGCAATACATTATATTAGGACTGGTGGAGAATAGTTTCAATAGCTACCACTTAATGAAGAGACTGTTATTGTCTTTAAACTTTAAAAAAAATGTTATAAAATGTCAATTCACTTGTACACACTCCAAATTTAGCCTCGAACTTGAATATACTTCGACAATGCTGTAATTTCCTGCAAATGTATAGAGACGATATCTTGTTGGATTTCTGTTGCCAAGACTTAACAATTTGGTAAGTTTTTATTTCCTAATCTCATACTTTATTATAATTAGTTTTGTAATAGTCTTCTGAACCATCTTGTTAATATCATTCCATTCCTTCAGCAATAGTGACTCCTTGAATGCCAATAAAATTTTTCCTTGGGGTTGTTGCTACGTCTAAATTCAGTCTGTATTAATAAGAGAACACTGGAAGAGATGCATGATGGGAAACATTCCATGATACAATGATAAGGTAAAAATTGGGCCTTGTTGTAATCCCGATTATAATAGTTTTACTTGATGTTAATTACTAAACATTTAAATTTTGTTTGGTTGCTTGCTTGTTTTTTCATGCATTTTATTATTTCACTTGATGTCGAATTCAAAGCCGGTGTTATTTAGAACATTTTCAACATTTGCACTTGAAAAAAAAACTTTTTCAACATTTTACAAAACCCACCGTTGTCAACAGTTTGTACTGTGGCAAAGGTAATTTTTGTGTGTGTGTCGAGGGGAGTGATAAAATGCCGCCCTAAGGGAGATAGTATCTTCAACCCAAAATAATGTGGATCTTTAAAAAAAACACACACACAACGTAATAAATAAGAGACTTGTTTTGCCGCCCACCTTCTCAGTGCCACCACCTCCAATGAACTACAGTCATATGATTGCACTCGAGAAATAGGATTACAATTCAGTTTTCAGAGGACTTATCCCATATAAATATCGCAAATATTTATGGTAGAAATTTACAGCAGTTATAATTTTAGGTGTATGTTTACTAGACATATTGACATGCATCCAAACATGTAAAATGAAAAAAAATATTAATAAAAAGACGATGAGAAATTGAAATCTATATTTCCGGATGCAGAAAATGTCAGCTTTGTTTGGACTTTGATGTTTTGCTGCGAAGGAAATATGAAATCGAAAATAGATCTCCCCAGAGGAACCCAGTTGACAGGAACACGTCTCCAGGATTTCAATATTATTCTTCCTCTTTTCGTAATCAATTTTCACTTTCGCGTTAAGAGGATTGAAAACGAATAAAAAAAATAACGAAAAGCAGAAAATTTGTAACATTTGCCTACTTAATATCGAAATTCTTGTACATTGTTTGTGTCCAAAATTCAAATGACCTTGAATACGGCTTCAATTTATTTTTTAAAAAGTTAATTGTGCGTCTTCGTCTACAATGGGTAGTTGCTGTAAATTTTGAAAGCAGTAAATATTTATTCCGTCAGCGTATTTTCCAGCGTATTTACTCTCGTAGATACCACAAAGTACAGTAAAAACCTCTCCAATCCGGCCTGGTCTTCAGTAATTTTTTTTTTTTTTTAATAACTAAATTCGTTTCCCTATTTTCTTTCCCTAACCGCGCGTATTCATTATGAGTGAAAAAAAGAAGAAAAACTTTGTCACTATGGAACAGAAGATGCAGGGGAATCTGCAACACAAATATCACTAGAGCTTGCTGTCGGGAAAAGCATATTTGTATTGTTTTTAATAAACATTTGAGTGCAAATTTATGCCACGATATAGTGCCAAAGTAATTATATTTGGCGCCTGCTTTATTGATATTAGAACATATAATATATATATATCTAAATAAATTAATGTATTATTTTAAATGAATTGCTTTCTTATTAAACAGAAAACTGTCCACTGTTTACAGAGATAAGGTGCACTCATTGATACGGCGCCTGGTGCGAGGGCACCACTCACACCATCCTTGATGCTGCGCTGCCACGATCAATAATAGTTAGTTTTACAGTTTTTTGTTAAATAAATGTTTCCTTTATCCTTCTTCTCAGTTTTCTACAGCCTCGAGACTTCTTATTTCATTTTGTCACTGAATAACATTTTTTTTCCCTTCCTTCCTTTCTTTCTTTTTTTTTCTTCTTTTTTTAACATTTTATGTAGGTTTACCAAATCGCTATTCGAAAGTTGGTATCTCAACTTGTCTTGTTTACTTATCGTTTGACTTAGACTGCATATCGATCTGATTCTCAATATCTCTTGTTTGGCGCCATCTGGTGGATCATTTTATAATTTTAAGTTCTGGTTGAATAGATTTTCACTCCAACAGTCTTTCCGCTTAGATAAATCTTCAGAAGCATATTTCACGCTATCGGAAACTATTAGGATAAATTGTTTCTGGACAAATTACGATCCTTGCTTTCGTCATTGTTTTGATCACTGAAATAGTTCACAAATCATACCTTCATAGAAATGTGAATAAATGATTCATGTGATTGGTGCTGCTTTTTAAAGTCAATAACCAATCAATGACGAGATCTAAAACTTTCGATATTTCGTTTTCATTAGAAAAGAAAGTCGCCTGGATGCAACGCCATTACCATAGTATTAAATAAATTTTAGCAAATTGTCAACGTGTTCCAAACCGTCGTTATATTGTATTTTTAGATCTCTATTCTTTAAGCAGAAGCGCAGTTTATGGAATGGAATTATCGAAGAGCTACAAATACTCCCACAGTCCTTTGCAAAACAGTGTTGCTTCAACGCTAATAAAATCTCTTTAACAAATAGACATCCGTAAAGTAAAAACATTATTTATTTTCGAAAGATAATTTCCTCACTGACAGTGAATTCATAGTAATCTTGGATTCGAAATGGTGGCATGGTTGCATCGTTGTGGCTAACTTGGGGTTCTTTCGTGACCTTAGGTTTTCTTTTGTTCACTGGTACGTCACAGTTTCGCCGGCAGTGATTGGTACTCGCTAAAACCTTTCATTGAAATGCGATAATTTTGGAGCAATTTCTAAAACCTTTTCCATGATGAAACTAATGATGAAAACGATAATGAAAACGATAACAGAAGCAAATCAACGATCAAGCAGCTTCAACAATTGTATCAATGATTAAAACATTAACGAAAACTGTATGGTTTGGACATTCAGGAGTTTCACTAATAGCTTACGGTTCATTTGACCTGCTTCTTTTCGTTTTCGCTGAGTCCTGTTGCGATGATGAATATAAAAGATACTTCGATTGTTGATTTACAACTGAAGTAAATCCAAAGGATTTTCGATCATTTTTCTCTTGGCATTATCACTTTATTTTCCACAATTTCTGTTTATTGTGAGTATTTTGTTATATCAATTCCGGATGAACGGACAAAAAAAAACTCGTCAATTTTTTTGCAATTCTACGAAACTCCCGCCAAACTTCAAGGAGAAACTTTAATATTCATTGTTTGTTACCAGACTGATCTACAGGACTAAACGTCGAACTTCTATAGCGTTTTAGAAGCCAGTAGAAGTCAAAATGTCCATCTCAGCTTAGACTCAAATCTTGGAGAGTTTACGAAATAAGTACGTAAATTGTAGAAAGAAAAAACAAACAACTTTTATTGTAGTAAAAGGAAAAACCAAATCAATAAAAAGCCTGAAAAATCAAGATAATAAATGATCAAAATTGGTGCCTCGAAGCAAACCGCAATCCTCTGAGACATTGATTTGGGTGATTCATTTAGGCTACATAATAGGGCCCTGAATAGGTGATGGGTCCCTCTGGAAAGGTCCACGAATTTTGCCACATCTAATTTATGAATTGAAATGCGACTTTTTAAGTTGATGTGATACTGTTGTTGTGACAACAGTAGAATAGTTAGAAATATAAACTTAAGCAGGCCTTTTGTAATTCTGCATTTTTTTTATCTATCATGCTTTTGTAAATTGAAAGCAAAATCATGTATTCACTGCTTCCCGGGCCCAAGTATCAGTTGCTGGCGACTCCTACATAAGTAGGAGACCGGAAGTTAGGAATTGCTCCATGGTATCGACATTACAATCCTTAAAGGAAATTTCTTTGGATAACAAATAATACATCCATCCATTCTTTCTTTCTCCGTGACAATTGAATTGCGTAAATAAGATAACTTCCCAAAGTTCCTTTCTCCATTACAATCCACAGACAATTGTATCATTCCATAGAAATTCTTATCTCAGAAGAATAGATTCGCTGTCCGAATCTAACAAAATAAAAAGAATCTAACAAAATTGAAAAGCATTGTTGAACAGAGTTGATTAAGTAGCCGAACCCCAATCGTAAACTATTCTCGTCAAAATCATTTACACCTTCTCGTTGTGGTGAGACAAGTGTAGAAGTTAGATTCGGGTTAAATTTATTTTATTAAATTAGAAAAGAATTTAATACTCTTCAAGTAAGACTTTATACAATTTGTTCATTCATTGAAGTTTAAAATGCTTTACAATCTAAACAATAATAAAAACTGTGGACAGTCAGAGATCATGAGTAAGTATTTTCTCCTCCTAATAGTGAAGCAGGAAGAGTTTTCTTTTTTACGTAAGAAAACACGTTTAGATTTCTTCTACAAAACAAGTTAGCAAAAGCAATACTTTTTTCTTCGTCCGCCAGATGGCGCTGCACTGCTGATGCCGAAATTACATATCTCCACTACAACCAATAGAGAATCAACTGAATGGATTTGGTAAAATATTTTTCAACTTATGATTTAGTAATATCTAAAATAAAAATCTGATAAAAAGATAAAAACACACAACGATTACATTTTAAAATATTTAAAAAAATATTAATTATATTTAAAAAAATATTAATTATATTTAAAAAAATATAAATTAAGGGTGTTGAAAAGGGTTGTTGCCCATATCGGGACCCGAAAGGCTCCACATTTTAAGTATTTTTCAAAATATTTAACATGTAACCTTTGTGTGTTTTTATCTTTTTATCAAATTAATTTTAACACACGTTAAAAACTCTTAAAAAGTAAAATATAAATCTCCAATATTTTGAAGATATATTCATGAATCGTATCTTTAATTCCAGAACTAAAATATTCTTCACAAAACTTACCTGGAATACATTTCAATATTTATAAGACACTGAAGAGGCGGAATTAAAATCTGTGAAAACACTACTATTATCTTCTTGATTAATTATCGAAGGAATAAATAACTAATAAATTGTGTTTTAATTAATACAATCTAGTTATTAATTTGAAATAAAGAGATATGCTACTTCCAACAGGAATAGAAAAAAAAAATCAATAATTACAGAAATGAGAAAGTCTAATTATTACTTTTATTTTATTCAAATTCTTTCCCTTACGACGGAAACTATTTATTTTTGAATGTTTTAGTTCTTCGAACAAAATTTCCATTACAATACTAAATTATCAGTTTTTTTCTTTATTTATTTTAAATTATTATTTTAAATGATAAAATTATTATAAAAATATCCTTACAATCTATTTTCTTTATAGTAAAAGAAAACTTGGTTTTTTTTTTCTTTTTATCTTACGACATTTATTGCCAATGTGAAATCACATTTTATTTCTATCTTTTATTAATATCAGGATCATCATAATTATCAGCCAATTTCATTCCAATGTCGGCTGAAGGTTTCTCCAATTTTTTTTTCCAGTTCTTTTGGCGAAATCTTTTCTTTTCCAATCGAATCTAACAAATCCTTAATTTTGTCACCAATCACGTTTTCTTGGCCTTCTTTCATTCCCAAGATCCAGTTCAGAATTTTCTGTTGTCCACGTACGATCATTTCACTTTGCTACATGTCCTGCCCTTAACATTCTTTGAAGTTAGTGTAATACTCTGATCTGCTCTATCACCCAAGCCATCGTTTGTGGTCTTGTAATTCCTAACGTGGATCTTTCCATACTTACGTGTATATAGTCTACAGTTTGTTAATTCCTTTCCTGGTTAATGTCTGCGTCTCTGTTCCACACAAAATGACTGCTAATATAGATTGGTTAAATACTTTTTCTTTTTTAAGCCTAATAACAATGCTTCTCTCAAAATTGAATTGTTTCTGTCAATGACACTTCATACAAGTTTAATTATAGGATTAATTTCCGTTATAATGCTTCCATCCGTAATAACAAATGACTTTCTACAATTCTACATTATTTACCTCTGTTTTTTGTTCTTATTTATACAAAAAACATCATAAATTTGGAAGTAATCTTCATTTTTTTACTAGCCCCACTGAATTTTTGTGCTCAAATATTGCAGCGTCATTGGTATTTCTCGTTTTTAATTGCTGAGTAGGCCGATAGATGGTGCATGGAATTTTTTGATTGTGAATACAAAAACTGTTTTCATATTTCTTGCTTTACTTTTCTGAATAAGCGAATAGGAAGGAGAAAGAAGCCGTACGATTTTGGCTTTTCAGTGAACAGATAAAGTTTTTATTTCAGATAATGGGAAAGTGGTTTTGACATTATTCATTGATTTGCTTTTCCTACAAATTAATCTGCGATTTGAAGTTTCTAACATTTTTTTTTTCTTAATCTTTTCAGTGATCTACTTGATGCGTGAAAACCAATCTTTTCGTTTTTTTCCTTCAACCCCTCGCTGAGTAATCGATAATGGATTTCGTTGCCATTTGCTGAAGAAATTTCGAGAAAAATGTTGCAGCTTTTCAGACGTCTTTTCATGCGCCTCCCTGATTTATTAGCACTGCCCTTGCTTACATTTCTGGGGCTATTCAAACCCTCTCTCCTTCTCTTCAACCCTCTGTTGTGACCCCTAGATGCTCTTCTGAAAGCGTTCGGCGCAATATAAATAGTAACTTCATTTAATCATGACTCGTGCGAGATGCCCTAATTGGTCTCCATCTCTACCCTCCTTCCAGATGCTTCGCACCCTTTTTTTTTAATGGGGTTTATTTTCTTTAAAAAAGAAAAGAAAACACGAAGAGGAATTATAGTGAGCAAACTTGACTCCCTTAACATAATGCTGTTTTATGATGCTTGTTTTAGAAGGAGTTTCTTTGAGCAGAAACATAGATACAGAGTTATTCAAAAAATCGTGCAAAATATATATAAAGCTCGAGTTAAAAGGCATTGGTTCTCTAACTGTTAATTTATCTGTTTAGAATAATTTTAGAGCTTTTTTTTTTTTCGCAATTCGATAACGATTCAAATCCCACCATTATTTAGACTAGGCCAACTAAAAGCCCAAACAATCTAAAAGTTTATTAAAGATAAACATCGCACAGGTCGGCCAAGAAGATCTAACTTCAAGAAAACAAAATTTGTTGAAGAGGTTTATTCTGTAGAAAATTGATAAGACTATCTCTTCATAAACTACCTATAAAATAATAATTACTTTTTATTTTTGTTGGTTGCCAAAACAGAACCCAAAGGTTTTATGTAAACTGCCCTAGAAGAACATATTCGGTAAAACAAGTTCACTAAAATTGATTCAATGCTTTATTTAGCGACGAGTCAGATTTTATTGTTAATATGGGAATAGATACTTCAAACATATAATACTACAAAGAAAGTGTAAGTAGCTTCTAACTAAAGGAAAACAAAGTATATACAAGTTAATATATAACTAAGCTTTTAAGAAATTGAATGGGTATCGAACGTCTAACTTAAATTAAAATAATTTTTAATCTTACCTTTCTACACATCTAAGTATGTTTACTTTATTTACAAAGATTATACAACAAATATATCGAGGAAATAGAAATTAGAGTTCTTCAGATATAATTACTCATTATGAAATAAAATGTCTTTTTTTGGTTTAAGCTAAGACCCTGAGACGGCCGTTTCGAGCTTCTTGTGTTCTCGTCAGCCAGTGCAAGACCCAAAAAAGACTACGAGGGAAAGTATAAATTTGAGGTGGAATTCTCAATACTTCCTCATAAACTAAAGAACTCATTGTTCAAAAGCTTCTAAGTGATCTTATGCAAAAAGTAAATAAGAATAAATTGACCTCCAAATTATGTAAAAAAAAATAAATTAAAAATAGAGATTTTTGGCTGTATTTCAGTTTAGTTAGCTACTATTTTGATGGAGATCCTATGAATGGGAAAAGAAGGAAGATTTTGTTTCTGGAACTGCCGTTCAGTGTCGCTACCTGCTCACAGTAAAGACAGACAGTGCCATAAAATTATTGCGTCGAGCAACTGAATTGTTCTCCATTCAGTCTCTCGATCGAAATTGCGGCAGAAAATATGAATGAGGAATTCTGAAGGCTTCTGTCAACAAACCGATAAAGGTTTGTGATTACATTTTGAGAATCGTTCTGATAAGAGACGTTTTGTTCAATGTCAAAGGTTAAACTTAAATATTAAATAAAAATATATTTAACGTTAATATACTTTTTTGTGATTACTTTATTACATTTGTTAATTTTTAATTCATTTTAAGTATGAATTTGCTTAATAGTCATAACTTAAGGCACCTTTAAGAGATTATCACATTTATTCATCCTCATTTTAAATATAATTTCTGAGACTTTATTTTGTAGTGAAGATTATAAATATAATATTTTAAATTCAATTGTTGAAACAAATGTGGAACCCGTAAAAGTTAAAACGTCTTTAAAAGTTCCGACGTTTTATCTTATAGACCCCGTGTATGGAGACTTGGTTGTGTACTGATGTCTGCTCCTGGCTGATGATCGCCATATTAGCGCGAAACAGCTGTATCAGGATGTCATTTTGTATACCACTTAGTCTCACCCATTGTTAAATTCAATTGTTTTAATCAAAATTAAATAAATGCCTTAAGATTTTAGTAATTCTTTTTCAATCATCATTATTTTTTTTTATAAAGAAATCTACAGAAGCAGTTCGAGATATTTTCATTATTATTTTTATTATTTAGAGACTGGTTTCTTATTTGGTTCGTCAACTCTTCATTTCTGCTCGCTTCACTCGCTCTGTATCTGAAAATATTTTGATATCACTCCTAGCTTTCCCCCCAAAACAACAGTTACGTATTACTTTGCTCCCACGCTTATAATCGGCTTGAATTCAACTTCGTAGTGATTAGGATTCAAATAATACTGAATTCTTCCTTAAACAAACTGGGACCGCCATCTTGCTGACGAATTGAAGCGGGGCAGCATTTGTTGGTATGCAGATATAATGGGTTATTCTCCAATTATTCCTGAAGAACAAGCTACATTTTTTTTTTATATATAAAGAAAAAATAAACAAACACTGAATTCAGATTCTTGAGTTACACGTGATCGTATTTGTAGTAGGACAAAAAAATAGGTCAATATTTACTTCGTCCATAGATCTTCATTGAAGCACCTAATTTGTATCAACATAATTACATAATTAATGTTAGACAAAATTCGTTTATCTTTAAAATTTCAGCTTTCTAGGACAAATAGTAACCTGAGGTAACCTGATCATAAACGTTTATTTTGAATCGAACTTCAACTCTAAACTTTCTTTGTTTTCAGATACAAGTAAAAAAGTTGAGTAAATGTAAACTGCAGGAATTCCAATTTGCTTTTAAAGAAGACAGTCTAAGTTAAATTCGTTGAAAGTTTAATTTGGCTGTGTGTTGAGTTTTCACTCTTCAAAAGTTAACAGCATTTAATGAAGCCAAAGTAAATAGGATCACTGTCTGTGGCTCCTGATTTATTTGTTTGTTTCTCTGCAATTAACTCCGGACGTAAACAAAACCCACACACGTTCAGTTAAATCACTGCTAACAATTGTTTACATTCGTTGAAGTAAATGAAAGATAGTATTATTTATTTATTTGTTTATTTACTAGGAAATACAATTAACGTTATCTGGGCGGATTAAAGCATTCAAATAGCAGTTTATAAAGTTAGAAATTTTATTTTTATTCTCGTTGATTTCACTTCTGTCTGAAGCAGAGTAGTATCTCTCCGTTTACTACCCAGACAAGTTCGTGTCGTGTTTTTAAAACAACAATAAATAAAATGTACATTTTCTTCAGCTAAAATCAGGTTATAATTCACGTCTCGAAAAACGGATCGAGCTCAAACATGCGTTGTTTTTGACTCACTAAAAGTATAAGAATATTATGGTCATTTTTTTTTTTTTTTTTTTTTTTTTTTTTTTTTAAATGTATCGCTGACCACAGACAATCTTTCTTTCAAATATGTTTATATATATAAATATATATGATACGATATGATATATAAAGAGTTTCTTTATTTTCAACATATTTCAACTATCATTCCTTTTCTACATATTTCATTCAATTTACAATATAATTTTAAGAATTATTTTTTTAAAGATAATTATAATGCAAAAAAAATGTAATTTCTAAAATCTCAAAAAGCAAATTGAAATCGGGAAATACGGAAAACATTATTTTAGAATTTATTTCCTTAGATAAAATAGCGTTAATACTTTTAGAAGGAGAAGCCTTAAGTTACAAAATTAAAAACACATGTTTTTCTTTTTCATTGTTTATTTTTTTTTTTTCAGTTTCGATTTCATTGAATCTTATGATTAAAGCGCTTTAACCATCAAACAGTTGATGGTTAAAAACAATGACATGTATTATATGTCTTTGGTTAAAAATTATGTAGTTAATAATTTTTCAAAATCGTTATTAATATATAAAGGTGTATTATGTTTTAATATTAAATTTGTACTTTATAATTTTAGAAATAGAAAAGAAACGAAAGTGATAATCAAAGTAGGGAATGAAAAATAACGTTTATTTTAAAAACTATCAATGTATTTTGTAACACAAGAGTATTTTATAAGAGTTTTGAAATGTTATATATCCGTAATATAAGTTGACTTGACGAATAATAAAAAAGCGTGAAACAGTTATTTCAGAATATAATCTATTTTATCTCGTTTAATAATAAATAACTTACAACTTTTTCCTATAAAATTGTTGAAGAATAATTGAGAAAAATTCGTTATCAACATTAATACAATTACGATCTCAACCTAAAGACATAGTTCGTGTTTACTATTCTCTTGTAAACATTAATTACAACTAAAAATTATTTTCTTTTTTTTTACTGACCAAATGAAATATTATGCATTTTTTACATTTAAAAACAAATTCTATTTCAAATTTAAACAAAGCGTAAAATTTAAAAATTTGAACGGATTCTTAATTGAATTTTTTGAGAGAAGACAAAATCTGAATGTAAAATGTTAAATAAAGAATTGTAAAAATTATTCATAAAAATATAATGTACATTACTATCTATCTATATATTATTTATATAGTATAATAGATATTATTAATATCATCAATAATGCATATTATTAATTAATTTAATTTTATTTATTTATCTTTACCTTACATTTTATTTATTTATATGTTGTTTAGTGTTTATTGATAAATTTATGTTTTTAATTTAGTTATTTTTATTCTCATAGTTTAATTTTGGGTTTTTCCGTCTTGTTTTATTTTTCATTTTCTCCTTTTCCAACAAAAAAATAATTATTTGAAATGGATTAATTAAAAACACATTTCATCGATTCTTCAGCTCAATGACTAGTTTATTCAGGTTTTACAAGCAAAAGGATTAAACGTAACGCTATCAGTAAGCAGACGAATCGTCTCAGTGGCGGCCATAATCCCGCTCTCGTTCTAATCTCGCGGCTGACGAGATCCACGCAGCCTTTTTTTTTTGCCTTCTTCGTGTTGCCATTTGAATGAAGAGTGCGAAGGGGAAACAACTGTGTTGGGGAGCGGCGAAATCCTCGATCCGCTCTTAGTCTTTCGCGTCGGATTTAAGCCTCAAAAAACTCTTGGATTTTAACGTCTCCGTTGACCGCAGCTCTGTCGGACGCCGAGTTCCGGTAAGTGGTGTTTTCTTGGTTCTTTTCTCTTTGTCGTATTATCACCTGCCAACTTTTTCGCCCTGAGCGATCCGAGGTCGGCCGTCGAAGGAATGCGTTTTCCGTCAACGAAAACGAACGGACAAATGGATGATGAACAGGGAATGTCCCCGTTCCGCCGAGAACAACGCACATTTCTACCGATTTCGCGGTTGAACCACGGCGCGCGGACCGTTTTTTTGAAAAACCGCAGTGTTCAGTAACAACAGACGGTTAACAACAAGTTCCTCCAAGAACTTGAAAGCTATTTTGCTTAAACTTTTGAGTTTCTTTATCATTCCTTGTTTTTTGTTATTTTTAAAGCTTTAAATAAGACAATATCAAAGAAATCTGTAAAATCGTTTTAAATTATAAAATTTTCCAAATATAAACAGTACCTTTAAATTCTCCATTCGCTGAAAATTGGGTAAATCCGAAATACTTACGTTTCTTAAATCCAATTAATTTTAATCACGTCCAACCCTGAGCAGATGACAGTGAATTAATAAACGGATTAAAATCCATTGTTGAACACCCATAGAAATTCAGTGTTTTAATTCCTAATGCTTTTTTTTTTTTTGGAATTTCTCAACATTCATGCGCTAATTTCCCGACATTGACCTGCACGAAAAATATTAAAAAAAAAAAAACCTTAATACTTAGATCTTTTTTTTTCCTTAAATAGGTGTATCGAGTTTTCAAAAAGACTTATTCACCTGTCCAAAAGTTTGTTAGGGATTCTGTTTTGTGAGTTAGGAATAAACACACACAAAAGATTCAAAAACCAACAGAAAACATTAGACAGTTTATTAATATCATTCTGAATCATTGATCTAATTTTTTTTCTCGTATCTTAAGACATGGGAAAGCCATTATCCCTGAATTAATCCAGGAAAAGTTAGTGACAAAGTAATCCCAAGCCGTTTTCTTCATTGTGTTGATTTGCAAAGGTCGGTGAGAAGCTTAACCTGTTACGACGGCATTTTTTCCTTCCCTTTTGAAAGGAACGGCTCCAAATAAATCCCAATTTAACATTAAACTCAAGAACTGTGTTGAAGTTGACCTTAATAATAAAATTCATACAAATTTCTCATTAAAGGGTTTCGTGTTGGTTCGCTTTAAATAACCATTAAAATTCCCTCTCTCATGAACCGCGTGAATTTATGACTTTTTAATTGTTGAACTAATTGTGATTCTCTCCTGGTTTATGATAAACATGTTCATTTGAACGAAAAATTATTTATTTTCAATCAAATGAAAACTATTTCGTTTTTGAACGAGAAACTTGATTGAAAATTATTTATTTTAATAAATTAAAAAACTTTCACTCAAAATATTTGTTGCCGTTGTGCTATCTCACTTGTAATCGAGATTATCTTATCTATCGACATGAAAGGATTGAACTATACACATAAAGAAAGGGAAAAAAAAAACCTTATCAAACGGTTTTAGTAAAAAAGGAAATAATGAATAAAGTCAGGATAGTCTTTGTTACAAACTTTAAAAAGTTGTTAAATAAATAAATAATACATAAAAAGCATAACAATTCACTGCAGTACTTTTCGTACTGAATCAATTTTTCGAAACTTACGTCCTAAATATTCGCAATAATCATTGTAGAAAATAGATATTAACACATTTCAGTGATTACTTTAAGTATTTAACGGATCTTTATGTTAAACTAATGAAACTGTAGCTCAGCATCTACTTATTACAAAGTTTTCCTAGATTAGGATAGTAGAAGTAGAATTAAAATTTTTTTAGGTTTATCTGATGAAGGAAGCAAAAAGTTTTAAAAGTATTGAATATATATATTTAAAAAATTTTTGAGGTGATTATTAGTTGATTATTGATCGCTTCGTTGATCAATTACACTTGTAGAATTCTATAATGAGGAAATTTATGAATGAAATTTTTAAAATCTAGCAGTGAATACCGATTATCGATGTACATTCACCAAACTTTGTAATATCAAGCGTTCTCTTGTCACTTACAAAATTACGTTACTACAGAATTATTTTGGCATTACAATATGAATATTCGACAACAAATTTCATTCACTTTATTATTTTTATTTCAGGGGAAAAATTTTTTGAAATGGAAAGATAAAGTGCTTTTTTTTTTTTTTTTAACATAAAGTGCCTGAATGATTCTTATTTTTATCGTTTTGATTTCAAATTACATTTCATTGGAGTGAGTAAACCCCTGAGAGCCTACGTATGTGGGCGCACAGTTGTTCATTGGGAATCTTGTACCTGACATTTCGTAATGTAGAGGCAGCTCGTGCGCTGACCCATCCCACCTACGCGTTCGTGTCCTTGTCCGACCATCCTCCGCCTATCCCCACGCTTAGGAATGAACATAACCCCAGTCACGATTAAAAATTATGGATATTCTCAAAATAATAATAATAATAAATCCTGCTCTTAAATATGAGTTGATTTGTAGATTTCTGTTTTTATAATATATATGTGGGTGTAGCTGCCAAAGGATATTGTAGAAATGGTCTAATTGCCCTTCAAGTGCAGAGAAAAAAAATGGTCACAAAAACATCCACCTTTTAGACTGCGATTAAGATAAGTAACAAAATTACTTGTCCCAGTTAGCTGAAACTTGAATGCTAGGTTTAAAGTCAATACACATTAGGAGCTTAGAAAACCCATGCATTATCTCTTAATTAGTTTATCTTCAGAAGAGTAAAGTATTACACAATTTAATGAACATCTGTAAAGCTGAAGGTAGTTCAGATATTCCTCCTTGAAGATATTGAGCTTTTTTTCCTGTTATTCGAAAAAAGTAACTTATTGAAAAATCTGAAATTTTGCATAAGAATGTTGAAGCTTTATAGTTTCAATTTTTAAAATAAATTTTGATTTATAATTGATAACCTTAACAATAATATTTCCATGTTTGTGAGAAGAATTTTTTTCCTAAAATTTAGAGAACAATCTATCGGTAATTTTTATATTAGCAATTAAAATATAATTAAGAAACTGTTTAAAAGTTGTTTAAATAAATAAAAAGCTTGATTTATTTTTCAATTTTGGAGAATTTTATTTCAGCTCATCTTAAAATATAATAAAAATTGTCAAAATCATGGAATAAATGAGGAATTCCCTGAAGGTTCGTCTGACAACTTTCAATTGTCAAAATTATTGTAGTTTTTGTAAAATATGAAAAAAAAAGCAACTAATATTTCTGTCCAATTTTAAAAATCAAAACTTCAATGATTTGATAATATTTTACAAAGTTTCAGAATGTCACTTTAAATTGGAATGTGTGTTTTTGAATATGATTATTATTTTTGGTCCATTTGAATTTTGTTAGTAATAAATTAAAACTGCCTGACTTTATAATGTCAGTTTTCCCGCTGTTACGATCAGGTAAAACAAACATAATTACATATTATTGAATTTAGCTAAATTAAATGTCAGAAAATTGATTTTAGCTGTTGATTTCGTAAAAGTCAGCAAATTGTGTTTGAATAATTGAATGCGGTGAATGTACTGCATTATCAAAAAATTAGAATCTTTTTTGCAGGAGTATGGTTTCACTTCCACAATGCATTTAGCCTGAAATAGCCACAGGATTCGCTATGTCTGGAGCAAAATCCGTACATCAGCCATGGACAGGCTGTTCTGACAGACTTCGCGTGAAATGCTGGGCGGGAAACGACCTTAAAAGGAAATGACATAATAAATAATAATAAGAAAAAAAAAGCGGTCGAGTTCATGCAAAAGTCGTTCGATATAAAGATGATCATTCCGTTAGCAATTAAGCGTTATTTAGGATAATGGAAACGACTGCTATTAACTATCCCTGAATAATTTTCATTCCAAATAATTAGTTAACTGCTTCATTCGAATTGATTCAGCTCCACTTTCTGTTTACTTCAATTAAAATGCCATTGTTAATGATTGTGAAATGTGTTTCCCGCGTCCCATCTGTCAACTTGAAACACCATCACTTCAGATGTGGAAGATCTTGAAGAAATTTGGTACTCCACTATTTTGTAAAGATTTATGGACTAACAAAAATTGCTCAAGTGTTTTTCTTACTTCAAACAGAAAATACGTTTGTTTATTAGTTAAAAACTGCTCAAACAATGCAAAATTTCGTATTATTTCTATCATCAGAAACCGTATCATTTCTTTTTTCCAGAATCATCATGATTTCGTGAAACGAAAGAAAATAATAGTCTTCTTTTTTTATCCATTTTCAGTCGGATACTGTAGCTAGATTGCAACATATCTTATTAATACTTTCTTACTTCTGTTTCCTGGTTTTCCTAAAATACATCGGTTGAATTCTTACGCACTCAATTAGAACTCGATGTAACTTTTTGACCAAAATAATTAAATATAAAAATTAAATGAATCACTGAATTCTGATAAAATTAAAAAATATTCTTAGTTATTAAACATAGATTTTTATTTTTAATCGTAATATATTTTTTTATTTTGCAGACAGTAATTCTAACGTAATCGTTAATTTCCATTTTTTTTTAAATTTTAATATTTGGCTAAACTGTTTCCGGTGTATTAAGAAATATTAATTATTCTATTTTTAATAGAATTAATTATAGTATTAATTGATTACTGTTCAGCTGTTTTCTGTAATTGAAACATATTTTTTTTTTCTTTTTTTTTTTAACTCTGAATTTTACGTTTTTTGATCT
The DNA here is from genome assembly GCA_023159025.1 of Thereuonema tuberculata. Lineage (NCBI taxonomy): Eukaryota > Metazoa > Arthropoda > Chilopoda > Scutigeromorpha > Scutigeridae > Thereuonema > Thereuonema tuberculata. The sequence goes on along the minus strand of JAFIDM010003189.1, from coordinate 9,060,376 downwards.
TTTTCTTACTTTCTGAATTTAACAAAAATTTAACAAAAATCCTACAATAACCGAAGTACCCTCTTTTGTTTAATAAGATTTTAAAATGTGCATCCTTTTAAAAAAAATCTTCATTAATTTTACTTACTGAATAACGTTATCATGATAATTAAAATAAAATTAGAATTAATTAATAACATTGTAATGTTAATAAAAGATAACTTTACACTTAAAATTAATTTTATACATAATAATTATCGCAGACCGTTTCAGAGCAGTTTTAATTTTCTTTTTTAATTTAAGATATTTAAGTTCCTGTTAATCAAAAACGCCTCCATTTTAAAATAGATATTAAAATAAAAATATGTACACTAAAAAGTTATATAAAATACTTTATTTTTTTTTATTTCCTTGTATTTATTTATACATTTAAAATAAATGAATATCTCTACGTTATAAAAAAATAACTTAAGTTAAAAATTTGTAGTTGTTAAATAAATTTTAATATTAATATAGTATTAATAAAAATAATACATAAACGTAAAATTTGTATATTATTACAGAAGTTAAAAAAAAAATTATAATGCGACGTCTTCCGCCATTTTGTTCTTTCTAATTGCACGTGCGATTACCTTTTAAGGGATTTCTTCTATCGTATGAAAAGCCGGAAAGGCTAAATAAAGTCTTTTAAAGACACAAAAACAGAGTGTATTATGTTTTTCATTGGGCCATTGAGGAAATTGTTTCCCTCAAGGAATCTATGATCTTTCTTATTTTTGAGGATGGTTTTATGGTGGTTTTGCTGTCGATGAAGACGATCATTAAAGATCATAAACTCAAAAACAACGTATTTGTGAAGTAATTTCCTGGAATTTCACTTTTGCGAACAAGGATTTGGAATTTATGAATGAAAACGCCACTAAATCATAAAACTGATGATAGAATTACGAATCTATAAATAAATTTGATTTAAAAAATGTCGTCATGTCCTGTTTATTATATTCAAGGAAAAAAAGATAGGTTTCCATTGTATAAGAAGTTCCAGGATATTAAAAATAAAACTTTCTAATTACAGATAGAGAAATGAAGATTTAAATTACACATGTAAGTGAAAGAGTTCCATAGAGTCTAATTTAAGTTAATTACTATAACACACCTAAAAGAGTTTTGAAGAGAAAAATGATTAAAATGTTACAGATCTCATTTTACACGCCATATAGGATGTTGGTGGTTTAGGCTCCAGCGATTTGCGACCACAGGGATGAAGTTGGTCAGTCCGACGCTCTTTCGCTTATAAAGAAGAAACGCAGGCCCTTTTGTACAGAGGGGCTGAAGGAGAAACCAGAAGGAATTGAACTCGGCTCCTCCAGCATCCATTCCAGCGCTCATACCACTGGGCCACACACAAGTGTTTGGAATAAAATTGAAAGCCAAAATGAGCATTTTCATTGCTTCTGTCCCATCATGAATATTTAAGATATTCTTCATCTTCGAAACTTAATCAAATTCGTCCATTTCCATTTGCTTCCTTCTTCTAGTGCAGGAATCATCTAGAGATCAACAACCAAGTTTATTTATCACAGTTAGCTGAAATTTTGAATAAAAAAAAAAGTGTAATTTACAATTTAGCACAAGCTTCAGGAATGCATTTCATAAATTACTTTTGGGGATGGATTACGTCCAAACAAAATAAAAACAATCTAAAATATTGTTGACGATTGTTAATGCCGTTTTCGGAATATAAGTTTCATATTAATTCCTCCAATAAAGTTAACGCCATTCTTGTACTTTGAATATTTCCATAATATAACATTATTTTCAAATAACTAATACTCTTAAGATCACATCACTTCATTCCCGCCCATGACTAATTGATTTCCGTCCATAGACTTTTTTTCGTAATTTATTTCGTTAATTGCTTTTTTTTCTCATTAGTTGTTTTGTTCTATTTACTTTAGTTTTCTAAATAACTCCCTGTGCTATTTCTTTGGCTCTTTTAAAATGTT
>JAFIDM010003189.1:9042811-9053391 GCA_023159025.1 Thereuonema tuberculata | reverse complement strand
ATGGAAATGCTTACTGGCAAGTTCTAGACTGTTCTCTTACTATCTAACAAAGAGTTTTGAACCTACACACACACACAAAAAAAAAAAAAAATTAAGAATTCTGTTTCTTAGTGTTTTTTAGTAAATAACACCTAACTTTGAGGAATGTAGCTAGTGGTTAGAGAAATTACTTGAATCTAGTTTACTAGCATTTTTGAATCTAGTTTCATAATTAAGAATAAAATTGTAATAATGAATGCCTCATTTGTTGTCAATGAGAGTAGGGCGGAGATTATCGCAGACTCAACAGATTAATTGGCGATTATTCCTAAAAAATACAATCAATTTTCAGTTTTCTTTTTATTATAAATTTCAGTGTTATTATAAGTTATTATAAATTCCAGTGAAAAAAAAAATCATTAAAATCGATCAAGTGGTTTCCTGACTTATGGACATTGGCCTTTTTTTTTCTCGATTTTTTCCGATTTGAACGGAAAATGTGGTTTATTTATTTAAATATTTTTTATGGACATTACTCTTGCTCTTTCTGGATCTATAAAATAAATAAATAAATAAATAAATATATATTTCCAAAAATATTAGCCAAACTTAACGGTTAGTAAAGTAAGTTAAAACAATACTTTGAACTCTTTATTTTGAACATTCATATTTTCTTCACAGTGCTGAGTCAAAGTATGCTCTGTTTCAAAGAAAAACACAGCCCTCAATTTTTGCAACCTATCTTAAAATTTCATCTTCCTAGGATAAATCATTTTTGAGACCTTGATTTTTCCCATCCCTCTGTCTGTTTACGTATAGCTATTTTAAAAAGTTATACCAAAGTTGCTTCTACAACAGTTGTGTATTGCAAAAGTTAGCGGACTATTTCAGTTATTTTTATAATTTACCGAATATTGTCTTCCGTTCCTTAATAATTCCCAAACCTTTATCTCCAGGCAATCTCATTGGATTGTTTTTAATCAGTTGTGTAATGATATGAAATCTTAGTTATTTGTCTTTATAATGCCGCCATTGTTATCTTAAGGCGCTTCGGAAACAGATCGCGTTGACCCAATAGGACTATTTCTCACTCAAGTTCATTCTGAAAGTTGTAATCAAAACAAAGCGTCGAATTCCTGAGGCAACTTAATCCATGGCTTAGCTTTGAACAGGAACAAGTCATTCCGACTTCTATAGTTTGATTGCCAAACAAGGTTATGGAATAGTTTAGTTTTATTACCTGAGAAAATTACATCAGTAGGCCAATTAGTCTCTTAACTATTGGTGAGGCCTTAAGCAGCGTTGTCTGTCATTCTGTTACTGTTTGGGAATCCTGGAATTCTTAGTAATTATCAAGGATTAAGGAAGAAGTAGCAACAGTTAATGTGAGAAATTGTTCCTTCCTCGTGTTTTGAATTCAGTTGGGAATAATCTGAGTTTTTTTTACTTGAGACTTCTTCGTAAATGAGGAGTTTTATATCAAAATCATTTAACCCCCCCTTACATGTACTATTAATTATTTGATTCGGAAGAATAATTCCCAGTGAATTCCTAATCAAATCTAGTTCCAATGATTGAATTAGGATTGGATGTTGTCAAATAAATGCAAATACTTTTTATCGACGCTTACAGAACAAATGTTCACAAAAATTGATGTATTTCAAATCATTGAAATATCTTTAAGATCAACGCCAATTTTCAAAGTGGTTAGAAGAGAGCCATAAGCTTAATTTTCACCATAATCTTTTTACAACTTCGACCATGAAGAAAGGATTTTAATGACAACACAAAACTAAACGCCCTTTAGTTCTACAATAGAACATGCATTGTTTGTTTGTTTTTTCTTTTGTTATGTTTTTTTAAACTCTCAGTAATTATGTTAATTATTTATAATCAAGAAACATACATTATCCTACAATAAAGTTTGTAACTGAATTCTTCAAAGTCCCATTATATATAACAATTTATTATATAAATATCGATACATAATATTTATGTAAATTATGGAACTTGGTATTGATCTAAATAAAGTAAGCAGTGGTACGGCGCTTGACTGAGGGCCATCGCAGCCGGCTTCACTTCCTGACACCGACGGAGATCGGAAATTTTTCCGATTCTTAATTTTCCTCCACCCACTACATCTGAAAAATAGGTACCGGTTTTCTTTTCTGGGAGTTACTGGTGAATAGGGCTGATCACTCGAACACAACTTGGTTCCATTGGTCAGCACCACCGGAAGTCTTACCGCTCGCGACTCCATGGGCCTATAGTGGTAATACTTTAAGTAAGCAGTGACATTCATTTTTATTATTTCTTGCTATTAGCTTTACCGAATATGAATTTATAAGAAACGAATAAAATTTGGTCTCACATCTAAAAAGCCTACGAAACCTACTGCATTTAATTAGATATGCATTTAAATTAGAAATAGAAATGTTCAATTTTTTACATATTTATTTTTGTTATTTGATTAAAAAAATGAGAATACCAAAATATTTGTACATACAACTTTCTTAAAAAATGAATCTTGCCAATTAAAATGGAAATAAATATATAGAAGTAAAAATTTATTACATATATAGTAAATGTATGAATGACAGTTTCAGAAAATCATCTTATTTTACAAATTCCGATTTAATAGGTCGGAGAATTGTAAGTTCTTATTGACCTTGTCACGCCTTTGTATTTTCACACCTAGAAATAGTAATAATCATCTTATGTGAGAAAAATCCAACAATCGGCTAAATAATGACTGTTCGACATAATTTTCTATTGCACCACTTGAATATATAAATGAATTTTTAAAAAAATATTGAATAAAAATTAAGAGATAGCATTGAAAATACATGTCAACTATTCATATATTTTTTCTTTGCTCCTCTTATTGATAAAATATCAATTGTTAGTTTTTGATTGATTTTATGATTATTGATACATAATCTTCAAGGATTTATTTAAATGTTTTTCAAGTCAACTAAGCCATTTAAAATTTTTCGATAATTTTTTTGTGTTTGTAAAAATAAAATGTTTTTCGGATTATAATATTACTGACATATAATTTTATAATATTACAGTTTAATATAAATTAATAAATAATAAGTTACAGCTATCTTAAGAAAAAAAATGACAAGATTCAATATAATAATTTTTTTCTTATATTTATTTATTTATTTATTTTCTTATCGAACTTAAAAAACTTTACATTTAATAAGGGCAAAAACCTTATAAAAATAGAAAAGTTAAAAATATCCTTTATTTTATTATTTAGATTGATATTACGAAAGAGCGTCATTTTTTAATATTGGACGGGCGTAAGACAAAGGCCTTGCGGGACTTGCAGGAGTTGGCGACCGTGTCTCCTTCTCTCGTGCGTCAGTTCATGCATGGCGCACAACCAGTGATTTATCATGGGAAACACTGGCTTTTTTCCCTTCACGGAGCGGGACTTCATTCTCTGATTCCAACAACTGATAATGGGCACAAATAACAACAAGGTTAACCACAGTTACAAGTGAAGACGGTTCCCCGCTACCAAAGAACTCACGGATAAAACCAAGGAAGCAGTTGTAATCGCAAATTGAGAATATTTTCATCTTTATTAATAATTAAAATATGAATAAAAGTAACAGAAGTTAAAAAAAATTAAAACAAATAAAATATCACTTGTATGTGACCACTAGCCGAATTACTCGCTATTGCCCAGGAATAAAAAAAGATATTGTGTAAAATGTTTGTAGTGTCTTCAAATACATAAAACTAAATGCACTAATGTAGGTTATGAAATGAACATTCTGAAATTCTGAATTTAATTATTTTAATTTATTTAAATCTAATAAACAAGTATAACTGAAATGGTTCTTTATATATATATATATATATATATATATATCGTTATTTGCTTTTCCTTCTGATGTACAAATGTCGATATGTATATTTCATTATCCATTTGTGAACACCAAATTTCAAGTCAATGGAATGAAAAACAGTTCTGGTTTAATCCGACCTTACACGGTCTGAAACCAATCTGGAAGTGCAAAGAACTGGGTGCGAGATGTACTAGAACCCTAGAATATATAATAAGGAATCCTAGAACTGGTCTGCAAGGGAAATTCAGCGTGGGTAAATCCTCTCCCTCCGCCGGGGATCGAACCCGGCTCTTCCAGTCCGCAGTTAAATACTTTACCACTTGGTCTAATATCCAGCAATGGTAATGTATTTAACTACGCGTGGTTATACCCACTTATAATCTACTTCCTCTTGTAAGTTTGGTCTATCTTTTGTAATAATCTGTCAAGCGAATCAGAGAGAGAATAAGGAAAGAGTTAGAACAATCAAGAAAAAAAATATTGAAGGCAATTTTCAGAAAAATATGCATTTCTGTTCGTCTGTCTGTGAATCAAGAAACTCAAATACTATGTAACCTAGGAACTGAAAATTTAGAGCTTTCTCAGCAAATTCTACAGTACTTTTAGAATCGATAATTAGAACAGTACTTTTTCCTACAATTACAGGATGATTCGTAAAACATAAATTACGAGTCTTAAAAATAAAGAGAAATCCTCCCACACACTTTTCAAGCCATACTCCGCTCGCCGCTATTTGAGAATTACTGCACTAGGTTTATCACTTCATGTCGCTTCAGTTATGTAATTTTCGCTGCAGAATGAAATAAAGAAAACGAATAACATAGCAATTTTTCTATTCTAATTCAGTTAATAGTTCTTAGAAACGGAGACCGCAAACTCTTGGTAAATGATAATATTCTGATATAAAACATTATCGTTTACAAAGTGTTTTCAGGTCTCCGTTTCTAAGCAAAAATAACTGAATTAAATGGTTAATCTTAAAAACCTCTGAAAAAAGTTGAAGTGGTTTGATAAATTCTACGATAAAGGTAGTTTCGGTGTTCTTTTCTGACATTAAATATTTTCTTATTCAACCCGTGGAATTTATATCAAAGTTTTTGATTATTTTTGATAATTTTGTATCTGATTGTTTAGTATTCTACTGAGATTTCGTGTTCATAATTTTAGCAAGTAAATGAATTCTGCTAATCCACTTGCAGATCTCGCCTGCATTGCTCCTGTCATGATACGCCGATCGGCAGGCTAATATTACACGATTTCAAGTAACAGTAAGACGCATATTATATACAGTATACAGTGGTGGTCAGAATTATAAGGACAACTGAAAATTTCACAGAAAAAATTCATTTCTGAAGTAAATAAAGTGAAATGTATACATAAAATGCTTTTTTATGCTAGAAATCATTGTAGAATGCAAAACATTGGAAAATGCAAAATATGAATGATTTGCCGTATTAAACAAAAAATGTCATTGTAAAAACTGGCCAAAATTATAAGGACAATGAACGTTTTTGGCCTAAAACATACTAATAATTAATAATCTCCCCCTTCTTCTCAATCACTTTCATCAGTCTTGACGTCATAGAGTTTGACAGTTCCTTAAGAACGTTTTTAGAAATGTTTTTCCAGGCTTTTTCGATGGAGGACATGAGTTCTTGCTTATTTTGAAATTGAACACCATTTTTGTATACTTCGTGTGCCAGAATACCCCACAGGTTTTCCATTGGATTTAGATCTGGGCTTCAGGCCGGCCAATCAAGTAATTTCACGAAATTAGCATCAAACCATGCTTTCGAAGTTTGAGAAACATGTACTGAGGCATTGTCCTGCTGGAACAAAAAGTCTCCACTTGTAATTGACGGTGCTTCTGATAAAAGATTATTGCCCAATATGTAAATATAACTCTGAGACTTCATTTTGCCCTGCACAAAAACTATTGCAGTGGTTCTGCCAGTTGCGAAACCTCTTCAGACCAGCCACTGAGCCACCTCTAAATCTATGGTTTGCGAAAATTTCTTTTTCTTTACGGAAATCATACCAGAAAACCATCTGGTCCATCCAAATTAAACTTTTTCTCATCAGAAAAGATAATATCATCGCATTTCTTTTTCCATAGTAATGCATTTTTTGACAAACTCCATCCTCAGTCTCTTATGAACTTTTGTAAGAGATGGTCGTGACCTAAGTTTTCCTAACGAACCTTTTTTTCTTTTTGTAAAACATGTCGAACAGTTCGAACACTGCATCGTAACTTTAATTCCCGTTTAATTTCCGTTGATGTTTGTTTTTTGGAGCAAGCTCGCCTTATTATCATTCTTTTCACAGGCACAGAAACAGAAGATGGCCTACCTATACGTCTTTGCCGTCCATATTTTTCGGGATTTTTAAGAAAATTATAAATAACCGTTCTCGATCTATTCAGCTTTGTCGAAATTTGATGTACAGTAAGTCCTGAACTTTTAAAAGCAACCACTTTCCCTTTCTAAAACTCCGAAAGTTTCGTACCTAGTGGCATGACTGAAAAAATAGAATATGACGTTCGCAATCTCTTACTATGCATTTATATCGTCTGGGAGTGCCGTGTGCAGAGCAAAAAACATGCAAATTTTGCTTTTTAGAACACACAAATAGCATTGTCCTTATAATTTTGTCCATATCACAGTGCTGTCTAAATCCAAAATACATTTTATGAATGTGAATTTCCCATATATTTCCATAAAAACTAATAAAAAATGCTGCATTTATCGTTGGTTTCCAGCCATAAAATTTGCATAATTTTCCAGCCAACTGTAACCAAGTATGGCGATTTTTTCCCTTGTCCTTATAATTTTGACCACCACTGTATATGATTAACTAAAGGAACCACTTTATATTCATAACTATCAATCTTTCGTTATAATAGATGAAGTATTTTTGGTTTATATTGCTACTTAAATCCAGGTGCAGTAAGTGGATGTAGTACAGAATATACTATAGATTAGATTTCACGCTTGTAAACCTCTTAATATTCATCGGAGAGTTAAGAAAGAAAAAAAAAAGCTTTATGTACATGAAGGGTTACGAAGATTCACATACACTCTTAACCAAAATCGTACTGTCGTTCATTCGTCTTAATTTTTTACAATAGGAAACCTAAACTGTAGTTATTTTAGATTCCTCAGTACGACAATCCCCTTTTTGACAAATCGGACTCTTAGATAAAGAAGAAAGACTAAAAATTACCAATCTTTGTTAAAGCGCCGTAATCCCAATATCTTCAAAACTTCGTAGATTCCTGAAACGTTACTGGTGTCTTGTTATGTTATTAAATGCTATTTCACTACTGGCTTTGGTAGAAGTTGGGCCCAAGACCTCCAGAGGCACAAAACCACTGCTGTGCCATTCTCCATTTGCTGTTATTGTTATCACGATGATTTCAGAAGTAATTTTGTAGAATAGTTGAAAGTTTATTGGCAGTTTTAAACTATCAATTATCCTTTGGAACGTTCACTTTGGATTTTAGCTTTAAACCAACATTGGCATACGAACTAATTGATACAGGTAAATTGTATCAATAATAGTTATTAGTAAGTTTCATACAAAATAACAAGAACATTCCGGTAAATGTTGAATCTTTGCTATAACAGTGAAGGGACATCAAGAAACTTCATTGTAAATGGTGCATAAACAGATGACGCATAGTTCAGCGCAATTCTCACCATATTTCCGTTGGTTGTAATATTAGTCAGAGAAAGCTAAAATCCAGGAGGAACCAATGGATCAACTTAAACCCAAGTAAACAATTGAGCTCATTTTCATCTACCGTCACGCCAGCAAATGGAAGACATTTCGAGTTATAAGTGAATAAGGGAATCTTTTAACCTTTGTAGAAAGATAAAAAAATGTGTTTATCCTTTTTTAGGATACATTGTAATAAGCGTCTGAAATATTTGCGCCCAGGGCGGCCTCCCGGCTCTGCTATTCATGTACAAATTCACGTTTGTTTTCCTTTGTACAATACAGCATTTTTCAATTGTAATTTGATATATTTTATCTCTGTATCCTAACTTAACTAATAAAAAATAAATATATAAATAAGTTTAAAATATTTTTATAAACTTAAAATCAAAATTAAAAGTCACATAACTTTTTATTTTTATATTTAAAAATTCGATATACATTCATGTAACTTCATTTGAATTTTATTTGTTGGTTTTGCGTCAATTATAAACAATTTAAAATAATTATTATTAAATATGGAAAATTAAAATATTTTTACTGTTGAATTAAAAAATTAATTAAAGTTAAGTAAGCTAATTAATTCGTAAGTAATACCTCATCACGCTTAGAACATAAATAAATATTTAAAAATATGCTTTATACGCAAATTTTCGGAAAGATAATTCGACTTTCCTTTATCAAGCTGATGAGATATTTATGAAATAATATGACTATTAAGAGAGAAGAGATTAGGAGGAAATATGGATAATCTGATTTGGATAATGTTTTTTTTTTAACTAGTTTTAATTAAGAATTCTATTTTGCGTTTTTAAAGTATAAAAATGATATTAAAATTGAATTTAAAAAGATAATCAAAGCTACATTTATGTTTGTGTGGGTGTTAGAATAGTACGATCGTCGATCGGCTAGACAAAACAATGAAGTGAAATTTTATATAAAACAATACATTAATACAAACTTAACTAACACCCACGTATTATTACACAATTAAAAATTGATACTAAGATATTTTAACGTATTTACTAACTGATAACGCTCAAAATTTCCTCGTTAGAGGAAATCGTTCCAATAGCGAATGTGGTACAGGTCACGTGACTTCGCTCGTGGAAGGCACTCGAAGACTGTCTTTCTTAGCTCATTGATACATTTTCAGGAACATTTCCAGTTCCTTCTTAAATGAAAAGATCTATTACAGGAGAATTTAAGCGTCAATCCCGTGTAATCCTTGTTCTAGACGAGATCTGCATCCACTGTGCCTGGACTGCGACACAGACAACTCAGCGATCAATAATAGAGGAATACGAAACCTCTAGAATATGTCCTCACTGTTAATTGGAAGAAAGCGCAGTTTAATTGGCTCCTCGTAAACCTCTTACGACAAGAAACAAGTTACGATAGAAATTAAGAACAACTGATTGGATTTCTGGAATTGTGTTAAGATAAAAGGTTAAGGAAGTAACATTCATAACGAGATAGTATTTCATTTATAAGGTTGGACTTAGATCTTCAAAATAGCTATTGATTTATTTGCTTATTTTTTTTATCGTTGCTCTCAAAAAGACTATGATTAAGATAATTCGAAAACAGAATTACCCTAGTAAGCTAAAATGTAGAGATTAGACTAATATCTGCTCTCTGTTGATTTTGATTAAAATTACAACTTTATATAGAGAATCTGGAATTTTTTTTTTTTAAAAAGAAAATTTTTATTCCTTGAAAATCAGCGTGCGGACTCTGTTATATCTTTAATAAATTTAGAGAGAAAAATTTCCTTAACTGGTTTATTATTCGTAGCCAAAACCTATTACAGATGTAATTAAAATACTGTTTCCTAGCATAGTTTCTTAGTATTGTATAATTTTTTTAGTGCTAGTTTTCTAGTTTTTTCTTTTCTATCTGCATTTCTTTTAATTCGAATTTATTTAATTGTCAATATTAATTTTGCTCAAATCCAAATCACGAATTAATCCAGGAATCGAAAAGAATTATTCATTAATTTTTTTAAACAAAATTACATTTAATCTTAATAAGAAAATTTTTAATTGATTTTTAATTAATTATTTTTTGGGAAGTCTTGATAAGGCGATTTAATTTAAGATTAAATTAATACATTATTAGAGTAGATAACTTCACGCCTACAACTTAGATTCAACCCACTATTTGGCTCAGCGCCTTATTTTGACCGCTGATTTAAAATTCAAATCCTTAGAAAAAAAAAGCTTTTTATAATTAGCTATTATTTTTATTTTATTTTTAGCTATTTTTTTACTATCTACATTTTTTAATTTTTTTATATATGGTATATAAAAAAAACATGTCGAGATTCATAGAAAAATTTTTTTTTTGTAATTAACTTGGCGATACCTAAATATTTTGTCTAATTTTTTTTTTAAGTCTTTTTTCCTAATAATTTTCTCTAGAGAAAGCTAACAAGGCAGAAAGGTTTTCTTTTTAAAAAAAATCTGATTTGTCATTATTGATTATTTTTTTTTTTTTTCCTTTTACTTTCCCTTATGAAATTTTATTCAGGTTCCCTCGGATTAAATTAGGACTCGATATTTTCGTCTTCAGATTATTAAAAAGAAATAAGATTAAAAGTAAAAAAATGAAATTAGTACTGCCTTTTTTTTTTTTACCAGTGTACAGTAAAAAAATCAATGGAGGAAAAAGCAAGGGAATAAATTTTGTGTTAAAGCATAAACTTAAGGTCGACCCACAAAAATAAAAACAATAAAAATAATAATTAAATAAGGAAATATATTAACGAAAGGAAAAATAAAAAAAGGGAGGAAAATAAGAAAAACAAAAAATTCACTCGGAAGGAGAGAAAAAAAGAAAAGAAAAAAGGACTTGAACCGACAACCATTCAGTCTATCAGTCCAAGAACTGACCGATCTCTCTATAGTTGAAGAAGATGGTTGCATTTCTGACATTTAAGCTAATAGAGGAAATTCAATAAAAACAACGCCAAATATCTCGAACATGGGGTGGGGAGGCGTTGGCCCCTAAAAAGAG
>JAFIDM010003189.1:9019653-9042801 GCA_023159025.1 Thereuonema tuberculata | reverse complement strand
GGAGGCGTTGGCCCCTAAAAAGAGCCTATTCCTATGTTGTTTGGACCAGTGAACACGATGGTGAAATCAGTTTGTCGATCCGACATTCCGTTCGGGAGTTTTTAGGGGTGGACAGACACGAACAGACGGACAGGACAAACACAGTAGCTACCGATTTTAGTCGCTATCACAATAACTCCCAAATGGGTCGCTAAAAGACAAACACTAAATTTGCTCATATCTATTATTAAAAATGGGAAATTGTTTTATGACTATTACGTATGTGTTAAAATATCTGATTTTTCTAACATCTAACACAAAAAATAATAATGAAAATTCATGAAGAAAATATTTATGATCTATAAGAAATCTGCCCTTGATATTGATCTAGAAATTTCCATTATAAATTCTGTAATAGAAATCCTCTTTCTATTGAAGAGTGAAGAATGTACATTACCATAAGCAAAGGCAATAGTAGATTCATGAAATCAGTGTGTCTGTATATGTCTTATGTTCTTCGGTTCCAATAACTTTTGAACCTGCTAACGGATTTTCTTGAAAATTGACATGCACATTTATCAATCTATTGTGTACATTCTATGTAAATCTTTAGAGAAATTTGCGTTTGAGGGATGACAAAAGATTCCACAAAGTTATTAGAAGCAGAACATTATCGTAATCCACTTTCACTTGATTTGATTTAGTGGATTAAATTCGATTTAGGTGACTTAAGTATTTTCGGATTTAATTATTAGTATTATTATTATTTTAGCAAATATAGATTAACACTGATAATAGATTCTGTCTTGAGACTAAAACATCATTGTTTTATAATTGAGACTAAAACAGCACTGTAAAGAGGCTTGAGTAATTTCAGAAATCCTTTTTTTTTTTAATTCTAAATTCTTTTATTAATCTCGACAACATTTCCCTATGGAAAGTGTCCTTTCCTGAGCTTCTCTGCAAAACGGGTAACAACCATTGTTTGGCGTCGCCAGTGTCAACACCAGAAGAACACCGAGCAAATGAGATTCCATCGTTCCATTCTCATCCCTAATTACGGAGTGAGGGAGAGAAAAAAAAAAAGGAAATGTTAATTACTTCTCAACACTTTCCTAAAGTACAATAGATCGGGATTCCCTTAATACACTCTATTCAGCCTCTGGGAGAGTTTTCGACTGAACTTGTCAGCCCAGTTTAACTTTGTACTTTTTTTTTTTCCTTAATCGGAGGTCGCCATCTTGATTTGGATAAAGATAAACAAACAATGCGGTGATTGTATAAGAGTCACATTCATTGGAATGATTTCTTTATTGTGTGTCTTTTTACAAAAATAAAAAGGACTTTTATTAACACAAATATCAACTTTGAGTAGTCTTTTTTTTTTTTTTTTCCTATCTAAAAAGCTTGATTTTTTTTATCTCATTCAATGTCTCTCAAACTTTCATCATCCACGACTAATTCTCTGCGCTATCAGTAAAAAAAAATGAAGTTTTCACGCAATCTTAAATTTTATGTATTTGTTAACAAGTTAAAAGGAAAAAAATGACTATAAAAAACTGAAATCACCTTATACGACATTAAAGTATTTATAGCTAAAAATAAAAAAAATAAAAATTAAGTTCTTCATATCTTTTCATTTGTTTATAGAGAGAACAACTCTGTAAGTTAGCTTAACTATGATAAAATGTTTTTTGTTCATAATACCAACTTACTTGTTAGCTTTATTAATTTTTAAAATTTAAAATTAATGCAGTGAAACTTGGATAATTCGAAGTTGAAGGGAACAGAGACAAAGTTCGAATTATCCAAAAATTCGAATTACATATATTCTCTCAAACAGAAGAGATAAATAAAAAAGACTAACTCCACGATCAAAGATTTAACACATAAACTTTATCTAAGAATACTGCTACATTTTTTTTCATTAAATCAAACATTTTTTCTAGCTCAATTATTCATCACTTTCAAAAACAAGGCAGATATTTTTAATTGCTTCATCGAATGCAATCTTTGAGTCATAGCATATGATTCCAACCTATCAATTGATACAAAAATAGAATCTTCTACATTACTGACCTTCAAAAAAGCGTCGAAGTTCATATATATGCATCACAGCTTCTGACGCACTACGTAGGGGCTTCTCTTGCTTAAACTACTTAAAAACACAATCGTTCACATCTGGGTTGCAAGGTCCTCTCATTCTTTTTCTATTTTTTTCCATTGACATTTTTGCTGCTCAAAATTTTATCTTTGTTCCTCAAATATCTCGAAAACGTTTTGGATGGAATTCCAAATTCCTTGGCGATTTCCGATTTCTTTTTAAGGCCTTTTTCCACTTCCTTAATCACCGCTACCTTTTCAGCTAATGTTAATGACTTATAAGGAGCTTTAGCTTTTGACAATGCCGTAGTATGAGCATAGAAACAATACTTAAAGTATAAGCACAAAAACAAAAAATGTATACAACCGCATTAAATCATTCACAGAAAGCGCATGTGACTCTAATACGGATACGGGATACGGAGACGGGGTTCAATGCGCGTTCAGCTTGAGACCGAAGGGGTGTGGGAGTGGAGAGGATAGCAACAGAGGGTGGACAGAAAAATCCTCGGAAAATCCCCATATAGTGACATTCCAACCCTCGCTTTTGTTTTCCTTAGAAAGACCGTTAAAATAAATAATGCACCTTACTTGTTAGCTGAGAAAAGTCTCAGGAAAATTTTTTATCGTAATATTTTTAAGGACAATCGTACGAAAAATTCGAATTATCCACGATTTTTTAACATTATTTTAATACAGAATTCTAGGGATTGAGCAAAAAATTCGAATTATCCAGAATTTCGAATTAAAAAGGTTCGAATTATCTAAGTTTCACTGTATTGTAATTTAATACAATTCTTAATATGTAGTAATATAGATTATAGTTAATCTTTGCCTCTGTTTGGGATCCTAAGTTCGAGAATCACATCTATTGCTTTATTGTATTATATATCGCCTATTGATTTATAAATAGCATTAGTAAATGTGTAAATAAAATGCGCAGTGATCATAATGATCACAAGACAACATAAGGATTAACAAGATGTTAGAAATGTCCTGTTTCACATCTTATTCTTGTTTTCTGTCTGTCTGTTTTTTTTTTTGTTTTTTTTTTGAAATGTATAAAAATTTGAATGAAAAAAAAAACAAAACAAACAAACCAAAAAAAGCATTTACTACAATGTTATTAAATCAATTCATAGTTTGCAATTCCTTATTTCAAAATTTTATTTAAATGTCTTTTTTCTAGGTTATTTTTCTTGGGGTTCAATGTTTTGTATTGGGTTTTAATATTAGGTTTCCTCCTATCCGTCAACTTGTTGTTCGTTTGTTTCGCAGATCGTTGTTCTAATACAGAAATTGTTTTCTTAAAAAATCCTGTCATTTTTCGCTGCTGTCGTCGGTGTATTTGTTTAGGATGACTAGCGTATTTGCTAGTGATAAGTAGATTACTGCATGTAAGTGAAATCCAGAGCTAACATATCTAACGATTCACGTATTGCTAGTTAAGTTAATTTCTTCTCCTTATTTTGAAAGAGGTTCAATCTTTATCTAATTGGTTCCTCGTGTTCTAAGACTTACCGGTAGTCAAGACGGCCAAGCAGTTAATATCCAGAACAGAACTTGGGTTCGAATCCCGGTGCTGGCTAGGAAGTTTATCATTTATTATTTTTATTTCGTTCCCAGGGATAATGAGAACGATCTCTTTATTCTGTATCCGGGCAATGCCTAATTCGGCAAAATAGTAGACAACTTTTGTCCCTTGGGAAGTTGTACAGCTAAAAGGCTTGGGCGGAAAATCAATTTTTTTTCCCGAAGTAAATCTTATATTATAAAAGCGTTGTTCTGTCTGTCGTTATCATAAGACTTTACGTTTTTCCAATTTTGTGACCAAACTATAAGAGATAGATTGGTCATGCAAATGGATAAAATGTAGATCTTTTTAAGACAAACAAAATGCTACAAAAATCTTTCGAAAAAATTTTTTGGTTTCCAAGATGTCGCCTTTTATAGGGTCAAATTTTGACTTTTTCTCAATTTAAACAAAAAGTATAAAAGTTGGAAGAGAACATTATATTGAGAAAATGTTGGTATTTGAAAGTTCTATTGAACGATATATCAATCATTCACAACGTTTCTGCGTTTACAAGATACCCGCAAAAATGTGAAAAATTTCGTATTGGCACCAACCCGCAATACACCTGAGTTAAGCGGAGAAGGCCACAACGCGAAGTCGTATATTCTCCGATCTCAATACTAAATAATTAAATCAGCTAAATAAATAAAGTTTTTTCTTTTTTTTTTTAATGCTGTGTACGCAAGGGTTCCGTAGCAAAGCGACGGTACCAGGCTAGTTTACAAATATTTGACTTTGGTTAATATTTAATCCTATTTATATTATTTACGACAAATTCCTTTTAATTCATTATTTCTTAATTCTATAATCTTAAACATTCTTGCTTCAAAATTCAACAAATATTAACCACTGCTTTTAACATTTCTAAGATGAAGTACTTTAAGAGGAAACGCAGAAGACGAATAATCAGGAAGTCGCGAGTTGAAGTCTTTCTTTTAAAACTACTAGAAATAAACCAATTTTAACGTCTTCACTTTGAACGAGGAAAGTGTCATTGGTGTCGTCTGTGTTTTTCATTTGAGGGCGTAAATAGGACACAAGAAAACCTACTTTCAAATGACTTAAGTTGAAAGAAATCCAAGGAAAAAGAAAACAACGCACACACACTTCTGTAAAACAGGATTACCTTTCTTTAATTATTGTTTTGTATTCTTTTACATAATTTTCATGAATTTTAATATTCATTGTTAGATAATATTATTCCGTTTGTAATGCTTTTCTATTTTTATCATCTTCACGTGCTGATTTGCCGACAAGGATACACACACACACATACACATATTATACACACACAAAAAAAAAGAAATTTCAAATATATGTCAATTTTCAAGGCAGTCCAGCTTGGAAAGCTATCAGGGGCCGTAGATACAAACGGACATTAAAAAAAATTATTAAAAATACTTTTAAAAATATTTTTAATTAAAAATACTTTTTAATAGAAGGAGTATTCAGTATTTTTTGTTAATAGTCAATTTTTCATGAATTTAATTTTATTATATATTTATATTAAAAAATATTTTATGAGTGCAACTTATTTGAAAATTATACAGAAATGGTTTCTAAAAATAGTTAAATAAAAATCTGCCAGTATATTATGAGTCTGAAAATATCTTCTTTATAGTTTATTCGTTAAAGGAATAATAGCATTAAGTAGGTTTACTTTTATTAATTTGAAAATGACTTTTTTTTTGTCTGTTTAAATCCATATGAAATTAAGCCAGGGTTCCGTTGATTTTTCAGGACTATTTCGTAGTTTACTTATCGTAATATGGTATCAGTACAGCACTCCTGAAATCCATTAATATAATGTAGAAACTGTGTTGGAAGCAGGCTGCCCCCGCACTAGGTTCATATAATGGAGGCGCCATCCAGAGCTTATCTTTATAAATATTTCTGTATGTTTTAACGATTTTCTGTTTATTAGAGAAAACAATGATATACCCAACATATTAATTTATTTTCATACGTATTGTATACCTCTAAAATCCTTAAAACGAAAAAGAGACGAAGTTCAAACTATTTCGCACCAGGCGCCAAATAAAATTGTTATGGCGGTTGCACTTTTTGTTTTCACTTAAAGTAAGCTCCGTATTATGCGTTTGCTGTTTGGAAAATACATTACTGCGTTCTACCCAGCTGAACAGAACTTTTGTGGGTGCTAGATACCCTTAAGGACTCGACTGGTATTGAATTTCAGCCAAATCCGATCAACCGTTCCAAAATGGCGGCTAATAGAAATTTCAACTTTTTTGACGTTTTTCGTATATTCAAACCGTTATCCAAACATAGGTATAACTATACCATAGGGCATTGGTATAACTACAAATAAGTAACAATAAAGTCGACATCTGTTCACGGGCTTTTAGGGAGCGGAGGTTAGAAGTGGAAAGTGACCTCAAAGTTGTTTTTCGTTAACAACTTCCGTGAATTTTAGGCTTTTCAGCTTAAACTAAGCTTGACTTCGGATGACTGAATATAAAACTTTATTATTAAAATATTATTAAACAATACTATTCACAAATCTCAAGGTGGTTGACCTTTGGGAAATACACTGTAGATGCGCGACACATATATTTTGATATAAGTACGCTAATATGAAATTTATTAAAAGGTTTACATGTCTATCGAGATAAGATAAACACGCTTAACTTATAGAAAATAAATTCTAAATTTACTTAATAATTTAGCTGCTATTTGTGTGGAACTTCATGAGAAGAGGTTTTAGTCCTTTGTAATAAAACCAAAAGCTGTAATGTAAATAAACTATTTCGTTTCAGTTCTGTCTGCCTTCTTCGCGATTAACAAAAAAAAAAATATCTTTGTTTTAATACAAAATCACTTATGAAAAATTGAAGAAATGTTGCTTCAAAATCATGATCACCCTTTTTTTTGTTTAACGTAAATTTCAAAGTTAGTTTTTAAGAGAGAAATAAATATTTTACACGTACATTTACACATTTTAGCACGGACATACACTTGAATGGACACTGAAGTCCGCATTTGGATAATGTCCCCTCCCTCACACACACACTTACTTTATTTTATGTCTATTTTAATAGTTAATATTAAAAAAAAAAACTTTAACTTAAATCGTACTTATTATGAACAATTTGCAATTGGGACCAACACACTTAAAAAAACATATTTTAAAAAATGTTCATTACATGTTGCGGGGTCCAGGTTCGACCCCTTCGTCAGATAACACATTATTATAAATAAGTTTGTCCGAATATCTCGTTAATCACGATTTTATTACTAACGGTTTTTTGCCTTAAAATAAAACTTTTTACTAATTCAAAATAACACGAAGATAGAAAATTTAGTATTTTTTTCTTAGGCTTTTTCTCAATAATTGAAACTTTGAATTCAGTGTGTTTCGATGCGATCTTTTCGGATTGGATTTTCTTTTGAGAAATATTTGTTCCACAGTCCTACTTTTTATTATTCATTTATGCGGTATTTATAAACGAATGCAGGTAGCAGTGCACCCACGACGCCCAGGTTGAATGCCTCAATATGAATGGTTATCATTGGATGGCCTTTAATAAAAATATGTAAAACAGAATCTCAGCTATTTATATTCCTTAACTACAGCCTACAGATACAACTGATAAGGACATCTGATGACACCAAAACTCAGGGCAGTTTTGTGAAAAGAGTCGACAACAATTTTCACGGAAGGATGGCACAGTAATACGTAATGTTTTGAGTAAAATTGTTTAAAATATTGCAGCACTCACAATGAAGATTTTTTAACGGTTTTTTTTTTTTTTCGTATTTCTTAAGAAATCAACTCGGAAAGTTTTCAAACAAAAACTTAAATATACTGTATATCTATAGTGTGTTTGAGTGTGTGTGGGTGCTAATTATACTGAACTGCATGCATATTATATTAATTTTTGTTTGACAATTCAACATGTCGATGACAAGTTTCAGAATTCTAACTTATAAAGTTAAAAAAAAGATTAAAAAAAAAATTGTTAAATTATGTAAATTATACGTTGTCTGTTTGTCAATAATACCAAATACTATGTAATCGTAAACAACAATTTATATTTGTATTTGTTTAAAACTATGATTTCCTTTCACGTATTTGTAATATAACGCCCGTCACAATGTTAGCAAATACGTTTGTTATAAGTTTAGTTAACTGTAACATATGATTCTAATCATAATCGTTGTTTTTGTTTGAGGTTGTAAATATTAGTATGTATTGGTTTGGAGCTGATATCCAAGTTAAAATTATTCTATTTCTTCAGTGCTTTTAAAAGTCATCTTAAAATGTTTGATTACTTCCTTTCGCCATTGATATCACTGTGATTTATTTATTTATTTTTTAATCAGTCATTTTAGGTTTATTTCAAATAAAATACATAAATTCATTTGTCGTTTGTGAATGTAAATGTATTTTATTTGGGAATTCAGTATGCATTAGTTTTATACTTCTAGTGTACGACTTCTGTTGCATTTTCCGATGAGACTAATTTTTCTTTTTCTTTTTTTTTTCTCCTTAAAACAGTCCGAGTGAAAAAGTGAACCTCGTATTTCCGATGTCCTTTCCTTCATATCTCGAACGGGTTTCCCCATTTTTCTTTTTTCTCTCGAGGGCTTTCTCGAGTTGACACCAACTTCCTTCGCAGCTAGTGTAGTTTTTTTTTTCTTTTTAAATGTTCAACTGTATTTCTCTAATATTGCTTCGAAATCTCAAATTGCTACATAGTTGGTTTATTTTTTTTTAAAAGAGGAGTGGATTTTTTTTTCTTTCTATTTCCGTGATGACGTATTCATGGTTCTCTGCAGGAAGAGGAATCAAGGCTACAGACGCTCATTCGGGAAGTACAGAGACATTTTTTTTTTCTGCTCGACTTTTAAACGGGGTTTCTGCATTCCCCCCCCCCCCTCCTTTTCCTCTCTGTTCCTTTCCTTTTTTTCCTTCTCTTTCTACATCACTTTCTTCCTTCATCCTTTTTATTGGACTCCTTGTCGTTGATAAATGGATTTTTCTGGTTTCTTCTCTTCCTATCAGGCTACGGTGCTTCGCTGATTTTCTGTTTTACACAGTTGGTTCTTTGGATTCTGCATCGCTCGGCAAACGTTGTCCATAAAGAACTACTCTATTTCGTTTTCTTTCTTTCTGTAGAGCTGCAATTCAACATATCGATTGAACAAAGTAAAATGTATTCCGAATACACAGGTTAATACGCATTAATAAAACTGATTATTTTCATATCCTGACTTCGTCAACAATCGTTTAAAATGGTTTACTTGGCATGCTGACTTTGAAGCTTCGCGTAACAACATCTACAATAATTCTGAACCACTGCGCCGGATTAAGGGGCCGACTGTATGGACGAACGCCCGCAGCGCTAGGCTTAATGGAGCTCCAAATTCGATGCAATGTCAAAACTTAATTTGATCTAAAATTTCATTTTTTTTTTTTTTAATATTACTTTCTTCAGTTTGCTTTTTGAAATTAAGTAGATGAATAAATAGTCTTTTTTTCTTATGCTATTATGTTAAAGGGCGCCATCGACACTTTTTTGCCCAGGGCGTGAAAACATCTTGTTTATCAAATTCTTCAGTGTTTGTTCTTTGACAAAAAATAACCAAAACATTGAAAACATAGTGAATGATAAAAGCTCCCTGGAGGATCCTGAAGTCTATCTGGTAAAAATTGGAGAAAAATAATGTGAACTTAATCTACGATCAAAATTGAGGGCAACAATATAAACAATTATTTAGAGAACCGAAACGTTGTTTAGAATTACTTGAGTGATTTTGAATTTTAAATCAGTTTTAAGATTAAATTGAAGTTCATAATTTCAGCTTCCTAGAAGACATACTTTTTTGGATATTATTATTTCTTTTAATATTTCATTTAAAAAAAAAGAAGACTATGAGAAACTAACGACGGAAGTTGTTAGTTCTGCGCTCACCTTCATGTGATTGACTTTTATGCATCTCCCGAAGAAGGCCCGAGGCACGGGGCCCAAATATCGAGATAATATCTCATCCCGGAGTGAGGAAATCCCTCAAAAAAATACCTGTACAGACTTTTGTGTGTGGTGTGTAGAACACTGTAAGCCTCGCCAGGAAGGAACAGGTTGAAACACTTACGGTAACATGAAAAATCACTGTTTGATTTTCAGTCATCCTCGGTTTCCTGATAGTATGGCGATGCTTTCTGTTGTGCTTTGCTATGTATGTATGTATGTAACTTTTTGTATGTATATACTTATATAGTCTACGTATGTATGTATGTAACTTACGTATGTGTGTGGTATGCATGCCTGCATGTACTGTATGTACTTACTGTATGTGTGTGTATGACTTTCCACTCACCTGCTGCATCTCAACCTGGATGTGTCTTTTTCTCTTCAAATGTCTTCTTTTTTTTTTATTCCCATATTTAGGGTTTCCTATTGTGTAGACAGAGATTTATTTGGCAAAATAAACTAAAAGTTCCATCCCTGTTAAAAGCAACTAACCTTTGCGTGACAGAAACAAACCAAACATGTTTTTGTTGTGCGAAATCTTTTAAATAAACAAAACAATAATTAGAACTAATTGAATAATTATATTCGTGGTTTCCCATTGTGGCAGTGACTGCAATTAATTAAGTTTTAGGGGATGTAATCTCCCTTTTTACATCCCTCCAGTTGCAATAGTATTATCTACAGGATGATAAATAGAAAAAGAAATCGCATACACATAAATTACCACATTAAAAATCGAGGCTTAATTACTTGAACTAAAAGTTTGATAATTAATTATTTATAGAGATATAATATTTAAACTCTCCTCTTCCAATACACTTCTGGCTTTGATTCAGTGTTTCTTAAATAAAAAATACGTTAACTCGTTTTTGTGGGTGTTTTTTTGAATCTTTTTTTCCCCTCTGCTTGTTTTTGAAATGTTTCAACCGGGTCGATGATCAATTGGAAGAGTTTCAACATGCGCTGGCTTCTCTTTCGCCACCATTGTTGTCTTGTGTTTATTTGTTCTTTAAAACCCAGCAGATGTCTCACTAACTTTCTTGCAATATTCCTTCGCTCACCCCCGAAGCTATTTTGGAACTCGTTACAAACGGCGTCGCAATTAGACGACCTTCGTGGCTGCTCTTTGGTTCATCATCGAATTCAACTCCCACTATTGACGTTTGTTTTGAACTAATATGGAAATTCGGAACGGGAAGAAGATCTGATTATTCTACTGCTGATCAAGTTCAATTTAACTTTTTCATTGACATTCATTTTTTAAAGTACACTGAAACGCGGTTATAATGCGGTTGTTTATATCGCGAATTCGGATATAACGCGATTTGGTCTTGGACCCCCTTCTATTTTGGAAAAGATGTATAATTGTAAAATTGCAAAATTAACCGTTTTTTCGCCTAAAATCAAATCAGAGGTGTAAATTAATACGCTTGTTTCCTTATTATTTACAGTAATTGAGACTCTAAACCCACCATAATGTCACGAAAATGCCTCAAATAACTGTATTGTATCTTTAAATGGCGTCAGCTATTTTGCACAGATTATTATTTTTAAAAAAATATTGTATCAGAATCGCGGACTTTTTCATTTAACCAAAATGAATATCGAGATCTATTTTTCTGCCAATGACAACCAGTAAAGAGGCCCATGTAATCTAATAGGCGTATGAATACCTAGTTTCGATCCACGTGACTCGTCGTTTGTACAAGATGCCAAGATGGCGGCGCCAAATCAATTTTGGCTAATATAACCCTTCAAAGTATTGAAAAGGTAATGATTTATGTATTTATAAATATAAAATTCTCTCACATAGCTCTGAATGATGAATGAATCGCGAAATGACCATTTTAAATCGATTTGGAATCGTGTGGGCGATAATAGGGTGCGATATACGACATTTGACGTCGCGAAGTAAGAAAAGTTCGGTTATATCGGGATCTTCGAGATCTTGGATCCGAAAGATCGCGTTATAACCGAGCTTCTGTGTACATTTAATAAATAATAATTAGAGGCACAAGTTACTAGAACTAACAATTAGGAGAGAATCTTATGATTGTTTCACTTTATGATTATTTCAAATATTTCCACCGATTTCCGATCTTATTGAACTAAATCATCTGTGTTCCGTCCCATAACTGTCAAAATGTAGCGCTATTGGTCGCTTAGTTTCGGACGAGACAGTTCACAAGGACACTCCAGTTTACAGGAAAAAAAAGATCGTTCCTTTTCTTTTTTTTTCTTTTTGTATTTTAGCCTATTTTCCTAAGAAAGTTGAGGCTCATGAGATCAGTAAGTCAGTCTATGTGACTGATCTTCTAAAACCTTTTGTGTATGTTCCCCTATAAACTTGTGGATCTTTCTTGATGCTTGGAATGCATAGTTAAGAACAAGAGAAGATCTAAATTTGACTTTGAGATATTTAAGTGTGGGTCCTTATTGAGAAAGTAACACCCGAAGATAATAAAACAAAATATAAGAATCAAAACACAATCTGACATTAGAAAGTAATTCATAAAGTAATCCAGTAATTAGAGCGCGTTTTGATATTATTAAAATTAACAGTAATATTAGTTAATAGTTATTAATTGTAAACTTAATGAGTAATAGGAATCAGAACTTTCTTTTGCTTGCATTAGACAGATTTTGTAATTTAAGAATAAATTTGGATTTTCCGTTTGTAAGAAGCAACTTATAAGAAACTTTCAAGAACTTATTTTGGTGCTGATTCATGAAGGACATGATTTTTGAGAGATCTACGGTTAGTGATCTCTGCTTTTTTTTGGCGTTGTATTACTTCGTACCTAATATCATCAATATCGGTTGTGATGTTCTCGACAAATCCTGAACAGTACGTTTTCGGGACAAGATTGGCGAGAATAAAGAGGAGTTCTATTTCGATAAATATGTAGAAACTTATTAGTTTTATTGACTACATTTACAAATTAATACCCAAACACAAAATATTACCAGAATACAAGTAATTAGAAGTTTCTCTGTGTTGTATATTAGACAGAGAATGAAGGACTTCTAAAATTTAGGAAGAAAACTTTTATTTCTTCAGCGTTTTTGTAAATCTACTACCATTATTTGCCCGTAACGATCCATGATTTCCCGCTGTTTTAGGGTTTTCATTCTGTTGACCGGTATTTAGATTCCCCCGCTTGTTCTCTTATGAATAACTGAACCGTGAAAAATCGAACTCATCCCCTAATTGCTGGACGAGTGGCCTTTTCGACTGGACACCAGCGGAAGCAATTCCTCCACAATCAAGGGTCCAATTAAGAAGGTTGCAGAGAAATCAGGACCTACAGGTATCGATTATTAGCGGGGAAGTAGCGTGACATTGTTAGACTTAGGCGAGACGCCGTCACGGCACGAGACAGTGCGTGCACATACGACAGCACTCGGTTCTCAGGGTGGTTTATGAAGGTTATTAATACGACAGGAGAACGCCCACATTTACACCCCCGAACCCCTATTTCATCACGTGACAGGATCATTTTTGTATTTATTTCAGTTAGGACAGTTAATCATCCGTTTTCCTACGCTGCCAACAAAAAGGATTTGTGAGAAATCTTGTAAATCTCTCTGCCAACATCAGGGGGCTTAAGAGGAGCTTTTTTCTTCTTTTTTTACATAAGGAAATGAAAAGACGGGTCTTCGTTATATCTTAAAGGGGAAACAAAATCCAATTCGATAAAAATCAACGCTAGCACTTTGCTGGAATAAGTTTTAAATGTTTTTAGTATCTCCATACAATAAGTATGAGAAAGCCTAAAAATAAAGCAGACGACAAACAAATAGAAACTATTTAATTATTATTTTTAATCAAAATTTTAAGTTTGCATTTGATATATGAGGTCTACATGATTTCATAAAATATATGTGTTCTAATTTTAACAGAAATCACGCTTTCCGATGCCTGAATTGGCTCCACAACTAAGTTTTGCGTAATCTGGGCGATCAATTACACCTGGACTGCAACGGCCATTTTGATAAAAACTTGAATTGATCTTTGTTATTGTTTCAACTCAGAAAAAGGCAAACAAATTTGAAATTTAATTAAGTATGGAGGAAGTATTGCAATAGTTGAATTGTAATGTAGAATCATCATTCGCAGATGGAAATATTTCAATAGTTTCATTGTATAAGAGATTTCTGATTTTTTTTTTATTATTATTAGTATTATTACTTATTTTCTGTAATAATAAAATCATTACGAGCAGTACTTAGTTGCTGTAAGATATAGTGAGCTTTGAAAAAAAAACAACGAAGTAAATGAATATAATTTGGGGGGGGGGGGGCGTTGGCCCCTGAAAATACCCTATTCCTACACTGTTTGGGTCTCTGAACACGATGGGGAATTCCGTTTATCGATCCGACCTTCCGTTTGGGACTGGCTAAGGGTGGACAGACACAGGCGGACGGACAGAACAAATGCAATAGCTACTGATTTTGGTCGCTATCACACTAGTTCACAAATGGGTCGCTAAAAATAAACAAAAATTATAGTAAGAGATTCTCATTATCTTTAACATACTGTAAACAACTAATATATTTTCAATGATTGTTTGTCTTCATACAACTTAAATATATGTAATTGAAAAATATACATTTTAATAGAATAGATTCTGCTTTGAATCCCAAAAAGAATTTCTCAAATAGATAAGAGACGACGCAATTATTTGGAATAAAATAATTGGACTCTTACACAATATTGTAGATCCTGATAAACAAATTCAGAATTGCTATTCGGTATCGAAGTGTTTACACTGATAATTTTCATGTAATTTAATGAGAACATTCCTGTAACATTAATTTCTTTTCTCATTCTCTGTCACTTTTTTGTTGTTGTTGTATTATCCATTCAGTCGTGTCCGACTCTTGGTGATCCGATGGACAAACTTCCTCCAATTTTCACGATCATTAGTGGAAACTCAAATCTTGTTCTCGGTCTTCCTCTTTTTCTTTTTCCCTCAACCATCCCAAGCATGGTAGTTTTTTCCAGGGAATCTTCTCTCCTCATTATGTGACCGAAGTATGCAAGCCTCAGCCTTAGCATAGATGATTCCAATGACAGTTCTGGTTCGATTTCTTCTAAAATTGACCGATTTGTTCTTCTAGCAGTCCGTGGAACACGCAAAAGCCATCGCCAACACCAGAGTTCAAAGGAATCAATTTTTCGATGATCGTTTTTCTTGACTGTCCAACTTTCATATCCATACATGGTTACAGGAAAGACCACAGCCTTGATGATTCGTAACTTGGTTGTCAGTGAAACCATGACTTTTGTAAACGCTATTTTTGAACTCTTCTGAACTATTCATTATTTTGTGTTATTTTCCGGTAATAGTGTTTAACAATCCGAAAATGGTCGAATACAGTAAACTGTCGATTATTCCGGGATGATAGGGTAAAAAAAAATCACCTATTAAAAACAATGATAATCGCTCAGGATAAGTTCGTATTTATTAAATTTCTCATCCAAACGTTCAGGTTCTATCGCAGCTTGTAGGACAAGTCTTTAATTGAAATTTTATGAAACAGAAATAGCCTTCATTGAAAACTTGTAATGAAAATATCAGTAAACTGACTTCATTTCTGTGAATATTTAGAGTAAAAGAAAGAAATTACCTTGCATGGAAAATATTCCCCGCAAAGAATTATTGTAAATTCAAAGTGAATAGAAAAAATTAAAAGTAAATTTATTAAGTGGGCTTAAAGAAGTTAACAATTAAATGTCGAGTGATCATTATTAAACTAAGCAGATATCATAACACATTAAAATAATATCCATGAAAACATACTAGTGTGATTGTTACAGTTCTTCTCTCTGTAATTTGTACAGTTTTAAAAGTAGTAACAAGTGTCTAATGAAATTCTGCACGAAGTAAACTGTGCAAAAGACATGTTTCTCCATTTCTCTCGAAGTTAAATAGCAGAGAAATAAAGATGATAAACAAAACGGTTCAGGTTTTAAAAAAAACAAAACAAAACAAAAAAAACAGCCGTTTGAAGACATCTTTAATCGTCTAGAAATAGTTTTATGAAGCGAGTTTGAAGAGATTTTGTTCAGCGGACAGTGTTACCAAGTGACAAAATAACATGAATTCCCGAAGGACGATTGGAGATCTTCTTATCAAAGTGAGATCTAAGATATTTTACTGAAGGAACGGAAATTATGCAAAGATGAGAATCGAATTGATACGAACTCCCATTTCAACCAATTGACAAGTTATAAGATAATAATCCTTATTTCTTTAAGGAATCCAATTGGGACGATAACAAGATTCTGGAATAAAAGAAGACATTCCTCCTTCGAACTGTTCGTTTAAGTAATAAGATAAAGAAAAGATTTTTAATAGAATCAGTCAAGAGCGATTCAGCATTTTTGGCAAGGAATAATAAGTTAATCCTTATGACTATTCTTCAATGGCTCGTTTTATTTTTATGAAGAACCTCAGTCATCTTATTTTTTTTTCTTGAGTTAAATAGGAAATTTGAATTTGTGTTTTCCACCAATCACAGCACAGGCCGTTGTACAGTCGAGAAGGTGGAAATGACGTCATTGAATGAATCATCTCTACAAATGAAATAACTAATAGAATTCCTTGGCTTTACAGTTAACAACACATTATGAAATACGTATTAACATACATTGAACACAGGATTATATTTTCTTAATTATAATTTTAAGCCTTAAAATTATTCTTATTATTCAATTTTTAGTGATTTTTTATTCTTCAAACCAATTACTGTGTCTGTACAAATTGTTTATACTTGTTTTTACTTCTGTCCTTTCTTTACTAATTAGGCTACAATACAATTGTAAGTAACTGTAGGATATTTGATACGAATGAAAAAAGATAGGCAATTTCAGTTTTTTAGTTATTCCTGTTGAGTCACGAGGCTTCAGAATTTAGGTTTAAGGAATGAAAGCTTACAGGCAATCTAATGAGGTTTTTCCTTCTAGTCAATTACTAAGGGTCGACCGCAGCAACACATGAGCGTTCCTTGGGGATCAGTTGACTCATTTATCTGCAGATTCCTGACATTCAAGACAACGCTTTTGTGTTTCTATTGATGGACCTAAAAGCAACTGCTGCTGTTAACATCCTTAAGAATTAGGACTTCAAATAGGAAGAATTCCACAAGGTTTTTTTCATGGAATTCTTTGTTGCGGATTCTAGTCACAAAAACAAATCAAAGATTAACAATAAGATATTAAAACTTTTATTTTAGTGAAACAAAAGGTATTTTTAAGGATATTCAGTATTTTTAGTAATTTGAAAGTTATTGTTTAGGAAATAAATAGTAAAATATGCTATTTACTTGAAAATTTATTATAGAAGTAATGAATCACGCTTTAGGACCTCAGTTCTTCCACAGCTGACCGTAAATGCGTGGATGGACCTAGAGGAAGGTGGAATTTATGTGTAGATGAAGAGCAATGGCTGGGCAGTTTCATCATGGTGCAGGCAGTTAGGGTATCATCCCAGTGAGCCAGTCCTGTCTTGTGTTGTTGAAGGGAGTTATTGAGCATTATACAGGGATGGTGCTAAAGACATCAAAATACCTTTACATAGTGAAAGAAAATCCAAACCTTTTTGACAGATTCCAATGACGGCTCATCCCAGTGAGACATTGAAAAATAGGTAGATATTGTATGAAAGATGGACCTTAAAAAAAACCAACTTCATAAAAAAAAAAAAAAAAAAAAAAAATATATTGACTTACATTATTGTGTAACTTTAAGTTTACAAAACTTAAAGATTGTTGTAACATATTTTACAAGGCATAACTATTATTTGTTTTGAAATTTACAATATTGTACGAAATGGTAATAGCATTCTATTTATTATGTAAATAGTAATTCCTATATCATTCGTTTCGCTTTTTCTAATTTTCACATAATTTGAATTTTATTTTTTAATTTAAAAGAAAAATTGAAACTAATGCCGTACATCGTTTAATATCTTTCAGTTTCTTGTGAAATTTTCGATTTGAAAAAAACTTTTTTGAATAATTTAATGTTATAGTATTTTTCGCCCTCATTTAAAAGTGTGCCATCGATGGGTTTTTGAGCATTAATATCTAATCAAATGTAAGTAAATAAATTAAAGTCCGAAATTGAAATTTGATGTGAATTAGTGTATCATTTTTTTCAGTTACTTAAGGGAACAATGTGTAGGTTGATATTGTGAGGTGGCCCCTGGACAGAGGCTATACAATTCTAATCAGGGTTGAAGTTGAACTTTTAAATATAATGTGCCGCTGTTCAGTGATTTTTTTTTTTAATTTGTTTATTTATTTGTAGGTTTCACTGTTTGTGCTCTTTTGTAAATTATATCAAAAACTAGGCCTAACAAATATCCAAATAATCAGATTACATAACACGATTAGAAATGGGAATTTTATAGTGAATCAAATAATTGTTTGAGTTATCGTGTCCGTAAATTATACATCGCATCGTGAAGAAATAAGTATCAGCCAACACAACTTTAAAAATAACAAATTATAATTAACAAAATATGTATGTATTTTTTTTTTTATATTGTTAATTATAATTTGTTATTTTTAAAGTTATTTGTAAGTTGGCTGATACTTATTTCTTCACTATAAATTATCCATCCACAAAGACTGTCCTCACTAGAAACCAACTAAATTTGTTCGAGAGGAATTTGTATTCAAATCGGGACATAGGTTTCGCAGTGTAGTGATTTTTTTTGGTTTAATTATTATATTATCTTAATTTATAATTTCAAATCACTTTAATTTCTTTAATCTTTTGTTTTGTTGATTTGCAATAATTTGTTTGATCTACTCGATTACTAAGAGAGGTTTCCTATTTCTCTCGCCTTGTTTCTTAGAAAGAAAAACACTCGCTCGCCCTTTGATGTTAATGTTTTTCTTCTTTTTGTATCAAAACGCAGCTGATGTTTTTTTTGTTATCAGTTGTTGACCTTAGAGATGGTAGAACTTATCCTTCAGTTCAAGATCAAGGAAGACACCCCTCTTGACCGAAATATCTTGTGCCTTGTGGTATGAACAGCATCATTACGTTTACCCCCTGCTGCCGGGGAATGTATTCTGCTGAGTGTCTTGGAAGCCTCTTAGAAGATGACTTTCAGTATATAAAAACAACGAGAAACTTCGAGAAGGCGATAACGGAAGGACAGGTTTATGAGCGCTCGTTTACGACTAAGCCTAACCAATGGCGCTCCACTTTCTACGAAAGACAGTCGAACTTGCTCCGGAAAAACAGTTACATAACTCACTAATCCGACAGCCAACGCTACGAAATTGTTCTTGGAAGTCTTTATGCTGCCGAACCACCTACTTGTATTCGCATATCTGTCACCGAAATAAAAGCAATCTTAGCTAACGATAAATCTGGTTTTAAATAAGCGGCCATCTTTAAATAAACCATCAATGCCATCAACAACACGTATTCTGGAAACTACCATTGCTGTAGACAGCAGAAGGAAAAACAAGATCCTGCTTTTAAATTAACAACCGATTTCTTAAGAATTCGTAGGCCAATAGGCTTAAACATAAACAAATTAAAGATTATATGTTTTCATATCAGTTAGCATTTATAATTATAAAGAGGTGAACATTTTAAAGCATGTCATTTTCATTGTAATGAATTATCGTTATAGATAACCTTAAAAATGCTTGTAATTTTATTTGTATTAAGAAATAATAATAATGTTGAAGAAAGATCCTTATATAAACTTCTATTAATATCAAACCTTCGAGGCTTTTGTGGAATTGTAATTCGCAGCTTCATGTATTGCTGTGGTCCATAAGAGACAATAAAAATTTTAATACCCTAGAAAGAGATAAACAGAGAAGAAAGAGAGTAAACATCGAAGCCAACTCCAGGAATAGCAGTACTAAGTAAGTTCCTAATCAGCAGTTCTAAAATAGACAATTAAAGCAAAGAAGACAATGAATGTTTGATTTGAAAATTATTTACGTAACTATTAAAAAAATTAAAATATCTTGTATGATCTAAGAACAACAGGCCTATTTAATTGCTAAGATGGCAAAACATGTCACAAAATTGGAAAAAAAAAAATATAACTTGGAAATAATCATTTTCCGTATTTAATTGTTAATTACAGAGATTTATAATTGTCTCTTAATTTATGATTACTAATGTATGCAGTTTACTAGCTCTTTCTTCATAAGAAGATTACGTTCTGAAGCATATTAAGATTGAAATTAATCCGTCTTAAAGTATTCGTGTGTAAATGTTTATCGAAGCACATCTTTCATTAATGAATATTTATTCAGTTTACAAATCAGTAAAAGACATTTCTTACTCAATCACAAAGAAGGTGCTTCTTCTGTTGGTTTCATTTGTCAATAATTAAGATGCTTCAGTTCTTTTCAATAACTTCGAATAGAGACAGTTTTCCTCCATTTATTTCACTCGTTTCATTCTCGAGTTGTAATGTTTACGTAACATTTTGATATTTTAAGGATTTAAAAAGATTCCAATTCCGTTTGTTTTAACAATTCTTTGATGCTGTATCTATGAATGTAGGTTCAGTTGAGCTTTTAACTTTATATTAAACTTTTTTGATTAAAACTTGCCATTGTGTAACTGTGACATCTTAAAACATAAACTGTGTTATAAACAAATTCCTCATAAATAAAGTAATATTATTATTAAACTCCATAAAATCTTTGTTACTTTCACAATATTTGAGAAGAAGGAATGATTGTTTTCTTTTCTCATTTATGATGTAAAGCTTGAAAAAGGAGGGCCCTTTAGGCCTCCGAAATATTGTGCAAGTAACGAAGATTTTGTGGAATTAAAGAAGTTTAATAAACAGTGTTATTAAAACTTTTCAGTTTTCATGGTTTTAAATTTTAATTTATGTTTTTAATTAATAAACTGTAATTAAAAATTTTCAGTTAGAATAAAATTTCTTTAATTTCTCGTTAACACATTAAAGTAACTTAACAAATAAAAAATATTTTACGTGTGTTGAAATGGATTAACCAAGACAGAAAAGGCCAGAAAAATAGTTTTTGTATTTTTGTAGTAATGTCATAGGTATCTGGAACTGCTATAGAAAATTCTTTCTTGATTTGGCAGAAATAATTTTGAGATTTCTAACGAATATTGAATTAAAACAAATAGAGTCATAAACATTTAATTATTTATTTATTTATTTTTATTTTAACTTTATATTTATCTCCACAAATAAATTTTTTGTATGATTATTTTGGTGCAATTTTAAAAGGACGTGATTATATGATAATTTATGTTTACTTAATATTTGTTCAGGAAAATTTTATCAGATATTGAAAATTAAATTTAAGTCTCATTTCTGGATTTGTCCAATAAGGGCTGCTGGGTTCTTCTTCTTTTTTTTTTTTTTTCCTTTTAACTAAAATGGGATGTGTGTAGACGGATTTCAGCATTCAAGGACAAAGATAAGTTGTCTGTATGTGAATTAAATTTGGATTTTGGCGTTTTTTAAGATGAATTTCTGTAAGATCATCCATAAAGATTGGAAACCTTAAGAAGGAGGATTGTATTAAAAAACAAAAAATATTTACACAGAAATTGCGTTTGAATAAATAAAATCATTAATCAAATATTAATCGTGAATAAAAATATACATTATTATTTGATTCTTAATTTTTAATTTGTATTTAACATTTTTATAAGCGTACAGCAAGCTTTGGGTATGAAAGATTTGTCCTTCCAAATATGCAAAGGATCAATAAAAATGGCTAAAGCCAATTCCTTGTGTCCGTCCGTCTGTTTTAACGTAACTGAAAATTACTTGTCTTACAAACTACAACTGCAATGAAAGGTTTGTTTTTTAAAGAGAATTCGATTGATTCTGTATAGATAGGACTAAAGAAGGAGCACTGACCCTCACTAAAAACGAAAATAATAATAATTTCTTATAAGGGCCGTGCTAGCGTGGCCGTGCGGTCTAGACGGCGGTGTGCCGTTGTGACCAGTGCGCCAGGACCTGGTTCGAATCCCGGGGCATGGATGTTTCTTTCTTCTGTGTTTCGTCCGTTTCCCCCTGGGACTTACTCTCTCAGGTGTATCACCGACGAGAAAGTGCATTCTTTCTCGTCTCTGATTTCCCTAGCCTTGTCCGGATGTTGTCAGGAGGGGCTAGCGCGTGGTCCGTTGGGGCCTATTCGCGAGGAAAAAAAAAAAATCTTATAAGGTAAAACAGCAAAATAAGAAAAACTTAGTTCGTTTCCCTGTAATACATTCTTTTCTTCTCTGTTGACCTTTGCACTGTTATATTTTTCTTTCTTCGCAGTAATCGGTAACCGCAAAAATAGCTTCCTCGTATACAACTTCAATATCTTTACTTTTGTGTATGTGTGTGAGAGTATCTTGGGAAATAACTTAAAAGTTGCCACGTCAACTATCTAGCTATCTATTTTTCTTTTAAATAACCTACAGGATTCAAAGTTAGACATAAACTCTTCTTTTAACAAATGTGTAATATGATAAGGAAAACTACTTGAAATGGATGGATTCCATCGTCAGCATTTAATAAACCCATTCAGCACCAGAATAATAAAAATGCAATAAAAAAGGGAAGATTTTTGGGCAAAAACTTAATTACGGAAGCTTTGAGATTAATGGTTGTGACTGTAATGCATGGAATGTACGAGATTAAATCAGTCGAGAGTTACGACAAAAGAGAATCTTACTCCTAGCCAAGTCTTTTTTATCTTGAGTGTTTGATTTATAAGACCGGTGATTGAAATTTGTAAGAAATACTTTCATTTTCTTTTATTTTCTTAACTTCTGAGGACTCAGGATCATTTTATTTTTAAGTAATATGTTGCTTTTTTAATTATATTTTCATAAACATAGTTCAAGATGAACTATGTGGAGATTATGACAATGATGTATCTCGGAGGTGCAAAATCTGAAAACGGTGACAGATAAACTTCACCGGTCGAATATTAAGAATGGATCATTTCATTCTTTTTTTTATATATGAAAGATGATAAGTGAATAAAAATTAGTAAAAATAATAAATAGATTTCGGTGCTTGGGAAATATGGCGCCGGTAGCCGCACATCTTCTCTCAGTGAGCAGCTGATATCGATCCAGTCCTAGACGAAAGCATGTGTCTGAAACTGATATATTTAACTTCTCAGTTAAGAGGATACACGATGCCTTATAGTCACAGGTATTACTAGGTGGAGCAGACCTCCCAACGGAAGTCTATGGTGTTTGCAATCACCTACTGTGACCTGTGCATCCTGAATTACGCATGAACCAAGAGTCTATTCGTGCGGTTTTTTATTTTTACCCCAGTTACCATTCGAGTGTATTACTCTTAAACGTGACTGTGGGGCGAAGGTTGGAAGGGAGGGGGGCCGAATTTGGAGGTGGAGTTTTGGATACTTTAAATAATATAATAATAATAATAATAATAATAATAAAGGTTCCAACGTATCCAAAACTCCACCTCCAAATTCGGT
>JAFIDM010003189.1:8931573-9019253 GCA_023159025.1 Thereuonema tuberculata | reverse complement strand
CCACCTCCAAATTCGGTTCCCCCCCCCCTCTCCTTCCAACATTAAATAATAATAATAATAAGAAGAAGAAGAAGAAGAAAGGTTCCAATGTTGTAGTATTCTCAGGGACTATATCCTTTACTGAATGGTAAGATGTTTATATACTGCAGTAACTCTCCTTAGTGGTTCATTACAAAAATTCTGAAATCCTGTCTCGATATTGTAACTCAGCCTTTTATTTCTGTTTGGATGGTTGGAGTGTCTCCAGCCAAAAGGAAAAAGAAAAGTAAAGGGGGATCCTGTCTAAAGGATTGACTCTTTTTGCGTACATGTAAACTTTGACTTTAGGAGTTTTCAGAATAACTTTAGCAAGGCATTGGAGATGAAGGCTGTCTTATAGCTGATTTCTTGTATTTCTACTTTTAACACTTTCTCTGTAGCTGATAATAGCCTTAACCCTTTCTGCTGTTATTCGATGACATCAGTGGAACCCATCTGGCAGAAGGGAAGCACGCGTGGCTGTAAGAAGAATCCCTGCCACGTGCACGAGCACGAGTCCTCCAAACCCACCCCCACTTTTTTTTCCTTCTTCCCTCTTTTAAAGAGCCGAAACAGCTGCGTACAGTGAAGGAAAGGACGAAGCGGAAATCGGGCCAAAATATTCCGTCTCTATTACACTTTAAGCGAAGGGAACCCGACTCCCAGTGTGGAACAGCCAGTGGAGAAAAAAGACTGTCGTTCTCTCAAAAATGACAAAAATGACATTTCCTAGATAAACAGAAAGATGAGCAATTCTTACGAACTTTTGTAAGGGGGAAAAAATGTAAGGAAAATAACTATCAAAACAATGGCCCAACTTATTTCACTGGGAGGGACCAGAAAACTTTTCATTGCAGTTGAAAGGTTGATACCTCAGAATCTAGGTTCTTATCCCACCCTAACTTAATTGTTTGTTTCCTTTTGGTATTGATTTTTTTCCACGAATTGTAATATAAACTGCTCCTGTAGTGCACCATAAGCAGTGATTTATTCCGCAAAGTAGTCTATAATTACTGATATTTTTGAAAATGAATGGAATACAGCCATAACTGCGATAGAGCCAAACTAGGATTAATTATAAGCTACTTTAAACCACAGAAATCCAATGTTATGTGAACCGAGGATGGAAAGAACAGGAGGTAGAGACTTCAACTATCAACAGCCTGAAACTCAATTAGAATGTGCAAAGCCAATCCGGGCTCCCGGAAGTAAATGACATACACGTTGACAAATAATTGGAGAAGAAAGGGGGGGGGAGGAATAAAAAACAAACAAACAAAGAAAATCCTCAACCGAACTCGGCTCTTCCAGTCCGTAGCTAACCGACTCACCAATGGAGCCACTGACACGGAAGTCTTAAGGAATTTTAGAATATCCTTTTGTAAAGCATCCTTTCCTTTTAATAAAGGCTGGAGATGATATCAGTTAATGGTTATTATATATTTTACACTTCTTTCTCCAACTGAAAGTAAATTATTCTAAAACATTAATTCTGTAGCGATTTTAGTCACTCAACACATTGGTTTTCCCGACTTCTATTAGGATTAACCCTCTCGCGTAAAAATCTAAGAGAGATTAAATAAAACAAATACGTACAAATACAATTGGAAATTTTGTGCCGTGATTTCACATGGGAATCCAGAATGAACAATAAACTTAAAAGATTCTTCAGAACCTAAGTTTTCTTTTCTATATTTACTTACTTGAGGCCATATTTGTTACTAACAATAAAAGAAAAAAAAAAGTTTTAAATCATATGTTTCAAATGTACTCAGAAGAAGGACACGTGGCTTGACTTTGTTTGGATAATGAATCAATCAATACGTAAGGATACTATTCTCACTCAATTGGTGATTTGGTTCCAATAATTCTAATGGTATCAAGTTAAGTCGACGAAACCTTAGATTTTTTTCACTTTTTTATTTTTATTTAGTGCATCTAATTAATTCTTAACCTGTTTATTTCGTAGAGTTTTTAGAGAAAAAAAAAAAATCAATACTAAAAACTAGTGTAATTAAAAATTTAAAATTTCCGAGATTTTGGGCAATTAACGCCGTAAGGACCTGTTTCTTTTCATGCGGAACTTATTTATCTTTTACTTTTAATTTTAAAAATATCAGATGAATTGATAATTTCTGTCATTTACGTAAAAAATAGTTTACTGGGATCTGTTTAAAACTGAGAGAAAAAGAACAAAATGGACTCATTTGAATTTCTATTTTAGTGGATCTGTTTCATCTAATGACCTTCTAACAAGCAAAATTATAGACAGCTTTAGTTGGAGAATCGCAAACAAAGATATTTTGAACGGTTGAGAAAAGATTAGGAAAAAAAAAGAAGCCAACTGTCGTATCCTTTCTTGGTCCGAAATCTCCTCACGAATCAAGGAAATACCTGCAATTAAAGAAGCCCAACCATTTGCATGCGTCACGCTATCGAAGGCCTTCACTAAATCCATTGTCTTCTCGATTTGGCGTTTCTATCGGCGCAGTTTCAATCTCTGATGTCAGTCTATAATTTTTGATTTCGGAGGGACCCCACAGTCTCCTCCTCCTCCTTCTCTTTTTTTATGTTCCTACGTTTGCAGACTATAAATTGCGGTCGTGGGTTTACGAAGCCAAGCGGGGAATCTCATCCTCTGCGGAGCCAAGCGAATCACCTGTCATCAGCACCCGTTGACGGAAGATGTCGCCGCCGTTAAGTTGCTTCTGCTTTACCGCACAGAGGATTAGGGTGCGTGCGACACACTGCCTTGGAATCACTCTTACGACATT
Source organism: Thereuonema tuberculata (assembly GCA_023159025.1). Classification (NCBI taxonomy): domain Eukaryota; kingdom Metazoa; phylum Arthropoda; class Chilopoda; order Scutigeromorpha; family Scutigeridae; genus Thereuonema; species Thereuonema tuberculata. The sequence continues at coordinate 9,016,461 of JAFIDM010003189.1, read as the reverse complement.
TAGATTGTGTTTCCGTGGTTTTCCTCTTTTTTTATTCTGTTGAGATCTCTTTCGTGATGGCGTAACACCCGTTGAGATTATGGTGTTATTTAGAAGTTGCAATTCCAAAGAATGAATCAACAGGCGAATTTCAAGGGAACGTTGGGTGTAAAAAAGAAGTTTCTTTTTAATTCCAAAAAACAGACTTTCTGTTCATGTAGGCAGAATCACTTTTTCGACTTCCAATTAAATTCTAAACTTTTTTTTGCGCTAAAACAAAATTAGAACCTTATTGCTACACGTTTTCTACCTGTCACAATTTTTATTTTTATTTTTTGGTTGGAGCTTACGTAAAGATTTCTATTTGCTCCCTTGCCTAAAATCCTTGCAACAGGACAGTTCTTAATCGAATCACTACAGCTTCTTTATTTTTTTTATCACTTTTTTTAATCTCTCCCACTATAATTCTGTCTGTCTTGAAACTTTTCATTGTGCTCTATAACAGTGGTGGCTAAACTTGTTTAACACATGAACCACATATCATAAATCTCACAAGTCAGATGTTTGAGAGCCGCAAGACGTAAACAAATGTTACACACATGTCCTTACAGCACATTTACTAAAAATATTTATGTAAACATTAAGAAACAAATGTATATTAAGGGGGAATTTAATATATGTAAAGGATTTTCTTATAGAAACCCTTTTTTTCTACAACATATTAAGACATGCTACAAATTGTACAAAACCTATCAAAACCTCGTTTTTTGTGTGTGTGTGTGGTTATAGCATTTTGCGTAATTCCATTCTATTGTTTTATTATTAATAATAACTGCACATTTTTAACTAAATATTTTGCATTGAATTAGAAAATGCGATATTGCTTGTAACAGTTTGACAATATTCCTCTACTTTTAAAACACCAAGTCCTGTGGTCCAGCTACACGGGTCCTTAGGATCACCCGACCCTCTGAATAAATGGGAACCAGGATTCTTACAAGAGGTAAAGGGGGGCGACGACAGATCTCAACTAGTCCCGATGTTCACTGAAACATGGGCTGGCCGATACGATCGCAACTGCGCCGATACGATTAAAATACAGTATCTACCTATAAAAATACAAACAATTTTTTTGTAATTCTTAACATATAACTATAAGCGTATTTTTTTAAAAGATAAAACGTGAAGAACCAAAACATTACATATTCAATTAACATTTTTTTAATTAAATTTTTTATTTTTTTATTTTTTGGCTTTTGCTATTTTAAGACTTGACATAACCTGATTTCCTATTTAATCCAAGTTCTTTAGATGTCTGTCACTACATGACTTTGTCATCCAAAGTTAAACGTGACTTCATCATAAATACAGAATGTGCTCTTTCGTGGAATTCTCTCCCCGGATGACGCTCCCTTCAAGGAGACCGATTTATTTGAATTTAGGTTATTCATTTGAAAAAAAAATTATATCTGATCAGTGGCGTAAGCAAAGGAGGCTTCGAATCGAAAAACTCTTTTTTAAATTTAATAAAAGCCTTTAATTTAGTCCTTCATGTTTAATTTTACTTTCAACATTTTTGGTATTCACTTTGTCTCTATGAAAATGTTAGTAAAATTAAAAATTAAGTTAAAAACCATTGAATTAATTAAGAAGTTTTTTTGGTTTGAAGTAAATTTATCAGATTCTGCCTTCTCCTTTTTCTTCTGATTATTGGTTAGCTTTGAGAGTGACGGAGATTCTTTGAATGACATGCTTTTCACCAGTTTTGCATAATGCATTATCTACTGTGGGTGTGGTGTGCAAACAGAAGCGGGTCCATCTACACGAGTCCATTTAGTTCTTTTTTTTCTTTTTCAGGGAAAAACACCATTATTCAATGTAATTCCATTTTGCTCAGTATTGTTGCTAAAATAATTATAATAATAATAACCGAAGGTTTGAAACATACAAACATAATAATAATATTCACAAATGATATAAAGATTCACAAATGATAAATTTTATTGTTCATCTTTAAATAATTGGCAGATGACAAATATAATATCAGTTAGAAACTTTTACTTCATCCTTCAATAATTTGAAGTACCATTAAGTGATATTTCAGTTTTTCAAGATAAAGTTCATTTTGTTCTATTAATTATTTTTCTAATTTAAACGAAAAATAATATTTATGTAGAACATTATCCAAATTTAGAATAAAATAAAAACTTCCACTACAATTTTTCTTTCATTCTTTGTATTCTCCTTCATGTTTAAAAACGACTTTGAAACTTGAGAGGTTCGTATTTATAGCAATTTGAAATGAAAACGTTATTTTGAATTTTCAATTTTTGCAGAAACTATTCTCCTGATGAATATTTTTTTTAAGTGCTTTGAATTTCAATTATTTATTGTTATTATTTCTTTTTTTTTAAACAAATTAAAATTCTGATAATTTTTGCCTCAAATGAGACTTACTACAATTTATATATAAATATACATTATTTAAATATTTATATATATATATATATATATATATATATATAAGAGCCGGACACTGTCCGGCTCTTTTATAGGTTTAGTAATGTAAGTTAATTTTTATTCTTATATTCTATACTTTCTGAATTCTAAATTGCAAATGATTGATTGAAATCTTTGCTTTACGAAATTTGAAGACCACCAGCTTCAAGTTTTGTGTTTTGGATTTATATATAGACAATACGTTATATATAAACAGTACGATAACCTTTTAGATGTACTGTACTCCGATATTGTGGAAGATCCTATGTCTGTAAATTTCTTGAAAACTTTCCCCTCCAAGTTAAAAAAACACAGTGAAACCTCACTTTGCGAAATTTCGCTTTCCGACGCTTTCCTCTTAACGACAATTTTCAGTTCTTCGATTCTACGACAGCTGGTTCGCCAACACTGCATTTTTGCAACTGCTGCAGCTTCCAGGTGACATCAGATTGTTTTCAACAACGGTATGTGACTGCATCTCTTGTGATGAAGGGAATATTCAACTTTTATTATTATTTTTCGTTGTGATTAAAATACAAATACTTAATCCTGGGGTCTGTGTCAGGTTAAGTCCGACATCTTTCATTTTCACTGAACATATAAAACGACTGCAGTGCAAGGCATCCAGCGATAAGTGCTTCGCAATCCGACAAATTTCGTTTTACGACAACAGTCTGGAATCTAACATATCGTAATACCTATAGTATGCCTTAGTGTTTGTTATCTATGAAAATTCTCTGCTTGCCGAAATTGTAGTTTTGTATGTTGGGCCTATTATGAAAACTTTATATCCTGACAATTTTAGGGATATATATTACTATTAAGTTAACAAATATTTTCATATAAAATATTCAGCTCGTTTAAGATACATAAATTTTCCAAAGATGTTTTTTCCTATTTCTTTTCAGACTCATATTAGAACATAATTAATCCGTTTACAAAATCTAAGTAGGTATTTTTAATCAAACGAATAAAATGTTTTCAAGCGGCTTATCTGGGATATCTGCCTCTCACATCTAAGTACCGGAGTTTCGTTCTCAGGTGTGTTTCGTGGTGGACGATCCGCGCTGGGTAGATTTTCTGTGGGTTCTCCCGTTTTCCCTGCACTACTTCTATCACTCTTTCTTCATCATTCTCTATCTATCCTTCTTTCCTTCAGAATAACCCAATGGATCGAAGGTCGCAGTGCTTGGCTTCCTCGCCATCCACATTTATTACGTATTATACATACGACGATTTCACCCTAAAGTCATTCATTTTTATCCTGGATTTTCTTGAAACCTGACTCACTAATTTACGGACAAGTGGCAATGTAGCTTTGGAGAAAGTATTTGAAAATTTTATAGCATGGGTCCATTTGCAAATGACAAATCTATATTACTAAAATCTTTTATTTCTCTGTCTGTCTGTCCGGCGCAGTTTTCTGCGAGAATGAAAAATAGAAAGAATTTTTTCAATGAAACATCCGCGACAGGAATCGAACCTGCAACCTTCTGATCCGAAGTCAGACATCTTACCCATTAGGCCATGGGAACTATAACTCTTTTCATATTGCTTTTTTGACTTATCTGTCAAAACTGAACTGACTTTGACTGAAAAGTAACAATCTATATTACTAAAATCTTTTATTTCTCTGTCTGTCTGTCTGTCTGTCTGTCCGGCGCAGTTTCCTGTGAGAATGAAAAATAGAAAAAAATTTTTCAATGAAACATCGGCGACAGGAATCGAACCTGGAACCTTCTGATCCGAAGTCAGACATCTTACCCATTAGGCCATGGGAACTACAATTCTCTTCATATTGCTTTTTTGACTTATCTGTCAAAACTGAACTGACTTTGACTGAAAAGTAACAATTGTAATTAAAAAGAAAGTCAAAAAAGAAAGACGCAGTACGTCATTAGATAGAATACTGAGAAATCAGTATTTGTAACTTAAAAACCACTGAAAAGTATCAATTGGAATTGGATAAACGAGATGAACGAGAGTGTCGATAACATCAATCGAATGATAAGTCTAAGAATACAAGGAGAGACTACAGAGCATACAATACAAGTGCGAATAAAATTGACACTTCTGATAATTCATCACACGAACATCTCTTTATGCCCAAGTGTCTGAACGCATTGAATCTCAGCAGAATTCCTCAACATCGTTTGTCATTGAAGATTGGATCTCCAATAATATTGGTGCGAAACATCAATCCCAAGTTTGCATACTGCAATGGAACTCAACTTAAATGCTGTTCATTCGATAATGATCTCATAGAAACCGAAATTATAACAGGACTCACAAAGGAGATTTTGTTTTCATCCATAGGATGTCTATGGAACCATGCGGTAATCTACTTCCATTCACTTTCACAAGAAAACAATTTCCGATCAGACCTTCTTATGCGATATTTATCAATAAAGCTCAAGGACAAACTCTAAATAAAGTTGCCATATAATTGGAAAACGTTGTCTTAACTCAAATACAACTTTAGGTCTTTGAGTCACAATTCAACAGAATTTGGTTATCTTCACTCTAAAGAATATTCACAATCAATTTCTTGCGAAGAATTTCGTATACAAGCTATGATCTTCATTTATCATCTATATCAACTAACGTCCATCTGAATTCTCTTCTTCAAATATCTATATCGAACAATCTGATGGCCTAGCTAATAGATATAGATAATTTTCACTATTTGTAACTCAAAAACCACTGAAAAGTATCAATTGGAATTGGATAAAAAAGAACAGAAAAAAAATTAATCACTATTTCTATTAGGTAGAATACTGAAAAATCGCTATTCGTTACTCAAAAACAATCACTATTTCTAACTCAAAAACCACTGTAAAGTATCAATGGAAATAAAAAAAAAAGACTCAAGAAAGAAAGAAGCACTATTTCTATTAAGTAGAATACTGAAAGCTCACTATTTGTAGCTCAAAAGCGACTGAAAATTGTATCTATATTACGAAAATCTTTTATTTTTCTTTCGGTCTGGTGCAATTATTGTAATTTACAAAAATAGAAATAATTTCTACAAGTTATCTACTGGAATCCAACATGCAACCTTCTGTTCCGAAGTTAGACGTCTTAGCATTAGACCACAAGGATTACATTCTAATCTCTATAAAAAATAAAAATATATCACAGATATATGATTCACAAGCTGATTCTAAAAGCAGTCGTGAATTGAGAGAATATATACATCAAAAATTATTTAAAAAAAAAAATTTTTAAATTTTAGTTTCAGTTTACTTGATGTCATTTATGTGTGTGTGTATTTTTTTTAATAAATAAAAAGTTGTTTTCCGTCACATAAGCGAGGCTTCCGGAGCGAAGCGACGGGTAGCCGACTAGTTCCTATTAAAAAAAAAATAGTGCTTATTAATCCGCTTAGTAATCCGTTATTCGCGCCTGCTTTGATATAGTTAAAAATAATTTAAACAACTTGAGTACTTCCGGATTTAACTGTCAGCAAATGGTAAATTTGCAAATACCTTTTGTATTTGGCGGATATTACAATATAATTTGCAGAATATATTCCTTTGAATTGTAGTCACTAGTTTTAAAATGAAATAAAATCGTAATCCTTTAATGCAATTAGGCTTCCACTTCTTCCATAAACCCTTTTTTATTTTATAATTTTCTAAATTCAAAATATAATTTAACAGCTTTCTTTTTACTCTTTGAAATATATTTATGTTCATTTTCTCTTTAACTAATTGCTGGACTTTCTTTAACTTTTGACTTGACTAATGGCTACGAAATTAAAATGGAATTATGTCATAGTAATTACACATGCAGTAATTTTCTAAAACTTGCGTTGGATTAAGATTCCACGGCTAATCCACTTTAAGTTTCTTTTGCTTTTATTAAGTTTTTTGTGAAAGTCATTGTTTCGCTGGCTTCTAATTACAACTCAGCGTTCCATTAAACACGAGAGCTTCTCTTGACGGACTCTAGGAGCTGCCTTGACAGCAACAGACGAGATTGGGGCTTATTAAAGAACGGTGGGGCGGTGCCTTTTATGAATGAATCCTCCTCCTCCTCCACCGCCAATAGAACCTATCAACACAGGAACTACAGGGCGTCTCGTAAGTGTTCCACCACAGAATTACACAGAATTGGATCCGTAGAGAGAGCATAAGAATAGAAGTGGTAAATAATCAGTTAATGGTTAAATTCGTACTTGTTAATGAGCTTGCTTTATAATTATTTTTTTTGAATTTTTTTGTTTTTACAAATTACGTCCGGATTTCCAAAGTTTCAGATTTAGTAGCAAAGGATTTCTAATCTCCACTTGATAAAAGACTCTAGTATGGGATCGAAATACAGCAAAAATAGCTAAACGAAGAAGCAAAGATTTTTATTAAACCTTACAATTACACAATTACAATTTTACTCGTATTTAAAAGAGCTTTAATATTTAAAAAGACCTTGCATTGTTCTAGCTTCTAAATCATGGATGGGAGGGATGAGGCCTAAAACCATCGTCATACACTAAAAAACAATACACCTAAACATACCTTATACAATAAACCTCTACTGAAATTCACTATTTATTGAAACCCTTCCAAAACACCTCAAGACGTCTTTCAGAAAGATCAGCTTTATTGGAGGAATTCTTGCTTCAGTTGTTGATGCTCAAGCGAAAACCAACGTGATAATGACGTAATAACGAACCCGCAGCCTTTCGTTTGCTTTTGTTTTTCTTTCCGATTCGTTAGTCGTGGTCACGTGATGTAACACCAGTGTTGCCTTTGTGGCACAACTTAATGCTGGTACTTCATCGAGAATTCTACATCTTAACTATGATTCGAAGCAGTATTAGTTTCATGACAAAATATTTTGCAAATCTTCATATTGTAGAAATTGTAGTTTTGTCCTGATCTATCTATGAAAACTATAATAGATATTAATATCCCAAACTTTGAAAGAAATTTTCTTTCGATGAGAGGAAGACTTCAGCAGTTTATACCAAAAAAGATTGCATTCCACTGCAGAATACTCATGTTAATCTCGGAAGCCTCAATCCCAACTGCTAGAATGTAAATGAAAAGGTAAAGATAGGGGAAATAAAGATGTCATCTAGGCATTTAGTCTCTCGAGAAAAAAGATTTAAAATTCACCTCATTATTAGATGCTTTTTAACAGGGATTTGTAACAACTGGGTCTTTAAGAACTTGAGGAAATGGGATAATATATGCAAAGAACTTATTCTTTTGAAATACTTTAGAATATGTTGAAATATTAAATAAGGCTTAAGTACTTTTCAGAGTTAAATAAAAAAAAAAAAAAAATGCAATTTCTTAGTCAATGAACGTGTTTCGTTTTGTTCAGTCGAATGGTCAAAACGATAACCTGTCTCATTTGTCTGGATCTAGATTCGAAACAAGAGTTGTCTTTCAACCTTAACCCCGTAGGTTCCAGATTGTCTCTTTTGGGCAACGGTTCCTTCCAATTTTCTATAACTACCAACCTGCTTTAAAGCCAGAATCTTTCCCAGAAGACCAAGGTTAAGAATCAACTGGTCAAACGTTGGTATTCCAGATAGTGATGATCAGCTACGAATACCCTATGTTCAACAGCTTAGATGCTTTACTGTCTTTGCGATCTCACCTCAAAACACAAAAGACTAAGGAAGAGCTTTTGTGCCAAAACATTAGCTGGCCATTGTTATAATTTGTAGAATGCACTTTTTTTTTTGGAAAGACATAATATTCCAATATCATTCCATTGGAAGTTGTTAACTCTTTGCTAATAAGTACTGATAACACTTCAGTTAATTCAGTTTCATTATGGAGTCTCATGGCTTTTTATTTTATGAATATATATATAATTTTTCTTTTCACTTAAATTCATGTAGAAACTTCGAACTATGAAAGAGAAACGTCTCTTCCGCCTCCAGTGACTTGGTTTTAGTTTTTGCCAGTAGGTATTTGAGACCAAGACAGGCCCGACTGGTTCTCAGAAAGAAAGAACAGAATAAAAAAGGAATCAAAGAAGGAAAAAAAGCATTGAACTAACATTTAACCTACACATCATTTATTTCCTGGAATAACAATAATAAAAAAGCGAAGATTACATAAAGAAAAGTGAATACTGAAGTAGATCAAAATGCTTTAAATAATAAGCCTAATATTATAGGTTTAGTTGTTCATAATAGCTCATAAAACAAATTTGTATTTGGGTGAATGTGTTTGCTAAAATAAACTAACAAACTAACAAATAAACTAACAAAAGTATTTGAACAAATCTTCTTGAAATTTAGCATGCATCTTTATAAACAGAGTAAGTTCTACATTTGAAAACCTTTATCATGTCTTAACAATGCATATTAATCCATTTATTAATCTTCGTATTTGCGTGTTTTGATTTATGAGTAAAATGTTATTAGTTTCTTATTTCTTTCCAAGTATTTGACGATACCATTTGACATAAATTATAATTTAAAGATTATAATGAATGAATTTTTTTTTATTTATATTCTACTCACAACTTGAATAAAAGGAAATTAAGGAAAATTGACTTAAAGTTATTTCAGGAACTGCTTACTCTACATTATTTTTGAAACTCTTTTCGTATGAAGGATGCGAATTTTTTTTTAACCTTTTATAATTTCGTTTATACGTGTCTTATTTGTACCAGATTAGAAAGGCGAGGGAGAAATAAAACTAAATTATTGTACCCACGTCATTTCAATTACTTAACTTAAAAGACCTGTCAGAAGCATTGTGGTTTGTGCCATGTGTTGCCATCTACTCCTGCTGTGGGTGACAGAAATCCATGGATTCTTTTCGTGATCTTTTTAATTGTTAATTAATTTCAATTCGCAACTCAGGGCAGCAGTGTTTCATAAAAGGATATTGAATATTTTCAGCATTTTAAAACTCGAAATTGATTGCAAAAAAAAGAAGGTAAATAAGTTAGGAAGATTTTTAAAAAAATATTAAATAAATTTGTTGTTGTAATCAAAATTTAAAGTAGAATTTAAATAGTGGTTCTCAATTTTTTGGTCCTCGCTGCTCTCTTAGTATGGCAACAGTAAAGTGTTATGAAACAAAAAAAAAAAAAAGCTTTATCATCTAACCAGAAACAAAGAAAAAAAGCACTACAATATCCTGTAAAACTCCAACTTCCACTAAAATCCATCCCTACGTCGTATTTTAAAATTGGGATTTTTATGGTTTTTTTGTTTTGTCTTTTTAAAAGAACTTTTTTAAAACTTTTATTTTTTATTTAATAAATAAATATTTAAAAAATAAATCACTTTGAGTATTTTGCAGACTTCATTCTACATAAAGACCCGGTTTTATTTCAGTAGGAAGAAAAAAAATAATAAAATTCTCTGGTTTATTTACGTACAATATTGCTTTTTTTTTCTTTCAGTATTGAGAGTAGGCTTAACGCATGTAAATTGGGAAGATAGTTATTAAAGTTTTTTTTTCCCTTCCCACCCCCACTCCTAAGTGGCTTCCGAACCGCGCTCTTAATACTTGAGAGACACGTTAGCATACCTGCAAGCCAATACCGTGAAGAAGGATCTCCCAAACCCATTATGCAAATACCTGGATGAACACACACTGATCCCACGTATTCGGCACATCGGCCCTTTTTTCCCTCAAAACCTTGGCGAAGAACAAATCTACATTTTTTTTTTTTTTTTATAGCTTTTGGCTTCAGAGATGCATTAAGAACAAAAAAAAGTAGGTTAAGTAAAAACCGCAAACATTCCTGAGTTTTAGAAGCGTTACTGATGTATTCAGGATTAATTTTTCATTTCTTTATTTCTTGTTTTTTATAGTTTTTCATTGTTCGCGATTTTTTTTTTTAAGGAGAATAAATAATTAATGATTTTTTTTTTTTATTCAGTTTCAAAAAAAAAATGATCTCGTTTCTACTTGTTTGTTTTCTATTTCTTGACGCCATTTTAAATAATTTATTTTGAAAGACGCTTCTCTGGCTTTTTGCATTGTTAAAGCGCTTCAAGCGTTGAGACTTGCATCAGAAGGTTAATACCAGGTATTTATAATGTCAATATTTCTTTTTCGCAACTGAATGATTCGGAGCATTGTAGCTGATTGCTCTAGTTTTTCATTCTTATTAAAAATTCACAGGACTTAAAAACTTATAGTTTATTATCTTTCCAGAGGAGTTTCCTTAGCGTCTTACGTTACTGGTTCACATATTACTCTGGCTCTGTTATATTATGGAAAATAACTCGGTTTCATAAAATCAGAAACAGATCAACAGCAGTTCGTGGTTTTCTTGTGTGGATATATTTTGGATTGGAATAGTTCTAAGTCCAAATATAACAATTTTTTCTCTATATTTTTTTTTTGAGATTTGTGGGTAATTAGCGAAAATTCTAAATTTCATTTAGAATTCCAATTAGATTTAATTTCTAAATTGAAGTTATTTTATATCCATCCCAAATATTCGAAGTATTTATTTCCCATCTCCCACGCTTGAGCATGTCTTAGCAGTATGATTGTATTCGTGTTTAGACACTTGATGTATCATAATGCCTTCCAAACTAAAACAAATATTTGCTGGATGGATTGTAATTTCCTATGAATCGTTTCTATAATATGTTTTCAGAATAAATTATGATTAATATCAGAATGTACGTACAGTCTTAATTAGGAGATATACTTAAAACTTTAGATTAAATTACTGACCAAAAAATGAGGAATGAATTAAAATATTGCCATTTCATACTTAATGTTTAATGTGTGTGTGTTTATCGTACTTTCGTAAATTCAGAGGACGAGTGGGGCTGTTGTCCCTAAGTAGGCAGCAGACGAAAGGATCTGCAGGTTTCTTTCGGTTTTTTTTTTTTATTTTGCTTTTGATCGGGTCCGCCATTTCTTAAGGCAGGTACTGGGTGCGGCTTCCCGGACATCAAAGAATCACGCTAGCATCACTAAATAAGTTGCATATTAATATTTTGAGTATTTTTTTTTTATCTTTATGAATCATCTACAGTTATTCTCCACTTAAATACTAATGTATTATTATATAACAATATTATCTTCACTGTGTTTAAAATAGATTAACTTTAAATTGTTTGTATAAAATATATTTTTAGAAAATTGGAAAGAATAAATAAAAAAAAAGTAAAAGAAAAATTAATAAAATATTAATGAAAGCAATGAAATAGGCTTTCTTTTTTATAAGGTGGATTTCAGTTACATTTTAACAAAATTAGACTAATATATTGCTCCTTACAAAAGTATTTATTATTGTACAAGTTAAATATTGGCAGTTAAATTTCGTCTTTCTTCCGTGGATCATTTTGGAGGTTGACAGTGACGCTGACGCATGCGTTCTTTCGATTACGTATTCGAACAATGATTTGTTTTCCATTAAAATTCATTGTTACGATGATGTAATAGAAAGAAACCTAGCCTCAGTGCCATTGTTAGCCACCTAATAATGGTCCAAGAAACCTGAGACAGACGAGAACGGGTTTCCGTTATTATCTTTTTTTTTTCATATATATAATCAAGTTCATTGCCAGAACTGAAATTTGAGTAGGAGAAAGCGTTTGCCTTGGATCATATTCTGAAATGACTCATAATGTAATACAGTGTTCACAAATTGTGGCCTTTCTCTCCTTTAGAACTAGCATTGTACATTGTTCATCGTCGTCATATTTCACACAATCCCACGCAATCATTTATTCTTATATATTATGTATATTTATATCTGAATATTTAAAGCAGTTAATATAATGGCTTATTATAAAAGAAAATATATTTATTTTTTTAAGAAAAAAAATTATAAGTCTGAGTCTGAAGTCGATCCATGGGCAGCTGTTTAAACTTATTGTGCCTCTTCAATCACGATAATCCAGTGTTCGGAATGGTAAAACCAGAGGGTAAACATTTCCTTTATATGCTTTCGAATCCTCAAGATAGCACTCCCTGATGAGCATCAAGAGCATTTATTGATGTCCGAAGAGATCTTACGTTTTATTTTCTTCTTTCCTCGACAACGGTCAACTTTGGACCACGAGCTAGCCCTATCTGACAACGTCCGGATGAGACAAGGAAACTGAAGAAGAGGGGACGCCAGCCAGAAGTATGCTGAGAATTTGTAATGTTTTCTTATTCTTTGACTTAGTTCCCTTATAACATTTTAAGAGGTCTACACGTTCAATAATTTTGTTATCTCATGGGAGCTGTTAATTGGGACTATTTGAGTCCCTTATGCTCGTTCGCCTTTAATTTATGGGAAACAAACCAGGGGCTGAGTGAACCCTAGGTCCGTCCTGAGGCGAAATAAACTGTGAAACAAAAATCCTCTCCACCAAAGAACCGCAGACCATCCTTGTGTCACCAGCCCCTCACCTAACTTTGTAAAACTTATTCGTATCTTAGAGCTTTGATCAATTCTGTAGCACTTATAAAAAACATCATATAATATTTTAAAAGGCTGAGCTTTTAAGAAACAAAAAAAAAAAAAATTATGTAGTTCTGAATATTTTTTTGTTGTTGAACCTACTTATGAAAGTTTATTATTTTAATTCACCTGAACTGTTATGTCATTTGGCGCCTTTTAATTGCCAGTAATAATGATCTGATTGTGCTTCTTTTGTAATGGCGGCCATCAAGGTGTTCTGTAGCCAGCGGCGAAGACAAAACATAAAAAAAAGATCTTGTCTTAGGCTGTGAATGATCTGAGCTGTTGGCCAGAGGCATTTGCGGTCACAGAGACCAAGTCTCCTTCGTTCGATACAGTTACAGCACTTCCTGAAATCGATAAATTGATAACACAGTTTAACTGCTCTGATGATTAGATTTTTTTTGTTGTTCTTGTACTAACTGAACAACGTGTTTTCATGTACTTTGGAAGGTCACTTTTGAAACAAATGGTTTATTTGATTATTTTGTAAAATGTAATGATTCTCAAACACCCAGGTTTAAAAAAAAAGTAACTGCAATTAAACAATTGAACGTAGAAAAACTGAAGAAAAATTTAAGAAAAAAAAATATACATCAAAATAAAAAACAAAAGAATACAAAATATTTAAAAGTCCTTCAGTACTTTTGATCCGTTTACAATTTCCAAATTTTCATTTCTAATTCTTGCTGAATGATAAACCTTTAGGTTCTGCAAGAACTCGACGCCTACTTTCCTTAAAATCTTGTTTTATTTTCCTTTTTTTTGTTTTGTAATTAAAAATTTTTTTACAATATTTGCTGACTACATATGGCGTAGAACTTTTCATTTCTTGAAAAAAAAAAAAAAAATTAATGAAATCCCGCAAAAACGTTCTTCAGTTCTCTAAATCCAAATAACTTTAAATCACTTTAAAACTTGCGCATACATTAAGAGGATTAATAACCAGATTAAAATCTTAAAAAGTTGATAGAACCAATGCTTTCTAATGATAAGCAGCAGCACGGAAAAAAAATAAGATAGCTCGTCTCTTTTCATACCAACATTCAAGAATGTTCGATAGTTATTCTTAGACACAAACACACGGACTGACTGATCTGATGAGCCTATCTTTCGTAGGAAGTAGTTACTAAATACGATATTTAAAATATTGATCGAGACTTACTTAAATAACACAGATACGTTATTGTATTTGTTGTACTCTTTCAATATTTACGTTTTAAAGTTAGGTTATGTTTTTAAAAAATATTAGCTACTTTTACGAATTAAAAATTGATTCTCTAATTTAAAAGAAAGGCTTGTGTTTTGTTGCAGAATTCGAAAAACCTTAAATGTCAAAGAGTGAAACCCGTTAAGTGGAGTTTTCGAATCGCATTGAATCTGACTGAATGAAAAGGTTTATTCGTATAACCTATAAAATTAAAAGATAAATGAAAAATATAAATCCTAATGCAGCTAAATTTATTATAAAGCAACCCAATACTTTTACCTATATTAAGCTAATACAAATGCAGGGCAGCTGTAAAGATTATATTGGGAAGTTTTTTATTCAAGATAATCTTTAACATTTTCTTCATTTCCTTTAATATTTTTTTCCTCTTATGCTTCCCAAAAATTTCGTAAGATAATAATGCTAAGATTAACTGAAATGTCTATATTATTATACATTTTTAATCTTTAATCACTGATCATCAATACCACTGTTTTGACGATAAATGTTGCAGTTAAGGATTAATGACCGTTTATATCGTTAGTGAAAATTTAAAATACAGGGTGTCCGGCAAGTCCCTCATCATAGTAGATATCATTTGTTTGTCAACAACAATTAAAACAAAATTATGATATCGCCTATGATGCGGGACTTGTCGGACATAATTTTGTTTTAATTGTTGTTTTTAATTGTTGTTGACAAACAAATGATATCGCCTATAATGCGGGACTTGTCGGACACCCTGTACATATGATCAATGAAAATACGTTTTATCAATTACTTAATATAATTTTAATTAATATTGTTTATTTTCAAATATTACTTCTGATTCAGAATTCAGAAAAAAATAAGCAACGAAAAAAGAAATAAACGATTTAAATTATCCTTTAATTATCCTTCCATTATCTGTTTAATTACATGGATGTATTTTATCTTTTAATCAAAAACCTATTAATCACTAAAATACCAATTAATATTAAGAAACATCAAATAAATATACAAACTAATTCAGGTCGACTCCAGCAAAGGTCTTTGGCGTCGGATATCCGGAACGAGGATTTGGGCGATCAGGGGATAAAAGATTCTTAATGTCACATAAACAGTGGATTAAACATATTTATTTTCTAACTGTAATTAACAATCATTGTTTTATTTATCTATTTTTGTTTTAATTAGAAGTTCAATTGTTATCCGAAATGGCTTCCCCCCCCCCCCCTTTAGTTCGGTTAACCGGGGTTTTAGAGAATTGAAAAGCAAAATTTAACGTCCATAATAGTTCATAAATCAAGAGAAAAATAACAACTGGACAGTAAATATGCCTTCTCACACTGAGCCAACATCAACGGTAATCCTGAACAGCTGTTTCATTCTTATTAGGAATCATCAGCTGAATTTACCTTTGATAAATTCTGCTGATGATTCCTAATAAGGATGAAACAGCTGTCCAGGATTCCTATTGATGTTGACTCAGTGTGCAAAAGCATATTTACTGTGCAGTTGTGATTTTTTTCTTGAAAAATCTATATTAAAACCTAAAAAGTACATACTAAAATGTTTTGGGGGGGATTGGATGACTAGGGTTTACGAGTTCAAAACGATTGGGAAAGCTGAAATGGATTGGTAAGAAAGCTAGACTCGCATTGTTGATGTACTTATTAAATACTGAATGTATAATACCGTGCTATATTTTAATGAAAAATTACGTTTAATATTTTATTAAATAACATTAGAAGTAGATTAGATTAAATCTATTTTTAATTCTTTCCTGTTATTTTTTTTCAAGTAAAAAAAGATAAATTTTGTTGAAACCATTTCCTTTGGTTTCGGTTGGTGATTTTTGAATGTCTCTGAGCTCGCGGAGGTCGAACAACACCTAAATATGGTGATCCTGAACAGTTTTGAAATTTAATTGAGTTTCCTGTGTGGGATTGCTTACTTAATTGAGTTTAAAGGAATTTGGATCCGTATTAGCAAAGCGGTAATCTCATTATTCCTAAATGGCCCATGTCCGTTGAACTCCGGACAAGAATTAACCGAATCAGGTATTTTTCGGCAAATTAAAACGTGTTTCCGTGTTGTATGGATGTTGTTTTAACTTTTAATCTTGTTGTAGAAGTTATTCAAGCAATTGATTGCAGGTGCTATATATTGACAATTGATCAAAGTAAATAGATTGACTTGATAAGTTTATTGGAAAATGATTTCCAAATAATAAGGGGCAATTTCGATTAAATCTGTTTGATGACAAACTTTACAATTGGAATTCTCGGAGGAATTCTGATCCACAAGTGTATTGAAGGATTCGATTTTGTTGTCAAAGCCTAATTCTTTCTTAGTTTCTTGATTTTTGGAGCCAGAATCTTAGGATCCGTCTGTAGTGGGCAGCTCGATGAAGGTCACTTTCGCGGTACACAGTAATGAACACATCGCGGAAGTGTTCACAAAGAAATGATATTAATATTACTCTCTTAGCACTCTATTAAATAATAGAGTCTATTAAATAATAATGATAAGTCTTTACGTGCCTAAGTGCACTTACCAATCTGCATTTACCAATCAAGGTCTTGTAACATTATTTGAATCTGGTTTCTAAAAAAGGTCATAATCATAGTCAAAACAAAAAAGGAACATTCGAGGGAGGACCTCAGATTTAGAGCTGAAAAGAAGTTACATAAACATCGAGTACTATACAGGGTGATTCTAAATTCATAGGATAAACTTTAAGGGTGATAGGACACATTTTAGCTGTCGCGTTGACGCGGTAGAGAGCGCTGTTTGGTCGTTGACGATACCTGCCCAAAGATTGAGAGAGATTCGTTGCTGGTAAGCATACGCCGTAAAGCGTGTGGATTTGCGTTTGCCCACACATGAGTATTGTGCATATTAAACATTCCCTTACGTGTAAACAATGCTTCATCTGTGAAGAGTACATGTGATGGAAAATCCGACTACATGAAACTGCGGCAGAAGTCTACGCTCCGAGGATAATCCTCAGCTTTCAATGCGTGAATTCTCTGTAAATGAAATGAGTGTAATTGCTACTGGTGAAAAATTCTCCATTCCTTGGTTTGGCTTACATCTACGCTACGTGCAACAAATCTGGTGCTTGCCGGGACATCCCTGAACCTGTCGTAGAATGTAAACGCGACAGTTGCGGACATACATTGCTTGAAAAAAAAAAATGTTTGTCTTAGTGTTTCTCCTCCCCCCCCTTAAAGTTTGTCGTACGAATTTAAAATTATCTGTATATATTAGATAACAATTAGCGGATTCAAAAATAGAAATTTTTGAGAAGTACTTATTTAAAATAACAGTTTTGTCTTTTTATATTAATTATTAATAATTGATTTCTTATTCCTAAGTTGAAGTTAAACATAGATCCAAACCATATTAACAATATTAACTTTTGCAACCTTATGAACTTTAAGTTGATTTAGGTTTTCAGAAATGCTTTATAACCTTTCATTAAATGCCAAAATAGTTTTATTTGGTCGGTCGATAGCCATAATATACACCCACACAGCTGTCATTCGTGATATCTAAATTTAGCGATGATAAGAATATTACGAGCTGTTAATCGTCAAACCCTCCCACAATATCGATCCAAAGACTGACATTAATTAGGGTCTGACTTCATGAATGAAGAGATGATAAAATGTCAATAATTTATGCCCCAAGTCGTGAGTAAGATTCATTTCATAGGGTTTCAAATTCGATATTAATTTTGCATTAATTGGGCTAATTATTCCCCGAACATCAATCCGTTGAAAGAAAATCAATAAAAGATTAATTATTCGTGAGTATTTTAGGGTCATCTCTTGAAAACTGTCACAACTTCATAAACTTTTAATGAAATACAACCACATTAAAATTCTTCTTCTTTTCCTCTTCTTTTTTTTTATTTTTTATTATTATTACTATCAAAATATATTTTATAGTTAGTGTCACTTAATTTTATAATAATAAATTATAATATCATTAAAAATAAATGTAATATTTAAGAAGGAACGTTTCGTAAGGATACGACCAATCTTCATCAGGAAGAACATGCATCGTCTTCTGTGACGTCGTGCGTGTCTGGCCATGAAAGCGTTCTTATTGTCATTATACAACTTGTCTCTTATTCGTTCGCATAAATTTACGTAAGTTTGTTTAATCACACATAAAGGAACTCTTCAGAGGTTTTTTAGATTCGTCAATAATAAATTATGCTAATTTATGCTAATGAGAACCGAAAAGTAAAAATTACAGTCGGACCTCTATTTAACGAACCTCTATTTTGCGAATTTCTCTATTTTGCGAACTTTTCTTTGGAATCAAGAACATTTTGCTAATTTCTTTGTAAAATAACCTCCAAATAGCGAAGTGCATTTTCTATTTAACGAACTTTTTCGTGGTATTTATTTTTTTTTTTCTCCTTGAAATGTTTTTGTTATTAATATTCCCTTAGAGGAAATGAAAAAAATGTGGATACAGCTGAGGGAAAAAGAAGAAATTAACGATGATGTGCTGTTTGATGATTATCTTTCACTTGATTTTGAAGTTGAGACCTCGGAAACACAACTGAATCGGATATTTTGGACAGTGTGAAAAATAAAAACAATATAACTATGAATTGCGATGAAGATGATGAAAATGGATACGATCATGATACAGAAATCAAAAAACCTTCATATGATGAAATGCTAAAATCATTTGAAACAATCCGACGTGGATTACAATTTGAAGAAAATACTGAAGGGGTTTTTGGTGCATCGCAAAGATGCGAGACGTACTATGAGCGAAAACGCTTTGTCAAAAAAAAAAAAAAATTAACAGACTTTATTGGTAAAATTTAAGTACACATGTGGTAATATATGCTTTATGTCATTAAAATTATTACTTTTTTAATAATATTGAATAATAAAAGGTGTATCTCTATTTAACGAATTTTCCATATAACGAACTTTTTTTCGGGATTTAGCGACTTCGTTAAATAGAGGTCCGACTGTATTATAAATGTAAAGTTTACTGTATGAAATGTTCTGCGCGCAAATTTGCAATTAAATCTGGTAAATTATACATTTAAAATTTAATATTAATATATATTAAAAAAGTTAGACTCACAATAATTCGGTTTTGGATGATCTTTGTAATTTTAATTAAGCGAAATCCAACAGCATCAATTTATAAAATAAGTTAATTTAAGTTGGTTTATAGTTCTATGTGTTTGTAGCTGTATTTCACATTTTAACATTGGTTATTGTTACATTTGTTTTTCAAGGGTAATATTAAAATGTGGTACAGCAATCTATTTGATTAATGTTAATGTTGTTCTTTTTATATAAGTTTTACATAAAATAAATATTTTTTTAATTTCAGTGCAAATAGAAATTCAAAGTTCCTTCTCCACATTTGCAAACCGAAATGAATTTGTGGATGATGGTAATTTAAATTTTAATGACAGATGTATGATATTGATTTAGGGCTGCACAAATATCCGAGTGGGTGTTTTGATTGCCGTTTAAGGGTGCGTTTACCGTGAGCAGATCAATGAACACACGACTGATTGAAAGGAACTTCGCGTCAGTTTTTACTCGGAAAATTTGAAGTAAAAATCTTATTTTCAGCGATCTGTGCAGGGTGACTTCTTTGTGCAGTCATCGATGTGGCCATCGTAAACGAATCCCAACGCTACTCCTATAGTAGCTTGGGCGCAAGCCACCTGCTGTCTGTAAACTCTTTGAATTTTAAATCTAATGAAGTTGTAGTCGTTTGAAAAGAAAGTTGATGGGTGTTAACGGTATTATGGGAATTAACATATTGCGTCTCATTTCCGTCCAAAACCAATTTAAAGCTTGGAGTAACTTAATGTTAATGTCGGTTTCAATTAAAAAAAATGTTTCGGTTAATATAATTAATAGAATTTTAGTATTTTTAATTTTTTTAGTAATGAAGAATATGTCCTTTTGTAAACCTTAAGCATTAACAAAGATAAAATATGTTAATTATATATTAACATACAAATTGTTATATTCACTTTTAAGATGATATGAAAAAGAACGCAGGATGTTAAAGCTGTTTGGAGGCACAACCGAGTGGTCGAGGCGATGGCCTGCATTGCGGCTAATACTCCCGAACCTGGGCTCTATTCCGGCGCGGACTTGGAGGCTTCCTTCCTTCTTTCTTCTGTGTGTTTCTATCCCTTTGAATGACTTATTCTCGATTTCATACCTTCTTCTTGGCGCAACTTAGCCTCTGTAGCTCTTGCCCATTAAAAATCGAAATGTGTGAGCGATCAAAGAAAGAGTGTACGCTAACAGAAAAAAAGACCGAGAGGAAGACCATGGAAATTGCGAAGAGACCATGGACATGAAGTTGGTGTCCGTAAAAGTCAAGCATTTCGCTTATTCATCAATGCGTGGGGTGTAGATTTAAGCCTACACAGATGCAATGAAGACCACGTCCTACATCTGTTTCAGAAACGAGTTTGAAAATATCTAATTACTAAGAAAGCTCGCAGGAGCTCTTACCTCCTTATCCCGTAGCTTCCAATGAAGGTAGGCATACGAAAGATAGAAGATCCTGAGATCACAAATCTAACGGAGATGAGCTGAAAGGGTCAGAAGTCCAGTTCGGCGCTTGTCCGTCCGACACCTAACACGACAGAAGGGTCAGGTAAACAATCCTGGAAATCTTCTTCATTCTTTTCTAACATATATATATATATACACAATTAAATAAAAAAACTTCTAATTACTTGAAAAATATCTTGATCTTCTTCAATATTTGTCTTTTTGAGCAAAAGACTTCTTCAGGAATTACAGTCGAGGAAAAGACGTTAAGAATACAACATTTAAAAAATAACAATCCACGTTTTAAATCCTGGAAATAATCCAGACAAAAAAAAAAATCCCTTAGTTGGGGATCGAATCGACGGCCCAAGCACATTTGAACTGTCAGGCTTCCTTTCAATATTTAATTATTCATTTAATTATTCTTTATTTACAAGGTAATATACATTTTTAACGTGTGCGTAATGTATAATTAAAAGGATATAATAGACAATTAATGTCGAACACATAATTGGTTTAAAAACTAAGTGTAATTAAAAACATTCAAAATACATTACTATACAGGAAAGCTTTCGAAGCCCACAAGTCAAGGATTAACAATGACGCCATGTAGGCTTCGAAAGCTTTCCTGTATAGTAATGTATTTTGAATATTTTTAATTACTTTTTAAACAACTGGGTGTTCGGCGTTAATTGTCTATTTACAAGATAAAGTTAAGACTAATATTTCGTTAAATACTTCACTAGTAACAGTCAGATATGTCCTCTAAAGACCCCTTTACCTTTGCAATGGCTGTTAGTTTTAAATTTCTATTTAACATCCAAGAGAATCATTCCAATGTTGTTTTCAAAGGCATTCAAAACCTTGTTACAACATTGTCATAGTATTTCTTCTCGAATGTAAGTAAAAAATTAAAAGAAAAAGAATGTTTTAATGGATTTCTTTCGTGCCTTGAATGATAAGGACTCTTTCACAGCTGACAACCTTCTATTGGAATTCTCCAGAATTCTCACACACCTACGATAAAACGGCGGGAAACATCGTTGAACGCTAATCACGAAATTCCTTTTCGTAACATAAATTGTACTGTTAATCCAAAGACTATTATTAAAGCTGAAGGGATAGTATCTCTTGGGATAGCCCTAACGAAAAGATTCTTTCTCCAAAAGGAAATTTGGATTTATTCGAATATTTTGAGTTTATTCAGTAAACTGACTTTGCCCTGGAGAAGGAAATGCAATTGCCTTTGAAATACAATCAATTTCTATTAAGAGATAGAATTACAAGCATTTCATCAAATGTAGACTCCCTTCAACAATAAAAAAATCAAATATGCATTTAAAACTATTTTTGAGAAAGTACACAGCAATTTGTTGTATTTAGGCAGATATATTCACTGCAAAAAACCTAATCGAACGCCAAAGTAATCCCTATTTATTTATAAAATTATTGTTGCCAGAGGCATAACATTCCAAGCTCAAAATAGAAAATTAAAAATAACAAAACAGTAAATATGCATTTATATACTCGTTATTGCCAACATCTGCACGCTTTTAACTATATAGGCTTTTAACTATAGGCCTATATTTGTAACACACTAAGGTTCAGTACATTACTTATATTAAGTTGATTTCGAATTAAACAAAAAAAATTGCTATGAATTCGGATTATTTGCTCATTGTACTCACTATAGCAATTTGGTGTTGTTTTGTATTAATAGTCTAAATATTATGTTTAAGCTCTTTTTATTTCATCAAATAAATGCAAATATTCTACAAACACTATTGTATATAATACGTAACAACAAATTAACGTGCGGAAATCATAGTCACATCACAACGCGTATAAAGATTCACTGACCAAAAGGTCCTTTATAAACTAAGCGTCTGCTAGCGGGGATTAATTGATTGGCCTATTTTTTTTTTTTATATTGATATTTTGATGTTTTATAATATGATGTCGTTGTTTGGTTGAATTATGATTTATTTATGTCTTCTGAGTTCACTGAGCTGTAGATACTGGGCGAATCCAACTGATGACGGGTGTGAGTCTGTCTTGGATTCCCCGTATCAAACATTATAAAAACAGCACAGTGAATCTTTATTGTGATATTACTGTGATGCTCGCGAGTATATTTATTTGTATAGGTGTATTTAAATTTCCAAAAATTACTTTTTTTGTTTTCTCTCGAGTTTTCCTTTCTATATTCGCCCAAGGTTTCAAGAACAGTTTGACTGAGAAACTTTGCTCTATTTGATTTCCAGGAGAAAATAAAGACACCTGCCATCCTTTCATATGATATTCCCCGCTCTTTTTTTTTTTTTCTTTTGGAGAGAGGAGAAAATCAAAGCCGGAAGAGGGGAAAAAAATTAAAAGAATTCTGGAGTTCAAGACGGAAAGTTCAAAAAAAAAAAAAGCAATTTACACTCAGAGGAAGAGTAGATGGATAATTGCGAGTGGGTGGGTAATAAATTAGAAAAAAAAAACCTCATGTCAGAGGGATATGTAAATGGATTGAATTGAGTGGTTCTTCCAACCTGTCACTCCCCCAAATTACCAAAAGGAAAATAAATTTTGTATGTTTTAAATCTAGAAGAGAAAATAAAAAAGATAAAAAGCAACGTCATCAATCTTACAACTTTACAAGACGAGGAAAAGAAATTCTTAAAACAAAAATAACTTAGCTACCCATAATACTTTATTTTCCAAAACTACTGCTTACTTATTATGTATAAACAATGCAGAAGTGAAATCAATAATCATTGATGATTAGAATTCTTTTAAAGGTTCATCCTAAATAGACCACATAAGCAGCACAATGTAATACATACATATAAGTACTATGTTTATTCCCTATTTCGTTGATACTAACAATGCTTAAATTTTCCTCGATCTGTAATATTTTTTATTTTTTATTATTTAGCAATTTATATACGTGATTATTTGTAGTGGGGTATTTGTAGTTTTGTTTGTTAGAGGGAATAAGTTCAAATTTTCTCTGGCATAACTACATTATCTGTTCTCGCATATCTACAATTTTTCATTATACTTCGAGAGGACACCCCCTCCCATCTTAAATACGCATTTAGAGTAGGGTTTATCAAAATGAATATAGTGAGATAACGTCACGAATGGAGAAAACACTTCTAGCCGATGACATACAGTGTGGCTGGAAAATTCCCTTACCCTTTTAATGGTGGTGATATTTTAAGAAAATATTTACACAGTAAGTGTCCAATGCTACTGTGTGTTCGCCATCAATGATCTACACACAAGTTCATACGCTACCACGTCCTACTTGACATTTTTTTGGAGCATGTCCGGTATAATGGTTCGAAATGCTCCTCAACTGCATTGCGCAATTCTTCATTTGTAGCATAACGACGTACAGACACGTAGGCCTTGATGATGCCCCATAATGAGTTGTCAGGCGTCGTGAAATCAGTACTTCGTGGTGGCCATTTCAATGGAGTTGGCGATGCTGGAGTATCGCGACCAA
Organism: Thereuonema tuberculata; assembly: GCA_023159025.1. Classification (NCBI taxonomy): domain Eukaryota; kingdom Metazoa; phylum Arthropoda; class Chilopoda; order Scutigeromorpha; family Scutigeridae; genus Thereuonema; species Thereuonema tuberculata. The sequence continues at coordinate 8,992,322 of JAFIDM010003189.1, read as the reverse complement.
TCCAGCATCCTGGAAAATGTTCATAAAGAAACCCGCGCATAGTAAGAGCGAAGTGAGCAGGTGCCCCGTCCTGCTGTAGCCATACGCGTTCCAAGCTACATGTCTTCAAGCTGTGAGATTAGCCATGTTTGGTAAAATGCGTTAATAAATTTCGCCATTATCATGACTGTCAAAAAAATATGGTCCAGACACATGACGTTCACATTTATTATTACATAATAAGGGGTACGGGAGCTGTAGATTATTATTTGCAGGAATAAACAAAACAATAAAATCTGGTTATTTAGTAGGCTTACATGGGTTTGTCATTTACCTACAAAAAAAAAAATGGTAAATTGTCGTTTGTTAACAAAATACATTAGAAAAACATTTTCTTCAGGTTTCGTTAAATCTTTTTTTTTTATAGATCGTTTTGATTTATTTTAAATAATTTGAAAATTCACATTTTTTTTTTCATTTTGTTTTTGATATGTTTTTGACGTGTTTTTTTGCAGAGATACAGAAAATCTTGAAATATTCAATGACATTTGTTACTGTTTGTGTCACAGACCATTTATTACTATAATGTAAATGTTTTAAAAATAAAATAAAATACTAAGGTATTTAATCATTTAATTTTCTGTACCATCAGAAAATATCAGTTTGTTTGTTTTTGGCATTTTTAATAGATATATTACTATTTCTTGTGATATTTTAATTCCCAACTGATTATTATGTCTTTTGAAATAGTTGAACGTTCTCACCAAGGTCAAACAAATTGTTTACATATTACGTAACAAAATAATTTGAGGCGTCACAGCAGCCATTATATATACTTATATATTAAAAAAAAAAAGCACCACGGTCTCGCCGAAAATGGACATACAAAAATAGAAGTTTAAAATAAAAATTAAAACAAAAATATTGAATGATACATAATATAAAATAATTGCAGGATAAATTTTAAAACAGATTAATGCTTTGTTATGTTGTTCCGAAATTTCAATTAAAATTTATTCAATATCTAAATTTTTTAAATTTGCAATTTAATATATTAGGAAAAAAAAAACTGTAATAACTCCAAACGTCATTCTTTGCTGTTGATTGTCCGTAATTTCTTCTTGTGTAGAAATCAGAAATTGAAATCTAGTTTTTTATTCTTTAATTTAATAAATTTAGAATTTGACAACAGTTTAATTGGAGTTTTTAGATTAAAGTTAACGCTGTACCTTATTTTTTTGCTTATTTATTCTGTTGTTGTCTTCCCCGGTGGCTGCTTTGGAAGCGCCGTTACCGGTTCAGCCTCATTACCCTCGAAAACCACCAAGCCCAGAGCGTCTCAGCGGGCAAATTGCCTCGGCGGTAGTGTGGCCATCTTCGTTGCTAACTCTTTGTTGTGGAGTTGTTTACATGCATTGATGTCCCGTGAGATTAATAAGCGTTATATTTTTAAAGCCCTACTGTTTGCCAAATGTTGTGGAAAATGGGAGGGTTGGAAAGACGCTGCTTTGATATTATAAATGTTGATGTTTTCACAGTCTATTACAAATGTATAAAAGTCCAACTAAAAGATCTGTGGCTTTTTTTTAAAAAAAAATCGAAAAATTATTTTGTAATTCTTGTCTTTTTAATTAAAAAAAAAAGGTTAGAAATTTAGTAAAATTTGAACTATCTCTTTCATGAGTTATTATCTCAATTCAATGTATAGTTGTTATTACAATTAAGTTTAGTAATTTTTAATTTAATTTAAAATAATTGACATTTTTTTATTAGGCTATAGTTCCTTTGGTTCTACAATGAGAAGCAATTGTAACAATGGAATCATATGGAAGCAATATTTTATTAATGTGAAAGCAGTTTAAAATATATATTTTAAAGTAGTAAATAAAGCAGTAATTAAAATGAACTTTACATTTTTAGCAAGAAATAAATTAAATGAAGAATGTAATGTCATTAATTCCTTCGAACTCCAATCCATTGTCTTCCCGCAGATTTCGAGTGTTCTTCGATTATTAAGAATGACAGCTGGATTCTTAGGTCTGCTGATGTCACTCACGTGAGAACTCACATCAGTGGATTCAAGGAGATCTTTCAGTCCCACAAGTAGAAACTGATGCGGTTCAAATCCCCCTATAGTAAATGCACTGAAAATTCAACAGATTATAAAGAATTGGAAGCAGAGAATAAACTGTGAAAAAAGATTTAAATTGTCATCAGTTAAATCAACATCAATACTGAAGATAATACGGTAGTAATAGAAACAATATCTATCATTTACAAAACAATATCACAACAATGTAGTAATTTTATATATATTTCATTATTCTCAATAATTATACAGTAAAACCCCGTTATTACGCTCCCGCTTATAGCACTATCCCGTTCTTTACGCTCCTTTTGTTCGGTCCCTGGAATTTTCTATATATCTCTGTATACTTTTACCCTCTTATAACGCTTCAAATCCCGCTTTTAGCGCTTTTTTTATATCGGAAATTTTGTATCGAAAAGAAATGTAACACTGTAAAGATTCTTTTTTTTCCCTGGTAGGGGGGAATCTTAGAACTCTGTGAAGTGCGGGTCTGTGATACAGTAGCGCAAAATGTTGAAGCGGAAATCCCTTTCTAAAAGTGAAAATTGTAATACTCCGTAAGTACGACGAGAATTCTACAGAAGTCAGAAGGATTTCGCAGAATCTCTAAGAATTCCCTCGTCCAGTCTGCGAACAATAATGAAAAACAGGGATACAATTACCGATGCAGCGAAGGGTTGTTGCAAACGTAAAAAAGTAAAGAATGCACTAAATGTGCTCCAAAAATATATTAGTATTGCTCCTAGTGGTGTATCAATTGACGTTAATAGCTACCTGAACCGCATTGAAAATGTTGTAATTCATAACAGTAGCACACACACACGGCAAACCACAATCAAAGATTTTTATTTCAATAGGAAATAAGCTCATATTTGCACTATATCTATTGCAGAATCAAGTATGACACCTGTAAAATGGTGTCCAAATCTTTCCCCATCAAATAAATCATTTCCCGTCTATAGCGCTATCCCGCTTATTACGCTTATAGGTCATGGTCCCTTGACGAGCGTAATAACGGGGTTTTACTGTATATTATAAAAGCGTTATTTTGTCTGTCATAAGACTTTACGTTTTTCCAATTTTGTGACCAAACTATAAGAGATAGATTAGTCATGTAAATGGATAAAATGTAGATCTTTTTAAGACAAACAAAATGCTACAAAAATCTTTCGAAACAAGTTTTTGGTTTCCAAGATGGCGCCTTTTAAAGGGTCAAATTTTGACTTTTTCTCAATTTAAACGAAAAGTATAAAAGATGGAAGAGAACACTATATTGAGAAAATGTTGGTATTTGAAAGTTCTATCGAACGATATATCACTTATTCACAAACGCTTCAGCGTTTGCAAGATACATGCAAAAATGTGAATTTTCGGTGTGTAACGCCGACCCGCAATACATCCGAGTTATTCGGAGAAGCCACAACGGGCTGGGAAGTTATATATTCTCCGACGATCGCAACATTAATTTGCTAAATAAATAAAGTTTTTTTTTTTTGAATGCTGTATATGCAAGGGTTCCGGAGCGAAGCGACGTTACCTGGCTATTATTATTATTTATTATAAAAACGTATATTATAAAACGTTATTCTGTCTGTCATTTTGTAAGCAAAATGCTGAATTACAAATTACTAAAATGTTACTGAAATAGAGAATCTATTTATAAAAAATGAAAATATATTAAACAACTGCCCAACTATACTGATTGGCGACGTAAATATGGATATTTTCAAAATGAATAAAAACAATGTAGTACAGAAATACGTAAAACGTATGTGCAATAATGGTTTCAAAAATCGTCTTTACGGAACAACAAGAAACTGTACAATTCATGGAAATACGAAAACAAATATAGATCATATTTTCATAAATAAACATGATATCAAAACACCAGGAATAATATGTAAAGAACGAATCCGATAACAGTGAAAATTGTTAATATTGTTCACATTGAAAATGAGAAAATAACACATCCAAATATAATCTATAAAGAACTAATCAATGATGTTAACAAAACAAAATTCAGGAAAATCTACATATATAAAAAGAAAAGTCCAGACTCACTCACTCACTGACTCATCAACGCTCACCCCAAACCCTTGGATCTAGGAAGCTGAAATTTTGCACAGAGGTTTCCTTTATGATGTAGACAAGGAATAAGGCCGGATTTTTCGAAATTCGGGATAGGGAATAATCTGGCAAACTGACGATGAAGTGTATGGCGGCAACCCCAGGTGTTTGGCGCCAACCCGCAATACACCTGAGTGTTAAGTGGAGAAGGGCACAACGGGCTGGAAAGTCGTATATTCTCCGATCTCAATATTAATTTGCTAAATAAATATTTTTTTTTTTTTTTTTAATGCTATATACGCAAGGGTTCCGGAGCGAAGCGACGGTACCCGGCTAGTAATAATAATAATACTCTAATAATCAACAATAGTCTAATTATACAGGATTATTATTATCTTATAAAGGTTTTTATCCAAATAAAAGACGGCAAAATAAATAACAAAATAGTTGAATATAATAACAACTTCACACATTCTAACAATGCGAAAATCGCCATAAGCCAAAAGCATGTAACAGTATTATTAACAAAAGTTATGATTTAGAATTATAAGTTTTCAGCGTCGATCTATCAAGAATCTTAGATGTAAAGGTGTTTTTTATTTTATTTTTTAAATCTCCTAAGTTTAAATAAACAAAATTCACTGGCAAATGCAAAAGACTGCAGGATTTGGAGTTAAAACTTCGAATTTGGTGAATTGGTTAGAAAAAAAAAAAGATAATAGTACCGGTAACTAAAACATAGAAATGATTACTAAGATACAATAAGATATTATTAAAAAATAAGAAATTTAGAAAACACATTATTTTCTTAGGAAAGATTAGAAACATTAATTGTGGGTCTATAGTGAAAATAGTTTTGTATGATGAAATCGCTACTGTATAATGGATGAAATTGCAACTATTTGCCTTTTTAATGTTGCAAATATTCATGATAAAAACTGTTTTCTCTTGATTTCTTGTTTTGATTTATTGCCATTTAATAATGAAACTTAAGGTACGCTAGGATAGGAACCACCCTGTGTTTATTTTGTTTGTTATGTTCTGTTGGTATATTAGGACTCTACCCACACAAAACGAGAGACTCTAAGATAGCAATTACCTTCCCATTTCTGTTCGACGATCTTTATTAGCAGTTGTGTAATTTCCATAGACGAACGTTTATTTAGAAGGAAATCGCCATCGGTTCTGGTTCATTTTCAGAAATTTTGCTGATCATTGGTGTCCCACAAACGCGACACAGTTCCTATCCCTTTCGTTCCTAGTGGAAAATTCCTTCATTATTTCGTAAACAAATATACTTTTCTCATTTCATTTACGTAAGATATATTTCAAGACATTCCTGAACATTTTCAGACAATTACAATGCTGATGCGTGTTATAGGTTTTCTTGAATGTATTGTAGAGAGAAAAAAAAATGTTTCATCGTGAAACTCATATTAAAGAAGTGAGTAGCCACAAATATAAATTTGTATTTTATATTCTTCATTTCCTGAAAATTAATGAAATCCACAAATACTTATTTGAGCTGCCAAATCATGATATCGAAGCATACACAGTTGTTGACAGTTGATTATAATAACTCGTGAATGAATGTATGTATTTTAATTAAACATGAATAGAAATTTATTATTTCATTTCTAATGCTTTTTTATTTTATTTTATTTTATTTTATTGTATGGGATTTTTTATTGTTGTCAATTTTAAGTGCTAATTTCTCCACCAGGAACTAACAAGGAAAATTTTTCAATGCAAAAGTGCTTTCGTCCGTGAATTAAATTCCTAAGAACTATTTATCCAAGTGAAATTCTAAGGATAAATTTTGTTTAATAAAAAAAAAAAAAATCTTTTTGAATTTCGATACAAATTAGGCCTACAGTTAAAGAAGCTAGAAGGGGAAAAAAATAAACAAAACAAACAAATAGCTAAACAAATACCCCCACTAGTGTACGTAGTCCTTGGGATCGCTGGAGGTAACACTCTCCGGCGTTCCATAACCAACGGGACTAAGGTGAGGTCAGTCCTATGCCCGCCCGTCTTAACCTTCGGAAAAGAAACCTGGTATCCATTTAATAGAGAGCTGGGTGAACCATAGACTCGCTTTGAGATGAAATATCTTGGGGAAAAAACTCCTTGACCTCCGACTTGAATTGAACCCGACTCCTTCAGTACTCTATTTTATCACTGTACCACAAACACATTGAACTTTGTCTTAAAACGTAGTAATGCCTTAGCTCAAAATTATTTAGGCTACATGGGAAATATGAAATACTAAATGAATGTTACTGAATATGATCTCTTTGATTTGGAATTCAAACTGAAGAGGTAATTTCTCGAATTAAAGCGTAATTATCTCTATAATTATGTAAAAAACTGAAATTTCATGTTAAAATTATTTTAGACATTTTCTTTTGAACTTTTATTTTTACACCTTAATACTAAAGGCATTTGAAACGCCAATTATTGTAAGAAAACCGTTAAAACATGTGAAGTTTGTTGTATTCTTACGATAGAGCGCTGTTGGTAGCGTCTGCTGCTGGTTTCCTTCCCATAAAAATCGAAGGCAGTCGATCCTTTGTTATCAGACAATACCAATTGAGAAAGGCAGAGGAAATTTAAGACTGGCACGAGGAAATTCCATCGTAAATCCAATATTCGTTCCACATTTTTCTTCTTTCTCTTCCCTTCGTCGTGTTTCGTTGTACAGATGTGCATTGACAGGAACGTCTTGTCTAGATCACAGTCGAAAATACTCATTTTCAGGAGTGTAAAGAAGTTCGAAATAAGCTTATCTGTATATATATAAAAAAGGAAATTTGTTCTCAGGCGAGTAAATCTACAGAAACTACTCTTCTATTCTAAGGAGACTCAATAGATAATTAATTGATGTTACTTTAAAATATCATTCAAGTTCCTGAAAACATCCTCATTTACAAAATACAATGAGTCTCTCGGCGTCCTCTCCTGCACTGCGCTATCGATAGCTAGGGGTAACAATTTTAAACTAAGCAGTATTCTAGAAAATAAGACCTTTACGTTTGCATTATAAAAGAAACTTCACTAGGTTTACATTGTCCTAGCACTAAGGAACTTGAAGTTACAGAGAAGCATTTATTATGGGAAGGATTCCTCAAAGTAATTTTATTTGAAATTAACGGAATAAGAATTTACTGGGAATTAAGTCTTCGCAAGCTAAAATGGCTTTACAGACTAGATTTTCAAACGTTAAAGGATTCTTAAAATTCTTTCAATTTACAGTCACTAATCTATATCTATATCTATAAAAGTCAAAATTTGTGTGTTCTCTGTTAATCCCAAGGGGTTGAAAAAGGGGGAAATCTCTGAAACAGCGTCACATATGCACCTGGTAGCCACAATGTTAACTATACAGATGTTGTTCTACAACGCTTGGGAAAGGTTTGATGTGATAGGGTTGGAGAACAGGACTCCCCCACCCTCATTCCCTCCCGGGAACGCCGGAAAGTAAAACTATTTTAAATAAAAAAGCTTTTATATATATTTATATATATATATATATATATATATATATATATATATATATATATATATATATATAGTTTAAAATATCAAAAGTTTTGCATAAATTATATATTCCATGTATATAGTTAAGTAGAATAGATTAAAAACTATTTGTATAGCAAAACAGGTGGTTATTTAAATTATTTTTGAGATATTTCTGTATTGTGGGATGTATTTTGAAATACATGTCACATGGGAGCTCGATTTTTAAATTTCACAAGTATTTTAGATTATGCTATATAAAGTATGTTTTTTTAAGATTCCCTCACTCGACAAAGATATTATTTTATTGAACCAAAACTGGTAGTCCTTTTTAACTTGTATATAGTTTTATTTTTAAGTTATTTTATAAATTAAGTGCGTCGGACCATCTCACTGTTCAATTACTTCTTTGCTCACGTAAAACAGACTCTCATTAATTTTAAATAATTTGGAAATTATGCCTAAAAACACAATATTAATGGAAATTGCTTTTGTTTTATTTGAAGCATACAGTAGAGCCCCGCTAATCCGAATAGGAAATTTCTAATAATCCGAACAGTGTTAAAGTTCAGATGAAATACAATAACATACACAACACTATTGCAGGAAATCAAACGAAACTATTGTAAGTGAAACACTTAAAAGGGAGTTGAATTGCTCAGCTTTTTCTCTTAAGGAACTTCCTTTTTCTCTTGGTTGTGTAAACAGAGTTTCTTGCCAAACGCTGACACATTTGAATTTCCCCGTTTTTCGACAGTATAAGTACATGTTTCTGCACAAAACTGTTCAATTTGAGCTAAAACGGTTCTTTTTTCCAATCGCTGAAAGTAGCTTTTCCGACACCAAACTCTGTAAATTCTGTTTATTCTCATTTTGTATTTTTACTGTAAATTAAAATAAATATTTTTATTGTATATTGTAATAAAAATGTTAAAATATAATTTTTATTATATTATAAAAAATATAAAATATTATTACTGTAAATAAAGACGTTTTAATAAAAACAAGATTACATTAGCACTAACTCAATTGTTACTTACAGTCCTATAGTATAATATTACTCCTCTAATACATAGAAAACAGTGGAGTAGGACTACGTAAGATTGTTACAATGAACTGGAGGTTGTGACAATAGCTCGTGCTGTGGGTATCAGGATAATTAAATAGAATAGTCAATACAAATTCCAAAGTACTTACCTTGTACGTCCTCTTACTCCGAACAATTCCTAATCCGAATAGGGGTCGGTCCCAATCGGTTCGGATTAGCGGGGTTTTACTGTACATATAAAAACAGTCACTCAAAATTCACTCAAGATTATAATCAAAAAATAAAATATACTTATTAAAATATGTATATATATATATGTATATATTTTGCTTTTATTCAAGTTAAAAAATAAAAATAAAATTTAGTTATAATGATTAGTTTGCAAATATTTCTGAATAATTCTAAAGAAAGTAATTATTTTATTATACATACTTAAGTAACTCTGATTTTTTTTTTTATATTATTTTTATTATGAGGTTAACTTTACGAGAGTAAGAAGTGTTAGAAATAATGCCTTCACGAGGCGTGTTCATCAGCACTTGAGTTAACAAATGAACATGAACTTTCGTTGTTGGTCGTTAAGAAATTCTTGCCAATCTGGCTACACACCAAAATAGCTCTGTAAGTTTTAATTTAAATTAAATAGTTTTTAATCCAAAAACTTAAATAGTTTTAATCTACAACCTAACAAGAAGAACAAGGAATATTGGGGAGGATCAAGTGAGGAAACTGGCCTCTACATACAGAAAAAAAAAAAAGCTCGTCTTAAAATTTTCGAGGAAGGGGTCCTTTAAACAAATCATCCAACCCCCCCCCCCCAAAAAAAAAAAACCAGGCAAACTCTGTATCTTGCGAGGAGGTGAGATTCCCTTATATACTCCTCCTATGTACAAACATTTACATGTTATTTACGCTCTCCTTTCAGAAAACAATGTTTTGTATAAAGGTTCTCAAAGAATGATTCTCAATTTTTTTCTATCTCCTTTCCCAGTTATTAAGGGTGATAGAAAAAATTTGAGAATCATTATTTTATTAAAAGTTTTGGACAGTTTTTTTCTTTTTTAAATACTGCTGCATTGTTTCAATTCCCTTCATAAAGAATTCTGGATACGCCACTGGCAACATTATAAGAAAATAAGAAAAAAGAAAGGAAAAAAACAAGCCGTCTTGTGAGTCGCTGGGTATAAATTCCCATGAAGTCATTGATTTCTAAATGTATTTCTTATTTACTTAGAAAACATTCATATTATTACACTTTTAAAATCAGGTTCCGGATCAAAGAGTGGATTAACTCATTAATTAATATTTTTTAAGCTGCAATTCTTTCGGATTTTTTTTTTAATGAAATTACTTAAGAAGTTCAAAAACTTTTTTGGGAGGTATTTTATCGTAATTGCTTTTCTTTATCTTTATATTTTTTTTTCCCCCTTGGATGTTGTTGTTCGCTTTTAACTTCGGGCCGCTTTTAAAGATTGGATTGTTGCCAAACAGATCTAAAAGTTCCGCCAGTGTTTCCACGCTGTCTGTAACTTAAATTGGAAACACGTGTCGTTGAGAATGGAAAGCCTCCCACACTTCCTGTGTCAAGACATGAACGACGTGATGACTCCCCTGTCAAAGCGATGAACGCAGCGCTCGTGCCAGGAGATGTCTCCGTCGTGGATCGAAACCTCAACGTTAAATCAAAACATACTTTGGATGAAGATTTTTATTTTTACGGCTGTCATTTTTACCAACTTGAGCGTTTCCGCACAAGGACGCCGAGTGGCGCTTTTCCTTCCAATCTATGTTTGTTGGAAAACCAATTTATGCAAATTGGGATTATTTGGCAACTTTGAAGAGGGCTTCCGTTGTTCGCAACTGAACTGAATTTTAAATGACCGTGTTTCTAAAGAATAATTATTCAAAATTTAAAAAAAAAAAACATGTTTCAAATTTTTTTTTCTTCTTATTTTGGAAAGTTTTACTAGCTTGCTATTGTAAAAAGTAGAAAGTGGAAATTGGTACAACAACCACTTTTGGCTTAAACATGTTTTAGTTTTCATTGCAAACTAAATGAGGTTTGTAATACTGTATAGGATGTATCAGATGGGCTTGGTCAAGCCGGTAAGTTCTTCCTGCCAACCCTTTTCGAAAGCAGTTATAAGTTTTCACAAGAATAACAGTATTCTAACACAAGGCGGACGCTGGAAAGCTTCAGCTGTGAAAACAGTGGGAGAACATGCTTCTGACGTCAGTACGAGCATTGACATTGAAAGCGCGTTAGTGACCATACGATAATTCACAATGGCAGGCAGAGAAAGTGGTGCGTTTCGGTTGACGGTAAAGCAACGTAAGTCTGTCATTAAGTTTATTTATGAGTCGAAGGGCAACATCTCTGCAGCAAGACGTTTATTATATGAGGAATAGGGTTTTTCTCCGGAACGTGAAACAATAGCTGCAGTGAAGAAGAAATTTGAAGACACTGGTTCTGTTGCAACAAAACATGCTGCGAAAGGATCACACACCACAATCACTACCGAAGAGGACCAACACATATCAAACCAGGTCATTTGATTGTTGCTACGTAATAACTTCTGAACCAGGGAACAAATCTTCCTGAACCTTAGCGAGTCTGTTTTTACAGAAAACAGGTCCTATAACTTTTCTATTCGAATAATTTTCCGAGAGGATCCATGTCAAGAAATGAGCCCTTGAAGGAAATGAAAAGACCACAGATGAAATTACATTATTTATAACAATGTTAATCCTCGCGTGCTTTGTTATAATTAAAAGTAATTAAGCAAATAATAAATAATTAAGAGTTATTTAATTCAGTTTTTATGATTTAGAACAGGTTTCTTTTGGCAGAATTTAAAAGTAAATGGAGTGTTGTATTTGTGAGGCTTCAAAGAAAAAAAGTATTCTTTTTTTTTTTACTTTTCTATGTTTAAAAAAAGTAGGTTTTAAGATCTTTCTTAGGAATTTCTTGTTGTTTTTTTTTTTTATAAGGAAGTTGAAAATCCGCATGGCGTTCTTTTCTAATGGTTCATCTGGAGATTGGGTTTGTTTATTCAATTCATATAAATTCACTTAAAGAAAAACAACAACGAAATCCTACATTAGATCAAGGAAAATGACTTGGATTAATTAGAACAGGATTAGAAAATAGTTTGATTTTAGATTTGTAATTATGAAACGGTAAATACGAAACGAAAGTGGGTTTTTGTAACATAATTAGGGAAGAAAGATTGAAATCTTACAGTCTTCAAATATTACAGTCTTCAAAATCACAATAAATACATAAATAAATAAATACATCTCTTGTTTTATATTTAGATATTGAAATTGCAATTTCTCTCTAATAATAACAATACAGTTACACAGGTGTATAGTGGATAAATTGTTTTTAATGATTATTAGTGACTTTTGGAGATTTTTGGGCTCTGAATTAAAAAATGTAACTCTAGCATCTGAGGTATTTTTAACAAAATCCGATTTCTTATAACAAAATTTTGAACAACAAACAAACAAAAACGAAGGAGTAACAAAATCCAGTGACAATTAATGGAAATAAGTGAATAAATACGGTGGTTTTCTGTTGATATCAAAGACTGATTTACCAAAAAAAAAACACAACTTAAAAATATGATTGTTAACATGTAAAATATACGCAATTTGTGATTTTGTCCACAAAAAAATTAGCGTTCTTTGCAAACATTGGAAAGAAACGTGATAGGAATTTTGAAATACTATCAATTTTTAATACTACTCATGAATGATAATATGCATCCGAAGTTAGAACAATTTTTATTGAGTTTGATTTTGTAGATTTTGGTTCTATTATTAAATATTATTTGCAGATCGGTTAAACAATATTGTATTCGTTGTTGTACCTTTGTTGTACTTTTTCTATACCAACCTATATGTTTGAACTGGTTTGCCACCGGGGGACCCCACCCTACTCGACCTTGGGACCGTCCCACGGCCGTATTTCTCATCGTCGAGTGGGGAGTTGATTTCATTCGCCTTGCTCGATTGACTGCACCAAATAAGGATTAAGACATTCATTAAGGACAGACTAACGGACAAGACATTGACATACCCACTTCCGAAGGCTTTGATTGACAAGAGAACCTTGCATTCAGCTTTCCAGAATTTCGTAATTCAAACAACAAAGAGATCTATTAGTGGAATAAATTATGTTTGTTTTGTCTGCCACAGAACATTCTTGATCAACTTGAAGGATTGCAAGTTCTTTTCTAATCAGTACATTTTGTTATACATGGTAAAGGTTGCCTTTGAGATCCCGTGATTCAAACTTGCTACGCTCTCTTCAGCCAGGGCTACGCAGATTTCAAAGGCTCAAAAGGATAAAAGTACTATATTCCTCCTTCAAAGTGATCTTTCAAAAATTAAGATTACATAAAATAAAATCTATCAAGCTTGAAACAGCTGTCCTAGGTTGACTCATCCGCTTTATCGTGATTTCTTTTCTTTAGACCTAACGTACTGTTCGGTTTCAAAGTGAGAACTATCACTGGCGGACGATTCTACCCCGCAAAGGGGTGATACGCTGAGATGGGCACTTTTCTAAGACCTGTTCTCTTTTAGTACCTGCTATTTTTGCAATAGTATTTATTCTTTCCATAATTCTTTCCCGAAAAGCGCAAATAGAATATAGCTACTAGTAAACTAACACTGATAAAAAGTAAACATCCGCTCCTTATCACCCCTTTTTTGAAGAAATCGAAGGAGACCTGACGCATGCGCAAAAGCGTTGAAGGCTCTCGTAAATAAAAACGGACAGTAGCTCTTATTTTTATTCATTTATTTATTTACTGTTTTCTTTTTTTGTCTTTGGGATCAAAAGCTTTTTGCGGATGAGCTTTCAGACACCGATGGTTTGATTTTCACAGTTTGATGTTATTTTTAGTTTCTTAATTTTATGAGGGGGTCACTTTAGTTTCTATGTCTTGTTATTTTAATTTGATAGAATATTCGATAGTTGCCGTACCAACTAAATGGAAACAATGGAAACAAAAAAAGTACTAAGTCTTTCTATGTATTTTGTGTTTCTTTTATGGTGGCGGTTTTATAAGGCTCGTACATTGATAGTTTTCTGTTTAAAAATCAATAGGGAGGCCTCATAATACGTTTACGTACAATTACAGTTTCAGGGTTCCTCAGAGTTATCGGGTTTATTGAATTTTAATCGTGGTGTGTGCTTTTTTTTTTGCCTCAAGATTATTAATTATTGTGTAGGTGTGTGTGTGTGTGTGTGTGTGTGTGTGTGTATCAATAGCACCAGTCTTTATAATAAAAAATGTACAAACGGATGTAGTTTATAATAAACTACTTCCGTTTGTACATTTTTCAGCTTCCTTTGATATTTACTTTGTGATTCATATTGTTGTATACACATATTTCGATATAAGGTTTCATTCGTAAGCTGTTCCAAGTCTTCTTTCTTTCTGATGTCTAAAGAGTAGATTTCTATACCAAGTTTATAATAGTCTTTTATAACTAATTGCAGTGCGAATACAAAAATACGGAAAGTAATAAGGAAAAAAAATTAAAGTAATCATGGTCTCGATTTAAGATTGCTACTGACCAAAATATTTTATGATAAATACTGACCGAAGATTATATTTTATTTTTATTTATTTACTTGTTTTTGATTTTCTAAAATTAATGTATTTAATATGTCAAAAAAAAGAGAGAGAAAACAATGAATTTTGGAATTTATTGTTTTGGTTTTTAGTAAATGTTTGAAATCCTTGAAATTTATGTAACAATCAATGGCCTGGGTCCGGTTTTTGTTAATAATATTTACATCAGCATAAAAAAAATACGCCTTTCTTTCCTAAATAAAAATGTAAAAGGCTGGATTTTGTAATGGAGGGGGTGGAATTACAGTCCCCAGCACCATCCCAATGGATTCCATGCACAATTAAGGATTTTAACAATGGGTCAATATTAGAAGGATCTGACTTCTATGCATCTATGGTTAAAAGAAAATCCTTTTTTTAATAAAAATAATTCAGTCCGTTAACGGGGTTGAATTGCTTTCTTTTGATAAATTTTATGGACGTTAAAGCTTTCTCCGAAAGTCTTTTTTTTTTTATTTGTTCAGTTTTTTCTTCATTGTTTAAAATTTATTATTAAAAGAATACTTTGTTCTGTTTTTGAGAATTTTATTCTTCAATTGTATAAAAATATCCGTTGGAAAAATACTTCCTCCCATTGAATATCGATAAGAATAGTTTTGGAGTAACCTTGGATTGTTCCACTTTCGTTTTGTGATGGTGAGTCATTCCCCCCTTGGATGGCATTCCCCTCTCCTCACACAAACTGGTTCTCAACCCTCTCGTTTTTGAATCGCAGTAAAATCAAGTCTCGAATCACTTACGTCAAGATTTCAAATTCGTTGTCCTTTAATTATTATTCTTAAAATTAAGATTATTCGCTTCTCCTATTTTCTTTTTGAATCTTTAACATTTCAACCAATCAGATTGATTTTTATATTTATTTTGTTCGGTCAACGGAAGTCATTGTACTTTTTGTTCCATAAGGTTTTTGTAAATAAAATTAGTCTGAGGTAGTTTATAAACCAGGATTATCTTGTTCCTTCAACCATACTTTCTTCCAACCATATTCCGGTCTTCTGGAATGTTCTGTTGCCAAATAACTAAAGAGGAAATACTTTTGATTCCTTGTTGTATTCTTGTGAACCTGTTAGAACAAGTTTCCTGATTTTACACCGATTATTTATTGCTAGAATAATTTTAAAAGCATGACGAAATGTTTCATTGGAAAACAATATAAGAAGTAGTTAAGGAGCGGTTCCCTTTCAAGTTGCTCGTGCTTCTACGATAATACAATTAATAATCATTTAGGAAATATATCTTTTTTGCATTTCAATTTCACTTATTATTTCAGTGCATTTTTATTTAACAAATGTTAAAATAATTCAGACAGGACCGTCTCTAGTATTTCTGGGGCCCTTGGCAATGTGTGAGTGTTAGTTTTTCTTATTTTTATCTTGATAGACAGAAACAATTTTTAGTGAGTTGTCATTGTTAAGTTTCTTAAATATTCTTCTTAAGTTTTTTTATCGGAATTATTATTCGTTTGACTTCCTCAGAGGCGCATATATTTTCTCTCAATTATTTATTTATTTATTTTTAAATTTGAATAGATCCGATAGGGGGAGGGGGTGATACGTTAGTAAGAGCGGTTTAGGAATTGAAAAAGATTTTTAACAATATCTTAGGATCTCCCAATCCTGGAGACTGTGGCCCAGTCACAAATTGAAATTACTACACAAAATTTTAAATTTGTAAGTTACGTAAAAAATAAGTAAAACATCAATTTACTTAAAAGTACGTCTTGTCGTAAAAACTATTTAAATGTTTCATTATTAAAAAAAAACAAAAAAAACTTAGAACTTTTTCTTCTTTTTTTTTTTTTTTTTTTGATAATTCACATTTTCCTTTGTTATGAAGTCAACTGAAATCTAATTGAGATGAGTTGCTTTGGCAGCATTAAATAGATGGTTTTGAATTTAAATTAGGGAAATTAGACTAATATTTTTGATTCTTGTAATTAACTGAGCCTACTATTCATCTGAGACATCTTTCTTTGTACTGGCATAACTCTAAAACGGTCGGACAGATTTCCTTAAACTTTTGTACAATGTTTATTTGCGATCCAATTTTAAATTGAGTACCATTATTTTGATCTCCAATCCACTCAGTTTCGAATTGATTCCTCCATGGTATAATGGATTCCTGAGTTTATTCCTAAATTAGTTTTAATTCAGAATTTAGTTCTGCAGTTCTACACGCTTATATTAACAATGAAATATATAACAGTAGTACTGAAGGGGTTACTGTACGAAAAGGGATTAATGAACATAGAGTAATTAGACTTGTTTCATCGTAGAATTATAAAAGTCCACAAATTCAGAAATATAACCAGATTTCTCTTTGGGTATATTCTTTGCCCAATGTCTCAAATATTGTGTTCGGACCCGATTCCAGATTAAGTGATTGTTCCTCAATTCTACTGTAAATACATCAAACAAGTATTTGGAACATATATGTATTTCTAATGTCCACCATAATAATTAAAAAGTTACTCAATAAAGTCAAAAGTTTGTGGAATTTTAAAATTCAGATTAACAGACATTGTCCAGACATTGTGGTTTACTGGTTAAACAAACCCAACAGAAATTGGTCCGTTATTGTAGGAATTTCTGGTAACAACAGAATATCCGAGAAAATACAAAGAAAAGTTCACGAAATATATTTAAAGATATTTAGTCAATTCTTTTCTGGATGACCGTGAAATTCAGACAGTGTGTTTTCACCGTGTTATAATCATAATATTTCATCCATTGCCTTTTTTTATTCTGTCTGGTCACTGTATCACACTACCGGCAATCCCATCTCCATGTGCGGGGGTGGGTGGCACAGAAGAGGTTGTCTTTGTCAGTTAAGATTGTAAATGTTTTATCTGGTCCGTTGGGATGCTACCCACGCACATCATTCAGCATCGTTTAGTGAACATTGAACGACTTAAATTCTGCTTCGGAGCGAAAGATGGAAAATGCTTTCTGTTTAATTGAAATACATCCACATGACCCAAATAGAATTCGTCCGCTTCATTACTTCCATCCAAAAGATTAAGGAATACATTTTAATAGAGGAGAATACTTGACAAAGAAAGAATAAGATATTAATAGTATAAGAAAATATACTTAAAATTCTTAAAATTCAAACAACAGTTGAATAGAAAACAAACAACTGTTTAGAAATGAAGACGAGATGAAGACGAAACAGTCAAGTTAAGAATAAACGCTAATTGTAATTTCTTTCCTTTCATAGATGGGATCTCAGGACAGCTGTTTCGTTGTCATTTCGTAGTATTCAGCAATAATTATACATATCTAAGACTCATTGCATTAGAAAGAAGAACGCTTATTGGTGTTATCTGAATAAATTAGAACCTTAGTTATCCATTAATATCTATATCATCTGAGGAACCCATTTTTAAGAGCTGAAATTTAAGAAAACTTAATCCGTTCTGCCTCTTCAATTTTTCGCTCGAAAAATAAAGCTCGAAAAGATATTTCTACGATAACTAACGATGAAAGATCATTTTCTTACCGTTACCGTCGACTTAGACATTTGGCTTCAGTGTTCCCTCGCTTCGCTTGCGGTTATGATGTTTTAATGTCTAGAAATAATCTAAATCAAGAATTGGTCAATTCCACAATGAAACAAAATAAAGTAAAGCAATTTTTCTACATTTCAAAATGGCCGCTGTCTCAGTTAACTCCGGATAATCGAGTTGTGCAGGAGTACCTGCAAATGGCAGCCAAAAATAAAAGAAAACAGTTCCGTTTAAAACCTTTTGCTGGATTACTACGGATGGATTCACTTTATCCAAGTTAAATACAGATTATCCAAGCTAAATAAATAAAGCTGAGCTGACGAGTGGTAGCAAATAGGAAAAATTGGTGAGCACCGTTTCTGTCACTAGAAAAATTAATTTTCTATTATCAGTCTTTCCGTTACTCGTTAAATCAAGAATTAAACATTGTAGAGAAGGGATAAAGGTCATTTTATTCTATATCGGAGAAACAGAACAAACAAAATCATTTTATCCGCCATTTTTAATGTCCCTCTTTGATGAGGGGATGAATTACATTTGACTCGCATCATTATTCTTTTAAAATTAAAGGAACGGGAAGTAATGGGTACTTTTTTTTTTTTGTCATTACCGTATTTCTGGTCTCTATTGGCATTCGAAGAGATCTCTGCTAATTCAATGGCCTCTCTTTTGACAATGGATCCGCCCTCCACTCATTTGGTGACTGAAGGGCTGGGGAAGTCAAGTACACTGAGGCGTTTCTCAATGGATGAACTTGGGAGAAAAAGATAAAACATTTTTTTTTTTTAAAGCGAAAGATAAAACTGTTTCATTACATATTCAAATAGTTATGGAAAAGAACCAAAAGGAAATGAATGGTTTCTTTACAAAAACAAGCTACGTGCCAAATAGAGTATCCCAACTATCAATTATCTGAATCACAGTTCTTCTCTACTCAAAAATAAATAAATAAATAAAATTTATCTACTAATTTTAGTATAAAAAAAGATTATTTTTTTAATAACAGAATATAGTAGTAGAAATCTTGCACAGAATATTTTAATTCTAACTATAATTTATATCCTATATATAAAATATTCTAATATAATGAAGCTCGGCTATAACACGATTGTTTATATCGCGAATTCGGATATAATGGGATTTGGTCTTGGACCCCTTCTATTTTGGAAAAGATGTGTAATTCAAAAAATAAAATCAAAGGCATAAATTAATATGTTAATTATTAATATGTTTGTTTCCTTATTATTTACAGTAATTGAGACTCTATATCACCGTAATGTCACGAAAATGCGTAAAATATACATTTTAAAAAAATACGAGAATCGCGGACTTTTTCGTTTAACCAAAATACCATAAGAAAACAGAAATACTGTATGAAGATTTTGGCTAATATAACCCATCAAAGTGTTGAAAAGGTACTGATTTATGTATTTATAGATATAAAATTCTCTCACATCGCTCTGAATGATGTAGGTAATGATCGCGAAATGGCCATTTTAAATCGATTTGGAATCGTGTGGGCGATAATAGGGTTCGAGTATACGATATTTAAAAATCAGCCTGCATTTAAAACAAAAACTGATCAAAAATTGGTGAATTTTGTGTCACCAATTTAATATTGAAGATGGAAGACAATAAGCACGAAAGACCGCATGTTTCTTTGATGACAGTCAAAAACTATTACAGCTTGGCTGGGAAGTTCTGATTCATCCGCCCTATTCACCAGATATTGCACCTTCGGATTTCCATTTATTTCGGTCTTTACAAAAATCCTCTTAATGGAAAAAATTCAATTCCCTGGAAGACACCAAAAGCACCTGGAATATTTTTTTGCTCAAAAAGATAAAAAGTTTTGGGAAGATGGAATCATGAAGTTGCCTGAAGAATGGCAGAAGGTGGTGGAACAAACCGTTGAAGACGTTGTTCGATAAAAGTATTGGTGACAATGAAAAATATGTCTTTTATGTTTACTTAAAAACCGAACGATTTTTTTTGGCCAACCCAATATATATGCATTTATTCAATATATTAAATATATACAGTAGAACCTCATTATAACGGACTAATAGGGGCTGAAGGTTGTCCGTTTTAATGAAAGTCCGGTTTATAACAAATAACTCTTACAGGGGTGTAATGCAGCAGGGTGTACATCAATGAAAGTACAATAGTTAGCTATAAAAGTGTTTGTTATATAGGCTATCAAATAAAAAAACAGCCTTCAACATAATAGGTTGAATTGAAAAAGATGTGTACGTATACACTGCCTTAATCTTTAGAACAAGAAGGTCGTGGTTCATGTTGATTGCTTACATTCATTGGTTTAAAAAATAATTTATTTTGTGCTGGGTTTGTTTGCTGCTTATTTCTTCAGTTAATAATATTTCTTCAGATGGAGGTGCCGTAAGCGTTCATAATATGCAAACACATTTTCATTTGCCGATTGTTCAACGTATTGAATAACAAAATTTTAATGGTCTTTCACTTAATTGTAGGCCGAGTAGTGTCTCCTACCTCTTCTTCCTCGGTATGAGTATTTCATCCATGTTTACGTAAAACAACACAGCGATCGTTGTTTAATCGCTTGCTTGGAAATATAAAACTCGTCAGATGAAAATAAGCATCCTTTATTATTATTACAAATTTTTTAAAACTGTCCGTTATAAGCGACGTCCGTTATAATAGGGTCCTTTATAATGAGGTTCTACTGTGTGTGTATATATATATTGAAACCTTAATAATAATTTAAAACCTTAATAATAAAACAATAATTATCCAACAATTCTTAAGTTTTCATAACAATTTAATAAATAAAATCAAGGAAATACGCCATTACAATGTTAAATTGAAATGCAAACGTTTATTCTCAGGTAAAGATAATGCAATTATCATGAAAATAAATATTATTGAGATAATGATAATAAAGAAAGAATTCTTTTTAGAAGAGGTAACATTTTTCTCTGAATCAGTTTTTTTCTACTGATATGGAAACTTTTATCTTTAAACAAAGATTGCTACATTTTTTTTTTTTGTGAAAGTAATTTTTCTTACATAATCCAAAATAGAAAAAAAAAATGGCTTCTGATAAATGATAAATACACACTACAATCGCTTATCTGATAAATTAGAAGTGATATGATAGGAATTTTATTAATAGCTCTGAAACTTATCACATACGACATTGGATTACTGTTTTTTTTTTTTTTTAACATTTAAAAGAAAACAAAAACAGTACGAGTAAAATTCTCGTTTTTGAGACATTAACGAATACTATGTACTATAGTTGTTGTATATATTTAATGTATTTCATCATTTTATGAGGATACCTCGTGAAATAGGATTTAAAATCGATAATTTTTTTTTAATTAGGTTTGCCTAAAATTTGCAAATCATAATTTTAATTTAAATATCACATGTAAGTTCTTGCAAGTTCTGTAGCCCACTTCAATATTCAAATATTTAGTTTTCCATCAAAAGTTCATCAATTTTTCGCAGTAATTTTAGCTGATAGTTGCACGTGAAGTGAGGTAAGGGATATGAGAAAAGAGTAAGATTAATTAAAAATAGAAACAATAATAATAATTATTATTGTTATTATTAAGATAAAAGAAATGTAATGTGGCATTTCGATTTCAAATGTTGAATATCCTTGAAAACTCTTAGTGCAATAACAAATTATCCGAAACTTTAAGTAATATTTAATCCTCATTTTTTGTTTTATTGATCATGTTTTAAATCTTCCATCTTCATTTATATCAGTCCCTTGCATTTCTTTACACAACCATTGTTCTGTTATCCAGACATTTTCTCCAGTAAATTCAATCCTGTCTCCCAAACCTGCAAATCGAATATCTAATATCCTTTCCCGTGGAAGGAAACATCAGCTTTGAACTATTATTAAATCATTGATTCCTTAATAAATATTTAATATATTTTGATCAAGAAAAGAGTGAATTGAACATTAATTCATATTTAAATAACAATCGGTGAGACCAAATTGTTTACCAAGTGACATCGTGGAACGTAATTTACCAGTATTCCAAGATGTCACTTGGTAAATTATTCCTATTAGCCTCAGTACTGAGACCTCGTTGTTTACTGCTCCTAGCTGATGATCGCCAAATAGCGTGAAATAGCTGTTCCAGGATTCTTGGTAAGCAATTTGGTCTCACCCATTGTTCTTTATTCATAATTCAAGCGAAGATTAAATTTTTTATTCTTTTAAAAAAAAAAAAATCATTGAGGCCGGCGGACTGCTGGCACATGAATTTTCTCACTAATATTTCATTATTGAGTTTTTATTGTTTATTTTTTGTTTTTATTGCTATTCTGACGATTAATTCTTATTTATTTATTTGCAGATGGCAGAGCTGGCAGTTCTCTTGATTTCCTAACATCAGTAGCTCAGACCCAAGTAAGTAGTTGTTCCTTTTTCAATGAGAATCGCAGTGAAAATAAAGAAACAGTATAAACACAAGCTCTTTATTTTAGCTCGAAATTAACATAGTGAAAACGACAGATCAGTATTTAAACATTACGATTTTATTTTTAAAATTGACATTATAGAACACATTTTCAAATATTATTTCAAAATAACATCCCTACATCGCTCTTAATTAGCCTCCTTAGCTACGAGTTTTTTTTGTTATATTTTATTTATCCATAGATAGAGAGAGAGGCTGTGGGGAGGTAGCAAAACCCCAAGCTACTTATAATCCTCCACTTTCTAGATTTGCTTTTAATTCTTATTGAAAAACTCACATCAGTCCAGACTTTATCTTCTAAAGATATGTAATATACATATTCGAAAAGATATTCAGTGATGTAGTCCTATCTACCCTACTTTTTTCTTCTGATTATTATTTTTATTATTCTCATATATAAATATTTCGAACCTGTATTTTTTTTTTCAAGTATAATTGTAGCTAAAACGTTATTTTACAATACCTGTTCTTAATTAAGTTAGTAATATTTCTTATCAGATTGATATCGTCCTTCCGTTGTTTGTTTTCTTACATCTAACCTAAATCCTATTTCCAATATTTCAATGTAGTTTTGCTGAACGTGGATAAAACTTAAAAAAATTAAGAACACAAAATTTGCTCTACATTTCATTAAAAATAAAAAAGGGTAGGCTTTCTCATAACTCTCATGATTTCTTGCTCAACTTCGTGATTTCACAGCTATAACAGATGCTGAAGAAGAAAAAGGCTTGAGCATTGCTGTTCTTTTACTTTGTAACAATACATACACCAACATTTTGACTTGAACTATTTTTCTTGTGTATGTCCGAGAAAGTATTAAAAAAGACATAATTAAATGATGTGATTTTTTTTTCCTCCAAGAAAAGCGCATTAATAATTTTTTGTTGTTTTTAAAAACTTAACATTTTTACATATTACGACTTAAAAATCTTCGTGCGCGACTTCATTCAAAAGCGTGTGAGATATTTAAGAAAATGCGATAATTAGCATGATGAACCATTCATGAAACCTAATTTCTCTTCTTTTAAAACCATTTCATTCTCTCGCCTTTCATTAATCTCATTTTTTCTGCTTTTAATTATGGTAACTGAAAGAAGAAGAAGAAAAAAAAACTAGGTTACTTTTTGTTTACAAGTTCAGCAAAGAAAACATTTCCATTTCATTAGAATAAAATATTCCTGAAAAAAAAAAAAGTAGGTTAAATTGGGCATCTTTCTTTTAAATGTTTCATGTATTAAATAGAATTTTTATTTGAAGAATAATTGCAATTTTAAAAAAATATATTTTATAAAGCTGTAAATACAGAATTTGATATAATTCAAATAGATCTGTCAAATTTATGTGATTATTATTTAACATTTGTGATTAATTCTAATATTTAAAGCAAGAGGAATCTAACATGTTTGAAAATCAGACGTTTCAGCATCGTCCAACCAGAAAAAAATAAAAATTAAAAAATGGTTTTCTGTACAGCGTTTCCAAATGTTACCAAACAACTATAATTATCTTTACATTCTTCAAATTAAAAATAAAGGTTTAAAGTGCTCGCACTGAGAGTTGAAACTCCCAGAATGCAAAGCAGATTATAGATTGTCCTTTCCTGGCCGTTCGCTAACATTGAAATAGAAGAGGTCGCTTCTCTTCTATTTGAATGTTAGCGAACGGCCAGGAAAGGACAATCTATAATTTGCGTTGCATTCTGGGAGTTTCAACTCTCAGCGCGAGCACTTTAGTGTAATATACCTATTAGATAAGTACAACGGCATGTATTCACGTAACAGTAAATATATGATGTACGTATAGAAGAAAATATAGCAGATAAATATAAAAACAACATACAGATACAACAGCAAGGATTCCAGATAGGTGTAACAACTTTGCAAATGCAATATAGAATAATAATCCATTTCAACTTCATAACTTTTGATAGTTATTGAAATTGGATTGCTGTCTTAATTATTATTCGTTCAATGTTACTTAAAAGCAGTGTAATTGGTTTAGTTTTTGTTTTTTCTTTTTTTGCATATTGTGCAAAAAAAAATTTCCAATATGCATTTTTTTATGTAATTCTTTGCATTTTTTTTTATTTCGTTATTCTGCTGATGTATTTTTGTTTTTCAAATACAATCATCTCTCGACTTGCGTCCGCTCGATTTACGTCCGTTCGAAGATACGTCCGTGATCCCTTAACGGAATAAATAATATTTTACACCATGCTTTTGAATAGGACGCAAACGAGCGAAAAAAGGTTTCTATTTAGCAACAGTGTATCATGCGCAGTGGCAACAGCGCAGTCGGCACATGTCTTCAACAGTTCCTCTGTTGATTTTGTGTTTGAGAAATAGGGTATTTGTGTATTTATCATTAAATATTTCGAGATATTTTATGCAATATGGCCCTACATGCCATATCGTAAAACTAGTGATGAATCACAGAAAAAGAGACGAGCAATTGATCTTGAAACGAAATTGCGAGTTATAAAGCAACATGACAGGTGGTAAGCCCGTCAATGTGATCGCACATGACTTAGGGACGGCCATTTTGAAAAATAAGAATAAAATCGTAGAGGCTGTGAAAGGATCTGCTTCCATTAAATCAACGTTAGTGACGAAGCAACAACAAGGTCCTTTTCTAATCTAAAGCTACAAAGTTCAGCAACAGTCTTGTTGAATAATATGATCTCTTCTTTTCTGTTTCATCATTACTAATGTTCTTGTTTTTTTTTTATCAATAATAATTGTTAAAAATCCAAAATCAGTGAAACTTAAGTCGCTACAACTCTATAATGTATCGACTTACGTCCTGCCAGATAGAACGGAACCTGGACGTAAGTCTAAGAAAACAGTTCAAACTTTATTGATTTCTTTTCTTTTATGTTGGAGGAAAGACCAGTTGATGTCTTCCCCCATATTAAAAAATAAATCTATAGGCTGCTGTTGAACTGAATATCCTGAAGATTCAACTGAACTGTTTTAAATATATTTCAAAAAACTTTTCGTTCAAAAAAACGAAATAAAGAAAGTTTTGTGAAACGTTGTTTTTGAAGAGATTATTTCATCTTTAATTTGACCTTTGTGGAGATACACATGAATGAGTTTCATAAAACCAGTAACCAGAGGTGTTTTGTTTGTGTTGTTGAATTGCTTTGTTTGTTAAAATCATGTCTTGACGTTTAAGTCACTATTTAGAGCAGAAAGAGTGGATTCGAAAGAGCAAAAAACCATGAAAAGAAAACTTGGATCCAAACGAATTCACTTAACATTGACAATGAAACGGTCTGATGAACAAATAAAACATTGCACTAAATAATGAAATATTACCAATAAAATACTTGGTCTTTTTTATTGTGAGTTCATTTAAAACATTTAAATAAATTCACACCCATTCACACACACAAACAGCGGATATTTCTAAATTTTTGCGAAAATACCGTAACTTAAATGTATTTATTTTCCAGTTAAAATCCTGAATTTCGTTTTAATAGCGTAGTAACAATGGCTAATTGCAGTTTTTGTTATTACGATCCGTTAACAGGTTTTAATTATTCACTAATAATTTAGTGATAATCAAATAATTAGTTTAATGAGGTAGTAAGGGCACGTGACTATAATAATGAGAACATTGCTTAGTAATAATGAAAGTAAGAATTAAGTTAGCAACAGTAACAGTCGTTGTGATTAGTAACAATGGTGTTAATGTTACTGTAACAATGCTTAGTAAAATAATAATAATTGAATCTTTATTTAATGATAAGAGTGCTTAGCAATAATGACCTTAATATCACATTATAGTAACAATGCTTAGTAACAATTGAATCAACAATGTTAACAGTGCTTAGTAATAAAAGTCTAAATGATATAATGCATTTGGTATAATCATATATGGTATGGTATAATCATATCAATAATAGTCTTAATAGCATAAGATCGCGGAAGAATTTAGAAACAAACAACGATCTTTTTAGCATAATACGCTAACAATGCTTAGTTATTAGTTATTATTAAAGTTATAGACAATGTTTTCATGGCTTCACAAGATGAGTGAACGGTAGCAATAGTCTTACATGTCTTGAGAAGAGATTGTTCAACTTTTAATAATTTAAAAACAACAATAATTTCTTTTAGCTCATATAAATGTCAATTGATTGTAGATCTCTATGAATTATTTAATCATATCTTACTGTTTGATCTAGTCGACTTGCATTGATTGTTATTTTGTGTATTATTTTTTTTCCTATATGATAAGACATTCAATAATGATTTGTAGTTCTTGAAACTTTTGATACAATTTGAGGGAAAATCTAGTCGGATTAATTCACATGAAATATTTAATTATAATCAGTGTCTTTTGATCTCTTTCCATAACGGCCATTAAAAATGACATTCAGTTCTTCGAAAGTTCGTCGACCAGCGTTCGCCGAAAATGGTCCGTGAAATGGGAAGAGTCCATTTACAGGATTAAAGAACACTTATTCCAGTGTGGGTTGTTTGCTGACCTTTTCACACACACGATAATAGCAATACAAATACTCATTGATGCAGACCCTGACAAAGATGGCACAATGAGTCGAACGCTTTGGCGAAATTACTTACTAGAGAATTAACAATTACTTTTCATAGTTTTCGCCATTAAGAATACAATAACAGGAGCATACTTTACAATTTCCGGTTGTTACACTGTGAATTATGGCTGCAAATGAGTAAATTACGTAGGAAACGTGTGAATTACCAAATGCGTTTTCATTTAGTGATCTATCATCCACAGTCTAGTAAATTATTACATTTTCCAACCGTTTTCACTCGCGCAAATCAGCATAATTGCATTTGATTAGGTTAACACGCACGGACGCCATTGGTGTGCATTCTAGACATTGTTGTCAAAATCCATCAATGTGAAAGCGACGCTGTGGTAACTATGGAAACTCAGCGTTTCATTTGATTAATGATGATTTTAGTCTTACGTGCTGGAATTGCTACAATAAAATGTAAATTGTGTGAAAACTCGAATTTGTTTCTTTTTTGTTTTATTTTCTGCAAATAAGTTTCACTGATAACGATCAAAGGAACTAGAACTTAAAATAACTACTCTATAATGAGGTTTTTTTTGTTTGAAATTTGTAATTGGCAGCTCCATAACCAGTTCACACTCCGTTTGATGACGTTGACCTGAAAGTTACTCAAAATTTTGATTAATTGAATAATGGCGATTGCGTTATTTTCGTTGACTCAAAAGAAGTAAAAATAAAACTACCCAGAGATCGTAAATTTAATCCTCCGAGTAAAGTCTGTATTAAGGATTACTCTGTCTGTAATAATGTGTAATAATGTGTTTTGTGATCGTTAGACCGGATATTGATTCACGTGACCTTCAATTACGGGCAACAAATGCAACAGTGCATCGTAATTGGTTGCTATTATTATTACTACAGGAAGAAAATCTAACTCCAACTTAAAACTTAATAATAATTTCAAAATTCACACTCTGTCGCAAGTTGCTAATTGCCAGTTACTTTTTTTCTTTCTCGCTAAAGTTATTAGTTTATAAGCTAATTATTTTATTATAATACCAACGGACTGCAATCATAGGACTGGCTCTCCATCGTTCTTATCGAACCATTTGACTGATAATCGCAGTCTCCTCATCCTCAATTGAAGAGCGGATGACTTTATGTTCGTAATCCTATGATCATATGTAGCTCGCTTAAAACTAAAATGTAAACTTGTTTTTTCTTTCGTAAATCTTATTTTAAAATGCATTTATTTATCTTAAGAAATGATTAATAGCATAAACATTTCTTTCTTACCAAAAGGGCTGGGTTTTTTCGAGAGGATAGATTCGTCCAATAGAAGAAACCTCAACTGAGAATCGGAGGCCATTTTTCTAGAGAAATCGTCATCTTATGAAAAGAATTCAAAATGGCGCTTATCGCAAATGAAAAGACACAGCGATTTGACAGTGGTAATGTTGGCCGGCTGTTGAGGTAGCTTCGAAAAACAAATTATTTTATACCAGTTTAAAGACTTTAAACTGTTATTTGTTTACTTAGCCTTACTTTGTAATGCAACCACAGCTTTATGGTCTTTATAGTCCGACCATGATAACGTGACCATCGGAAGGAACCCCACGTGATTATGATGTAGCTGTTTTTCAGCCAATCACAAACAAGCGCGCCTCAAAGCACAGATCTCCATTAATTTCCCTCAAAATGTCGTTCCAGAGTATTTTACAGAGCAGGGCTCGAAAAATTATTTTAGAGGTTGAAGATTATTTCCGAAAGGAATTGGAAAATGGAGGACTAAAATTCAAACTAAATTTTTGTTTTTGTTTTGTTTTATAGCTGTAACGTAATATTTTTCGGAACCTCTGAGAGAGGCTAGTGGTGACGTCGAATCGTCACGTTATCCTGGTCGGATTGTAGCTCCATGGATCTCAGCCTATGCAAGGGAATAAGGAATTTCAGATGTGTCAGAGTTTAACTGGGAATATTATTGACGTGTCTAAGCGAAGGCCATCGTTTCAACTATCTCAATCATTTGCTGGTGTGAAGGGAATGGTCCGAAGAAGAACATATTCATCGAATACAAAAGAAAACGAACACTAACCTTTCAAGCATGATTAAAATCATCAAATAATAACATGTATGCTACTACTATTGATAATAATAATAATAATAATGATGTGATTCATACAGACAAAACCATACCATAACAGACATGACATCATACTTGTTGATTAACAGACTTATCTGATTGATATTGCAGTGTCTAACAGCAAGAACATTCAAAAAAGTCATGCAGACAAGATCAGTAAATACACCGATCTAGCACACGAGCTCCAGAAGCAGTGGAGGCAAAACCGAGTACGTGTTGTACCCATCGTCCTGTCCACCACTGGTCTGGTGCCCCACACACTGCACCACAGCCTCAGCACACTAGGACTTCATAAAAACACTTACGCACAACTCCAGAAGGAGTGAGAATCATATATCTATGATGTATTTTTATTTTTTATGGAGATTAGAATCTAGTCCTCGTGGTCTAATGGCTAAGACGTCTAACTTCGGAGCAGATGGTTGCATGTTCGATTACCGTAGTGAATTTGTAGGAATTATTTCTATTTTCACAAATTACAACGATTGCACCAGACAGACAGAAATAAAAGCTTTTAGTAATATAGATATACATTTAAGTGGTGTTTGAGTTACAAAGACCATTGGTTTTTAAGTTACAAATAGTGATTTTTCAGTATTCTATTTTATAGAAATAATGCTTCTTTCTTTCTTGAATCTCTTTTCTTAATCACAACCATTACCCGTGTGCAAATTGATTGATGTAGATATTTGAAGAAGAGATATGATGAGATGGATGCTTGTTAATATAGATGATGAATGAAGATCACAGCTTGTATACGAAATTCTTGGCGACGAATTGATTGTGACTATTCATGCGAGTGAAGATAACATAATTCTGATGACTTGTGACTCAAAGGCATAAAGTTGTGCGTGAGTGAAGACAACGTTCTCCAAATAGATGATTTTATTTAGAGTCTGTCCTTGAGCTTTATTGATGAACATCGTGAAATCGGAAATTGCTTTCCTGTGAAAGTGAATAGAAGTAGATTATCGTTTGGTTTCATAGACATCCCATGGATGAAAACAAAAAAACTCCTTTGTGAGTTCCTGTTATAATTTCGGCTTCTATGAGATCATTATCGAATGAACGGCATTTAAGTTGAGTTCCTTTGCAGTGTCCAAACTTGGGATTGATTCTTTGCAACAACATTATGGGAGATCCAATCTTCAATGACAAACGATATTGAGGAATACCGCTGAGATTCAATGAGTTCAGATATTCAGGCAGATAGAGATGTTCGTGTTGTGGATTATCAGAAGTATCAATTTTATTCTCACTTAAATACTCTCTAGTCTCATCTTGTATTCTTTGACTTATAACTCGATTGATGTTATCGACAATCTCGTTCTTTGGAAAGTTCTTAACTTTGACGTGATTCCAGGTATTTGAGTTACAAATAGTGTTTTTCAGTAATCTATCTCATAAAAAGGATGCTTCTTTCTTTCTTGACTGTTTTCTTTACTCCAACATTCGCCGTGTACACGCACATATTTTTCAATATCACATAGAATTTGGTTAAGGAAGAATACTTAAAATATTGCAACATTTCGGCAATTATCGTTC
The DNA here is from genome assembly GCA_023159025.1 of Thereuonema tuberculata. Classification (NCBI taxonomy): domain Eukaryota; kingdom Metazoa; phylum Arthropoda; class Chilopoda; order Scutigeromorpha; family Scutigeridae; genus Thereuonema; species Thereuonema tuberculata. Next base: position 8,961,785 of record JAFIDM010003189.1, on the reverse strand, counting down.
TAATTGTCAGTTTCGAATTACAAATAAACTGACGGATGTGAAATAAATAAACAATCTTGAGAGTCAAAAAAAAAAAAAGATTCCTTATTGATGGGGGAAGGGGAAGGAGAGATAAGTCAAAAAGCAATATGAAGAGAGTTGTAGTCCCCATGGCATAATGGATAAGACGTCTGACTTCGGATCAGAAGGTTGCAGGTTCGATTCCTGTTGCGGTTGTTTCATTGTAAACATTATTTCTATTTTCCATTCTCACAGAAAATTGCTACGGACCTACAGATAGACAGAGAAATAAAAGATTTTAGCAATATAGATTGATACTTTTCAGTGGTTTCTGAGTTACAATAGTGTTTTTTCAGTATTCTAGCTAGTAGAAGTACAGCTTCTTTCATTTTTGACTCTCATTTTTATTATAATTGTCACTTTTCAGTGACGTTTGAATTACAAATATTGATGGTTTTTGAGCTGCAAATAGTGATTTTTTTGCGCCGGACAGACAGACAGACAGAGAAATAAAAGATTTTAGTAATGCAGATTATCTATGTGAACATTTAATAAAAAAAAAAAAGTCTACAAATTTGATCCGGATAAACGAGGTTGTAGTGTACTTACTTTCTGTTTTTGTTTTTTGTTTGTTCAGATCTTTATTCCTGTTGTAACATTTGTAGAAAAAAAAGTTAATACTGTTTTTCAATGGAAGAAGCATAGGGTACAAACCCTGTGGTCCGATGACTTCAGATACAAGGTCAGCAATGGCTAATTAGTTTATTTATTCGTGCAAGGATCGTCTTACGTCGTGATTTATGGATCCCTTTCCATGAAATCAAATAAACTTGGACCAGAATTTTAAGAGTTATGTCAACAATTCGGAGCTGTGTTTATAGTTGGACAGTTACTCTGTAAACAGAGACAACTTTATATTTATATCCATCCCTACAGTGCTTAAATCAAAAGGAGTCATCGTAAAATCTCGACAGAAATTCAAGCCATAGTAATAAAAAAAGAACAGACTTTACCTCTTTTTTTATTATTATTATTATAATTATATATTGCTGAATTTTTGATGAGATGCAGGAGTTTAATTTATATCGATTAAAATAATAGAATTGTAGAGAGTGAATGTGGAGGGAAATAGTTGTTATGAAATAGTTCCTTTAGTAAATATTTATTTTAAATTAACGCTGCAATTCTTTATATTAAACATTGAAATATGAAAATGATATTTTCATTATGACGGTGTTTAGTTGAGATAGAGTATTTGCCCGTCTCAGTCATGTCGAGAAATGTCTCTAACGACTATTCAGTTCGTCACTATTGCGAGCTTCTTCATCGAATGCTCATCTGGCCTCTGGTTGTATTTTAGGCTAAAAAACTGAACATTGAATATAGTCTCCGTGGCTTCATGGATAAAACGTCTGACTTCGGATCAAACGGTTGCTTGTTCGATTCCTGTCGTGGACATTTAATAGGTAGAAATTATTTCTGTTTTCACAGGAAATTAAAATTATTTTTCAAACAGAAATGCGTTAAACACAAGACAGATCTACAAAACGATATACGAGATGCTATCTGAAGTCGATATTAATTAAGATTATTATAAAACATTTATTTTTATATCCACTTCATAAAAAATGTGCAGTTATTGTTAATTCGATTGCATTTTATTTAATAAGAAATTCGAAAGAACTAACAGCTTACTTTCTTTGAAAGGCTTTTTTTTTTCTTTAAGATTTCTTCAAACATTAAAGAATGTTTGTTTTTCTTTTTTGATTGTATCTCTTGAGAACGAAAACAAAAAAGAAAATTGGCTGAATACAAACATTTCATTTTTTCTGGTAAAAAAAATTAAATCTACATTATTTACAAATTGTCTAAACCGGATTAATTTTAATCTTTTGAAATTTCGCGCACTGGATTAGCTAAAAGGATTTAATATTCGTTGTTGGAGGTATTTTCAGAAATAGGGATAGAAATCCAATTGTTTTGATTTGAATACTTTTTCTGTGGGAATTTTTCATCACCTTCTCGTGCTAATATCAAAGAACCTCCTTGGAATTGATTTCAGATGGAAAAGTCATGAATAATCAAACCAATGTTTTAAGAGATCTCTATAGCGGCTCTAGTTATTAGAAGAACACAGACACATTGACTTACACACATAGACTAACTTATCTCACTTTCCTATTAGAATATACGTTAAAAATAAACGTTTAAGATAAGGACTAGTGTTTTATGTGAACATCATAATAAGCCACTCCATTGCTGTGATTATTGTTCAGTAAAATTGGATCCGAATTTCGAGAACCTATTCAACTAATTTTTGATTTGAACAAAGGCTCGTAATATGATCTCAGTAATTTTTAAATAAAAGCTTAACAGCCTCGCTACTGAAGACCATCACTGTTTTCAAGTAATAATAATAATATGTAGGGTGGATATGACCTCGTCCGGAAGTAGGATTTTTTTCCCCCAAACCTCCAATGGGGAGTTCAACGAGATATCGACTTGTGGTTTGGGTTGTTACATGCCTATGGGAAATCGAATAGCATCGCTCTACGAGGGTCATCAAAAATAAAAGTAAGGCTCAGTAGGAGAACAACTATTTAACCTAGACAGCTGAAAATTTCTAGTAGATTTTTATAGATATCAGACCTACAAGAATTACGGGATAGAAATAATAATAATGAGATAGGTGGAAAATGCAAAAACAAACCCATCTTAGTCACGATAAACTTCAGTGTTTATTCTCGCTTACTAAACTTTAATAATGTATTAAACTAATCAAAGATAAGAACCCTACTGATTTCGTTTAGAAATCATAGAAATTAAAATACATTTCGGTTTATTCAACCAATGAAGGTTAATAAAATATTACTTCACATTCAAGTCGATTTAAAAAGCTTTTTTTTTTTTTACGTCATTCCATTGGTGTTTATAAATGTTTAAAATCGTCTGACATTAACTTTAAATTATGGTAGGGTTTTTCAAAAGTTCTGTGATATCTAGTAAAGCAATGAAGAAGTTTTTGTGTCGTGGGATGTTGAGAACACTGTGGCACGGGATTTTATTCAATCTATAAAGTGTTCCGTGAAATAAACGATTGAGAAACACTGGTGTAAATAAGTTCCTGTAATTTACGAATTAATACATAAATGGACAAGTTAAAGTTTTTGTAAAAATTTAAGATTTTTAACTGTAAAAATAGTGTTTTATTTTTTACTATTTTTTTACATTTAACAAATTTTTTTTCACTTTTCTCCTTTTTATTTGAATTAGATTCTTTTCTTTTCAGTGAAGCTTTATTTTTTTCCCCTCTTTTTATAAAATGAATCGTTTAACAGATAATTAATTCTTAATTTTAATATACTGCTTCCGGTATATTAGGAAGCAGTCCTTAATTTACTTGGAATTAAAGTCTTTTTTTTTTTTTCCCATTTCGTAATTAATCTGACAAAAAAAAAAAGAAAAAAAAAATCCAAATTAGACTTTGATCGTTGTTTTGTAAATTGCGAATAAAAAGCGCTTTAGATTAGGACTTGGAAGCGAATCATTGTTGTTGTATTGATTTTAGTAGCAATGACGTCATTGGTGTGTAATGAGCAAGTGAATGGAGGCTGCCCGTATCTCCTCTTCTACATCCGACCGTCTGACAAATCTTCTTTATCCTCTGACCAACCAACCACAAATCGGGAATTCGGTCTACAACAGGAAATCAATTGGTTCAACAGTTTTTTCCTTTCAGTACAACACGAGAAAGAGATAATATCAGAGGGAAAACTTTTAGTGTATTTGTTATTTCAATTTCTAAAGGCCAGTTTAATACACGGAGGAATAAATATAACAGCAATAATAGCTTCAATTGTTAAAATGAACTTTGATTATAATTGAAAGTTGAATAGTAATGCCAAATTTGCGATAAGGAAAAAAAAAAAGTTATCAGGTTTTCTAGAACAATCTACGACAAATGCTTATATTAATAGTTTAAAACAGAGTAAAGAAACTAAATAAAGTATTTTATTTATTTGTTCAAAAATTATTTTTTTAAAAGTACACTTAATGCCAAAGGTTAAAATTTTTACTTTTGAGAAGTTGTTTTAGACTCTCTCTTAAATTATAATAAAAACTATAAAAAAAAAATCAGGAATAAATAATGGTCTTCTAAATCTAATTTTCAATGCCAAAATTCTGTTAAGTTTTACTAAAATATTTGATTAATATTTTTATCCTACTTTGGAATTTTTTTTTATTAAACTATCAATTATAAATCAAAATTCATTTTAAAAATTAAAGCTTACAATTTAACATCTATTTTATAAATTTTGAAATTTTTAACAACCAATTAATTAAAATGTGATAAAAGTTGTAGACGATTCGACAAAAGAAAGATAAAAAAAAAAGCATCGAGGTTTAGCTTTACCATTTATTTCATTTTATGCTTAATTATCTTTTTAATTAAAATTAAAATTAAAATCTTTTTAATTATATGAAATTTATCCTACTTAATTGATGTGACTTAAGTCAACTGATTTAAGTTCTCAAATCCTAAACTATTTGCCATTCATTGTTACCTATATTTTTAATAATATAATAATAACGTTCGGTTTTACATTTTACTTCAGTTTACAAAAATGAATAGAGAATTTCTACATTATTTCTATGCTATTTTGAAACTAAACGAGTAAATATTTACAATTAGGCCAGAAAAAGGTGCCTATTTTTTGATTGTGTGAGAAAAACTTTTTTCCCCTTGTAAAATGGCGGCTGTTCCTGTGTGCTCCTGTGGAAACCGGAATAGTTTTCGAATTATTTATTTATTTTTTTCACTGTCATCTGTATTCACAGCTTTTCCATATCACAAAACTATAAAAAAAAAAATATTTCTAACAGTTTATTTTTTGTTACTGAATAAAAAACGAATATTAATAAATTAAAAAAAAAATAGTACGATGTTTATCATTAGTTTTGTCATTGTCATCCATAAAATAAATTTTACATAGAAATTATTTTCTTTTCATGTGAAACAAAGTAAACACACTTAGTGAGTTAAGAAGTAAAGTATCAATATCAGTAAGAATTTTTTATTTTTATTGTATTTTATATATTCTTCAGATGGCAAATGACCCCTCAAGAGCCCCTTTTATATTTTATTATTTTTATTATTATTGCTTTTATATATAAGACAGATAGATTTATAGAAATAGCAATTCAATATATAATTCTTGTTTTATTTTTCTTAATTGTTTAGAAGTTCATTTTTTTTTACTTGAAATTAAATTTTAATTTAATGGCGGCAGGTGCAGAAGACCAGATCACTCAGCCAAATGCCATGGGAGATAAAAAGTGCAATAGATTTCCACGTTGCCTAAAGACAAAAAATAAATAATAGAGAGAAGACCCAGTTTTTATCCAAGTGCCATCTTATGAAGGACTGACAACGATCTCTTTGTGTCTAATCAATTTCTGTATTGCATATAATTTATTTATCCAGTTTAATAAATTTTGATAAATTTTTTGAAGATTTTAGTTTAATCCTACTGGAATTTTCATTGATTATATTCCAGTAAAATTTCAGTTTTCCAGGATAAGTAGTTATCGAGTTACTGTGATGGGAGATAGACCTTCCTTTTTCAAAGTTAAAATGGAGTGTGAGACTTATTAAAGGAATATTGAAAATAAAAGCAAAGCTTTCAGGAGTTTCACTTTCCTATAAAATAAAATCCATTCTTTACGTTTCTAGAAAATCCTTTTTTTAAAAAGGAAATTTGTTTCTGTATTTTTGTGTTAGTCTAAATGAAGGGCCTAACTGCAAAAGTCACATTCTCCACTTTTGGCGGGAAATGAGTTATTGATATATTATTATTGTTCACATTGAACTGTACCTTATTCTGAAGGTTTCAGCTATCAAAACTCTTATTCTCTTATATAAATTTAATGTTGAAAATCACGTTTTGGAGCAAAACTAACATTCTCCACTGAGGATTCTAGTGCAAAACTCACATTCTCCACTCAGCCAATGGGGAGCTGTATTTTGGTCACGTGATGTAGTCATGTGACACAGTCAGCAACAGGTTATGTTTGGGTAAGAGTGAAGTGTAAAGTTTATTGTGATGTCCTCTTTTTTTATTAATAATGGATCAAAGTGTTAAACCTATTGATAGAAATATTGGCAAAGTCCAAAGAAGCGTGTGAATACACCACTGAAATGGAAGAGAGCTCAAGGAAAAACACTACGGAGAAGAGTGGCGATCTAATGAAGATTTTGAAATTTTTCGTCAATGTTTTGGATGGACCTGAAGTACATGTGCCAGGAGAATATGAGGAGGAATGCCACGTTGTAGATGAACTGCAGACTTTCCAGATCTGATTTTGTTCAAAAAACTGAACTGTTTTGATGACAATCTATAGTTTTGTTTTTTTTTTGTTTTTTTTTTTATTTCTATATTGTGAGAATAATTTGTAAAATTTGTTTCTTCAATAAACAAAGTTTTTGTGCCAAAAAGTATGCCGGTATTTAAACTTTTCACCCTAAACAAACTAAATAATATCGTGAGTTACATTATCTTCTCTGATAATTTCTAGAACGCATGGTGTCAAAAGTAATATTCTGCAAACTATTCAAGTGCAGAACTCACATTCTCCATCTGTAAGTACCAAAAGTCACATTCTCCATGTTTTAAAGTCATTTTTCCAAGTTATATGTTGTGTATGATTTGAAACAGCATTACACACCACATTGTCTGACTACATTATATTTTTTTAAAAAAATGCAAGTTTCAAAACCTTGTTTTATTGAAATGAGAGGTTTTTCATGTTTCCTGAAAAATTTGCTAAAGTGGAGAATGTGACTTTTGCAGTTAGGCCCTTCAAATATAAGTTTATTATAAATTAATAAAGAAATAATAAAGCTAAACTTTAAAATACAATGTCTGATTTATAAAATGTCTTCCTTGGTGCTTTGATGAGAAGTCCTGCTGTCAACTTTATAAGTCTTTTATTCCAATTTTGTTCTATTTATTTTGACCCCCTCCATTGCAATTTCCCATCCCGCATTAGCTTCACCAGATGCGCCTTTGTTCAGTCTCATTTCAGTTGCCATGGAAACCAAGCGGGTGATTGTAATTTTCCTTCTGCTTTGTTCCTTTAGAAACGGAATTAATATTTTTTAACCCTTTTTATCGTTAGAGCATTAAATTAATAATTTTGTAGATTAAAAATAATAATAATAAAATAAGTCTGTTTTTAATCCCTTAAATGAAAGAATAAATTCGCAGCAAGAAACTTCTCGTTGTATAAGTGAATGACGACATCGATTCATTCAGACATTGCGTTATCGAAACTACAACTGGTAAGTTTTCACTTTATTCAGGAAAATAGCTGTGTTTTAAAACAGCGCTTTAACGAAAGTCTTAGTTTTGCCGTAAGGGTCCAATGTACATCAAAATTAATAGGAGCTTATATTGATTAACATTCTTATATCGTTATTTATATTGAGTAACACGTAAGTAGTGTTTAGTTAGTGTAAATCCTTATTTAATTGGCTGTTTTGGATATTACTTCTTCCAGTTTCACAGTTTACCATCACAACCACGGCATCATTTTATAATCACCACTACTTCAACTTTGCAGAATGGCGATTATATGTTATATAATATAAAAGTAATATACATTGATATATAGTAATACATTGATAATATATATTGATATAAAAGGAAGAAGGAATCAATTTCGACTTATAATTGCAATTCTGAAGCTTAAAACAGTTGTCATCACGTGATGTTTCTCAGTTGTTGCGTATTCGCTCAAACTTATATTAAGCCTGTGTAGTTATCATATAGAAAATAAAAATCCCAAATTCTGGTTTACAAGTCTTAACTTTTTTATTTTTAAATTAATTGCAAATCCATCACAGCTCTGACAAATTTGAAGTTGTTGTTACTGGATGTAGTCAGTTAATCTCAATCATACAGTAATTCACAAAACAACTGCAACTGTCGCTTTCAAAGAAAAATGTTGAGATCTTTAGATCCCAACTGCTTCTAACGATGGGATTTAAGTTCCAATCGTACTAAAAAGCTTAATTGAGATTCAACCATCCTTATATTATTAATAATTATGAAAGGGAAAATCTGTAAGTTTGTCTATCATTCAATCACGCTTCAATGGTTCAACAGATCGGAATGAAATTTTGCATGCAGGTAGACACGGAGAAGGATATAGCTACTGTTCATCCCGTTCGATCAAGTGCTTCCCGAAGGATACGCCACCCAAATCTGAATGAAATAATTCGCAAACGAGTCGATAGATGTCGCTAGTGCCGTTTTAAATCCCGCCACAGATCTGAATGAAAAACTTCCCAAACCTGTTGGTAGATTTGCTAGCGCCGTTTTAAAATGTGCCACACCTCTGAATGACAAACTTCCCAAACCTATCGATGAGCTATTATTAAATCGCGATAAATCTGGTTGCAATGAGGTGCATTTAAGGAGATTGTTTGCAGGCGCGGACCACGATTAACTTAGCAGTTGCCTGATATTTCTATAAGGCATTTCATACGGTCATACATATGCAAGACTTCCGGAGCAAAGCGACTGCAGGAGGCTAGTTTTATATAAAACGAAAATGTCAAATATTTCAACTTAAAATTTAAAACAAAAATTGTTTTCACCTCCACTTTTTTTCTCTCTCTGATGAAAATTAAAGCGGGGAGGGTTTTTCTTGTATTCTTTGACACCTTGCTATCATTTTTAAAAATTAAGGAATGAAGTATTTATTATAAAAATCTTTTATTACCAAATTTCCAAGCAACGAAATATTTCAGTAATAACACAAATTTGTTGTAATTTTATAATCTTTTTTATTTATTTTTTTCCTGTTTTATTTAAACATTGCACTTCCATTAGTGTTTTAATTTAACACTAATTTTAATACCAGATAAATTATTTACAAAATGCTGGTATGTTTCTCTGAATAAAAACGAAACGGGCAGCGCCACGGTGGCCGCTTTGAGTACTAAACTGGAACTTGAAGTTTTCCTGGCAGAGTTCAATTTACTCAATTTCTATAATTGTATTTAGAATTTTTTTTATCCTTATTGCTTAATACATTTGATTAATGTATTCAATTCTATAAGAGTAATTCTTTTTGGTTGAGAGATCTTCTCGTATTCTGTAATGCAGAACCAAATAGCTTTTATAAAACACAGGATAATGATATCGGGTCAAGGATGCATAGATCCATCGTCTTAACGATGTATGGTGAGGTTTGGTACAGCTAATTTCACGCTGCATTGCAATCAGTCTGTTTAATCCCCCCCTCCCTCCATTTTTTATTTTTTTTCCTTGAATAATTCGCGCATAATTTCATTACAGTGAAGAAATGAAAAAGAAAGTTAATGCTAACAATTGGAATCGAGAAATTGCTGAAGTAATATTAAGCGAACGCCCCAAGGAGATCATCACGTATCTATCTTCTTTAGACTAGAATTCCTCGCTTATCATTTACGCTTCCTGACTCTTGAAAAATCATTGTCTGGCACCTGATAATATGTCTCTGTAACCTGTTGCTCCACTTGTAACGAAGAAAGCGCCTATGACAATGCGTAAAAGATGTTTCCTCACAAAAGCCGCCACTCACAGCCCCAGCGCCATTGTTTCTTCGTAGGCTGATGAGGAGGCGATGGTACAGTGCGTCTCGAAAATTGCTGTTTCGCTAAGAGCTCTCTTTCATGCCTTTTCTTCAAATCCTCAAAAGGAAGTAATAAAAAGAAAATATCCTTTTTTGAGGTGAGAATTCTCATTAAGTATCTTTAATACTAAAGTACAGGTTAAAAACCGGAGGAAAGGAATAAATAATCCAAAAAAGAATTAACCATTTTAAGAATTCGTACTTCTTTAAAGCGCACATAAATTCCGAAAATTTAAGTTAATGTTTTAAGTTTAATAATATTTCAATTGTTAATAAAAATTAAAGTTTTTTTTTTTTAATTATAAAATCAAGTCACTAATGGTTTAATTATTAAATGATTATTATTGAAATCAGTGGCTCTCAAACTTTTCAGTTCGCTCTTTCTTTTTAATACGCTAGAAATCTTAAATCAACCAAAAGAAAAAAGTCAACGAACCAAACAAAAAAAAATCCGACGTCCTCTGGTTTGAGAACCACAGATTTACAGAGTAAATATATTAGGAGATAAAATACATTTTTATTCACTGATACAGTTTTGATTTAAGTAAGGATTGAAATTATAATTTGAGTAAGAAAGAAATACTACTACTACTACTACTAATAATAATAATAGAGCTTACTGAGAAAATGCATTTGATACAGAATTTATTTTAAAAAATGTACTATGCTTAAAATCCTTTTTTTAATGTCTCATAAAGAACATTTTAAAATATAATAATTAACCTTTACTCAATTGAACTAAGAAACTAAAACTCTATTGGCAATGATTTTTTAATTTCTATTTAAATTAGTGAGTGGAGTAAGTGGCGATATTTAAGTCAGGGTCTCGTAGAGCTTTTTTGAATGGTCTTTTTGGTACACAGTGTCACCCATTCTAAAACCCCTCACTTTATTTTGGGGATAAAAAAAAAGGAGTGATGGATTGCATACGAACAACCCACCGTGGTCGTTAAGACGAGGATGGTTCTGACTTCGCAGACGAAGCAATTTTTTTTTTAGGATTAAAGATATTTTTTTTTTATAACAAGTGAATGTATTTAAACTCCAGCTGTGTTTCCAAAAAAAAAATATTATAATTAAAATTTAAAACGTAAATTAAAAAGCAAACAAACATAATTTTAATAAATTTGATTTTCTTATCTAGATAATATTAATTTAATAAAAACAAATTTTGTTTGAGGAAGGGTTTAAAATTTATTTTTTAGTGCAAAATTTTTAGTATTTTAGTAATTTTTTTTTTGTCTTCGAAATTTTGAAAAACAATTTTGATTAAAAAAAGATTCTCATTATTTTGAATAACTAATAAGCTTTCTTTCTTATTTTTTTTTTACTCAACAAACAATAAATAAATTTCAAATGCAAGTTTTTGATGCCATCTATTGTTGAAAAACTGAACTGTTGTCCACTGTTTGAGAATGAATGTAAGAGTAATGCGATTTTGTTTATAATTGTAATTCCTTATCCCTTGTGCGCTACCACATTATTGTAAATTCAAATACAAAAATTTTAATTATCAATTTTACTTATAAAGAATTATTTGTTTTATTCATATTTTAAATAACTTTTGTCACTCTGACTTTCCAGGCGTGATTAAGAGTGAAGGCTATTTCCTTATATGGTAGCCTTTCTTAGTTACTAGTGACTATTTATTTTGGGTTCGTTGCCATTGTGGTTGGAATGAATTTTGCAGACTTTAGCATTTTAATGTTCTTGAATCGTTTAAAAAAAAAAGCAATAATAAAACAATTCTTTTTTTTTTTTTTTAATAAATTTCATACGAAAATGGTTTTAAAAAATGGATACTATATAGGTGAAATTAAAAAGAAGCCTATTTTTTTATATAGACTACTTGACGGTGTTATTGTTTTGAATTGTCGGTCAAATACTTTGTTATGATTATCTTCTTGTAATAACATCTTTTAATGAGGTCAGAATATTTGCTTGAATTCCTTCGTTGAATAGAAGTTATGTTCCACACGATCACGTTCAAACCACTATGAGAATAAATCTATTAAATGTTATCATCTTATTTGTGGTGTTTAAATTGAAATATTTGAAATATTTATAGTTTAGTTATCATTGTACAAATCACAACCAAAATAAAAAATGAAATCTATTTACTTTGGGATTATAAAAACAAGATTAAGAATACGTTAGTTACTTTGTATAATTACAGAGCACTAATGGAAGGACCCGCCGTTGCTCGGTACATTGGAAACAAAGAAAAAGATAACAAAAGATGTCCGCTTGTACATTACCTTTAATGATTGTAAAAACCGAAAATAATTAATTTAGATTGTTTGTTGGTTTTGCTCCCAAAGCGTCGTTAGTGTTCATCAATTGACTTTTCGTCTTAACACTGGTAAATGGGATAGAAACGGAAGCGCAAAACCCATCCTAGATTCTAAGTAACGAACCTTCCGAATGTAAATAGAACAAAAAAACCCAAGCAACCAGACAAATAAACATGTGCTTATATAAAGATTAGAGATTAAAGATTCATCTCATTCTAATAATAATTTGAAGATTATAAACACCGAAGCCAATTTACAGTCGTATTAAATTATTAATCACATTAAATGGATTAACTAAATCTTTTCTTTTACGAAAAAAACCAATAGATTAATCTGTTAGAAGAGAACCCCTTTCTTTTGGCTCGTGCAGCCATTTTAAAATACTTAAGAATAAATAAATTTGAATCCCTTATCAACCACGTAATTCATGTTGAATTTTCAACTCTTTTTCTTTCTCGTAGGATTCTATTGTGTTGGTTTGTAATTTCCTCTTACAATCTTGCGAGATCCTTGTAAAGATAGCTGTCAACGCATTTCTTTCTCGTATTATGTTCTGCGGGTGATGGATATCGGACGCTTGTCAGTTAATTAAAATTGATGACTTAGTTTCTAAAACCCAAAAATAATCCGTGATAAAAAAAGGAGGAAAAAAAATTCTCAGATAGTTGATGGAAAAATGTCATGGACTTCCCACATCAGTCAGTCGATGTCGTGACGAAAATTGGCCATCACTCCCCCTTCCCCCCCCCCCCCCTCCCCAAAAAAAATATTCAAGGCTTTTTTTTTTTTAAGTTTTTTTTTTCCTTCCGTGACTAAAATCAATAGATCGTTTCAGTCATCTACATCAATCTTTTTCGATCTTCAAGCAGATAACAGATCTAAATTAGTCTAAAGGAAGAAAAATGTCAATTGACTGCTACCGATTTATATTTTGTTTTTTTGTTTCTAATCAGTTTTTTCGGCCTCAAGCATTGACGACATTTCTTTTATAAATTCTAATTTTTAATACAATGAAAAATATATTTAAAATAAAGCGGTATGCATCTTTGCTTCTTCTTTTAATTTTTTTTTTGTTTATTTCGGAATAAAAATAAAGAAAAAACAAGAAAATATTCGATTAAATTCAAAAAGAAAAGAAAACTCATTTTCTATGGAAAGATTTTACATAGAAACTAAATTTTCAATGTTAAAAGAGTCTTGACTGTGAATTAAAGAAAGTAAAGTTGTTGCACCACAGGCCATGCAGGTCCTTAGGTGCACGGAAGGTTTAGGCTCCCAGCGATCCTCGACCAAAGAATTTTGTTGAGGTCGGAGGGTCATTCCATCTCCCTTAATTCTCCAGTAAGAAACCCGGTACCCATTTGACAGAGGGCTGGATGAACCCTAGGCTAAAAACAGTGGGAAAAAAATCGCCGGGAATTATGACTGATTATGAATTAGGATTGAACTTCAGCTAATATCGTCAATAGTTTCTTCTCCTTCAACTATAAAAGCTACAAATATAATAATTAATAACCAAATACAAAAGTCAAATTATGTTAGATTCTCTTTCTATTAAAACATTAACACCAACGCGCATTTTTTTTTTTAGAAACTGTATTCAATTAAAATATTGATCCGACAGTTACAATGCGCTGGCGAAACCTGAAGTTTAATGTTATCCCAAAGTGATCGAAACTATAGTCCGTTCACTGTATCTGTGGAGGCACGTGATCACAGCAAACCAATCGTTATCATTTCCTCTCTTCACTAGAGTTATTGCTTGTTCGTTTCTGGAATGTCGTTGTTTACATTGTATTTGTCCTCACACTACAATGTTTTATATTTACTATTTTCGTTGGTTTTTACAATATATTATATTTTCTTTTAATTATTTATTTTACAAATGAACAAAGATATGTTTTCAGCAGCAGCCATATTCAAAACCAGTAAACGGAACTACGCGGAGAACCTAATGTTCAGTCGTCCACCGTATGTGGAGTTGTCACGTTCCTCCACAGATGGAACGAATGGACTACAGAAGGTTTTAAAGAATAGGGTGTGGAATATTTGCCATTGAAAGGTCACATGTTACACAGCGAAGACTTCGTCAGGCCTCAATCACTAGTGTTGTATTTTATTAAAATATTCCCGATAGGTCGTAAAAAGCATAGATTTAACGATAAAGGAGGAAACATCAATATCTTAAAAACGTATCTACAATATAACTTAGGTTTTAGGGAAACTCGGCAATCGTTTACCAAAATTTCAAGACATTTTCGAGGAACATAACTGTCATTAAGCGAAATAGAAGTATCGAAATAGAAATTTTTGGGCGACTGTATTTCAATCGATTTTGTAAATAATTCTTTCAAGAAATTTCTCAGTTTTAAGCTGTGATAATTATTCCTATTATGAATTATCAATTTATTTATAATACAATCTTTTAATATTCGTTTTTGTAAGTTTCCTGCTAAAAACCACAGATTAATTTGAAACTGTGCGGAATATCATAAAAAGCCCAGGTTTATCCCTATTTTAAGAACTTAGTTTAGAATAAACTTTTTTTTCTTACTAAATAAAAAGTGATTTTCCTTATTAAGAGGTGACGACGAAGTTCTCTCGCTAGATTACGCCAAGAGAAAAACAAAAGTTAATTTTCCCTTTTCTTTTATTTGTTTATTGAATGGTTCAGATCGTTCAAAACGTGTTCTTTAACTTTCCTGTGATGTATCTATCAGTGGTTCGCAATTAGTTTCAGTGAAGCTAATTTTAATTTTTGTGTACTTAGCTATTGTAAGATTAATCCTACAATTGGTAATTAAAAAAGTATCCTAAAGATATCCAATGTATTGGGGAACCATTTTCTTTCTCATTTATTTTTCGTTGAAAAAAATTCCTCTTGTTTTTTTTTTTTTTCAAAATATCAAAAACTGACTTTTGGAGGCAATTTTCCTGAATTTTCCATATGTAAAATTTATTTATTTTTAAAGAAATCCAGCAGAAATTGAAGTTAAATTGTTTTCTTTTTTTTTTAATAAGTTTCTGTCGATTACTGATATTTTTTTCGTGTAAGATGATATAGATTGAGAACCACTGATCTATAACCTTACTAACGTAGCTAAAGTTGGGATTTAATTCTAGATTTCAAAATTCTTTTATTGGCTTTAAAAATGAATGATTACTTGAAGATGTTTCTGATTTCAATTTATTCCTACGTTCATTTATTTTGAAATGTGAGATTTCACTTTCGTGAAACTAATCTGAATTGTTGACTTGGATTTTTGTAATTTTTTTGGACTGAGATTTCAACGGGACGCTTCTATTTGCTTTACACGGGGGGGAGGGGTTTCCATCGTTTGTTGACGAAGCGTAAACATTAGATATTTGCTAATTCTTTGAATCAACATCGTTTATGACACTTTTTCATTTGCTTTTGGAATTTAAAATTCAAATATTTTCCTGTCAAACTAATGTAAGCTTAAATCAATATTTATTTCCTAAAAAAAAAAAAGATTCAAGCTAAAGTTTGCCGAAACATTTTATTGTTAGACCATAATAACATTTTATTATGCTTGAAAATCAATGCTGCTGATGGTCTGTCTGTTCCAATGGAATATTGATGAAATCTGTTATGCAGCAGTGTAAATGATTTTTTTCTTTTTTCTGTAGCCATACTTTTAATTCCTCCACGCTTAACAGCTATTGCTACGACTAAGTAGAATCTGTCTCCATCTAATAACTGATGTTGAATTAAGGACAAGGAAACATACCAAAGAAATGCTGTAATTTGTATAGTGCTAATCTTCTCTTAAATTGAAGAGATTTATGTCATTTGCATTCAAAACAAAGTCAATTCCTCGAAAATTAGACTCATTTCTAAATACTTTTTGCCCCCGAGATTTTGTAGAAAAATATATAATGAAAGTGAACTAATTTCAAGATTTCAAGATTTTTCCTCTACAAATTAATATGTGTGACATTAAAATAAGTTGGAAGTTGGACATGATAAAAGTAATGTTTTGTGATAACAAAGTAAGTGATTACAAACAGAGTGAAAGCATTATTACATAGTTTGTTTAAATGCATTGTTATAACAAAGGACATAACGAGTGAAATACAGTGTATTATTGTAATAAACAGAAGAGATATGATTGCTTTTCGTGCATTGTTTAAAGTTTAGAAGCAAGGAACACAAAGTGAAGAATTCCTAGAGAAAAAGTCTTATCCGAATTGTATCTAAGTTTTTCCCGTTAAGTAAAATATTTGTATTGAGATTAAATTTAGATGAGATAAAAAGAAGCAGTAATTTAATATATAGAAATCTGCATCCTAAAGAAGAATTACAGTAGAGCATCGATTATCCGATTATCAATCAACCGAAACATCGGTTAACCGAAGGCGTTTCAGTAGACCAAAAATTTAAAAAATTAATTTGCGAATTAAAATTAAAAACTTAATTTCTTTCCGAGTGATTGGTCTGATGATGGGACGTAGTTTCCGAAACATAAAACAAAAAAAAACAACGCAACGAAGTCACAGGACGGATTTAAAATAAGGTAATTTATTATCTAAAACGTGACTTAGACCTTAATTAGCAATGTTTAAAATGCAATATAAGTTTTTGTGTTTAATATGTATCACTGTTTCTGTATTTCATATTGCTCCTATGACACTGATACAATTTTTTCGTAAATGATCGGCTATCCGAAATATCAGTTATCCGAACACCCTCCCGTACAGCAATGCTTCGGATAATCGATGCCCTACTGTATTCTGCAATGAACTTAGCATTGTTCTACAAGTAATTCCGGAGAAGAATAAGGATTTATTTCGATGAGCAAACGAATAACAGGTGATGATTGCCGTTGTTAATTATCGGAATTCCACGAGAGTAAGTTAGTGTAAAAGTTAAACCCAATATTCAGATTATTGGAATTCGAAATGTAGAAGTTATAATTTTCCGAGAGTCTATAAAATAGACGTTCATTGAAGAAGATGACTTCGAATTAAGGAAAGTGAGAAGAAGAAAGCATTTTATTAAAATTATGAACAGATTAAATTGTGAATTGGATTTTCTGACAGAACTCGTATACATATGATCTATTGTTTTATTGAATATACAATATCTATATGTTAACTTATTCAAGCCTCCGTTTAATTTTTTTTCAAAGTAATTTTAACACTTGCAGCATTTTTATCGAAGTAGTATTTTTTTTCTTAACATGTTACCATAAAACAAGGTAGCGATAAAAGTTATAATTATAAAAGTTAATATAAAACGCCTACTTATAAATAAGCGGAGTGAAAAGTCGGTTGCATGCAAATTAAAATATATTTTAACGAAGATATTTTGACATCTTTGACTAAATTAGAACCACTTCTACAAGAATTTCATCTCAAGCTCGTCTCACTTTCAAGAAGCACCACCGGGTATGGAACGTGTCTATTCTAACGCAAAGGTGACTCAATCTGTACTCACTGTTTATATGGAATAATCGTCATTCTTAACTCAAACCTTGTTAATAGACTGAATTCAATGATTCTGTCTATTTTGAATAATTTTCTTCATTCACGTATCAGAAGCCGTTGGGAAGCATTGTGATTGGTTTACTAATCGGTATGGCTGCCTTGGAGCGCGACCAGCTAGAGACACAAACTCTACGGCTCTGAACTACTCTTGGCAAGACCTTTTCAACGACACTCTAATCAAGTAATCTAGCCCTCGTGGTTAACGAGTTGCTGTTTGTCCACAGACAGACAGATAGACAGACAAACTGGGGATATTAGGCTTCACGGTATCATAAGCCTAAAACTTGGAATTGTGAGATATTCTTTTACTCCATACAGCATTAGTTAATTGTTGTATTTTGGGTGAAGATACACATTAGTATGTTTATTATTACACCCATTTGCATGTGGGTTTTATTTATTTAATTTATTTATTTTGAAACACGAAGGTTTCAGACGACGATGACAGTTTTTCCCACCAGAAACATTAAAAGCTTAAACTATGATCTGATATTTCAAAAACTCTCTGGATTAAAGAAAGCTTCTTAAATCCTCATTTGTTATTTAATAGCGAGCTGTGATGTCATAGTTCTCGAGCTACAATACATGTCTCCTCTCTTTCAAAACCAATTTACTTTTCAAATTGTTAAATTACTTTAAATGGAACAAAGATTATTCTAGAAGGACATTTAGTAAACATACGGGGAATATCGAATACAGGACAGGTTTTCTGAACAGATTAATACACCGCCATATTCTTTAAGTTTCAAGAACTTCTGTTAAAAAGAATTTACTCGCTGTAATTTAGAATAAATTATTAAATATATCTGAAATGAAATGCCCAAAAAGTTCAGCCAATGCCAAAGAGAGTTCTCGATGTATTTATTAATTTAGAAAATGTTATTTAAGTATAATTTGCCAAAACTGAATTGAAAATGAACGATATCGTAAGAGAAAATCATTCAGGAAAAAAAAAATCTTTGTAATTCATTAATTGGGAAGTTATTTTTTTTTTTTCGTAATAGTTACAAATCTTACATTTTTTCCATCTACATGATTTAAAAGAAAAAAAAGAGTATTTTTCAAAAAAGAATATTTTTCAAGTTTTATCTAAAATCCATTCATTCATTTGTTGAGTTTGTTTGAGATGGTAAATTCAAACCTCTCACAATGGAACTCTATTACACTATCACTTAAAAGCTTTTGTCTAGATAGTTCTTCTGCTTTTTCATTTGTTTTATTTCTCTTTCTAATAATAAATGCTTAGCATATAAACTTAACATAATAAATCTTGTATATTTTTGCAATTAAAATTATAAGACAGATTCAAAAGTAAATATTCTTAAAATAATCATCGGAAATATTTTACGTCAACGAAAAAAATATCTATGTATTATTAAAGAAAAGTAGCATTTCCAGGAGAGGCTGTTTAGTATGTAAGTACGAATTTATAGAGCATTTTAAATGAAGAGATGCCTTTTTGTAATTCTAAATATACAATAAATTTATTATGATTGTTTTATATCAAAGACGCTAGTTGAAATGTTGTAGCAGGATTTCCAGTATGGAAAGTTTATGCGAAATCCACTGAAACTTAGAAATGTCACATCCTAAGAACGAGGCAGCAAAATCACTATTTCCTTACAGTGGCGTTCAGTTTGCGATTCCATTAGAAAACATCTTGGGGAAATTGTATTGAACGACGATTGACCCAAATGCTGTGAAGGCAATCAATGCCCTAATAAAGTGTCTGCTTCAACAACTGCTGTCTCTAACTTGTGTTTAGGGAGACAACATGGATTGTATCAGGAAGTGGTGGAAATCAATATCAGAGCCACGAAGAGTTCAGATCTAAAGCCACTGGAATCTTCAAGTTGAGAAACAAAGGAAATTTGCTAAGAAAAGACAAATGAAAAAGAAAAGAAGAAAGTAATTGTCATCAATCTACAAGTCAAAAAACTGAAAAGAAACTTTTAATTCATTCCCTCGTAAGTTACTGTATTACCAGAAGATGAAAGCTTAAATTGTTTTTTGTTTTTTTTTTTAGCCTTCTTTCAAGAAGGTGAGATTCGCAAAAGCAACGCATTATGTTTGTTTGTTCCTAATATCTGAACATCCGAAAGAAATCTTCTTGCAAGTTAGATGCAAATTTTCGGACAAGAAATGCTCTTTCATTTGTATGTTTCCGTGTTTGAGCCCTTGAGGATTTGTTGCTCCGGCTTTTAATTTCGGTAGGAGTTGAGTAAATTAATTAATCTTTAAAAACACGGAAGTAAACATTTAAAGATCTTTTTTTTGAAACAAATTTAAAGCTCGTAATTAAACTCACAAACAATGTTTTAAGAATTCAAACAAATTAAAAACAACACATCCTCAGAATTGACAGTTACTGCAGATGGAGGATTCATTGAAACCCTATTGGATAATTACGTATTAGATTTACATTTGGATTAGATAATAATGAAATAACTGATATTTCTTTGAAATTTCTGGTAAGAATTAGTTTCTCTCACTGAGAAAGCTTCAAATCACAACTACCCCTTCTTTATATTGGACTACTCCGACCACTTGAATATAACTTAAAAGCCAGATATCAATCCGTTGAACTAATTGGAAAAGGTTTTCAAGAACAGATGTATTCATCCTGACACCTTTTTATCTTATTTTGTTATTTTTAATAAAATTGAACGGCAATGCGGTTAGTGTCGTCGATTAATTGACATGCAGGCTTTAATAGGTAGAATATTCTAAAAGTGAATAATTTTAATTTACCTTGTATAATTTTAGAAAAACAGAAATTTACTTTAAGATTTCATGTAAAAAAAAATGATCGAAATTGTAGTCTGTGAAGTTTTAGGTAATTTCTTTGCTTCGAGTTCGTTTCAGTTGCTTCTCATAAATCAACAAAATTCTGGAAGTTTCTATGACACAGTGGCTCCATCGATTGTTGGCAGGACTTGGTCTAGTGAAAAAATCGAAAATTTCCTTTCGGTTACTTCATATTTTAATAGAAATGATCGTCATTTGGAACTTTTGTTCCTGGTTCCAAGACGCCATTAAAAATGGATTGATTCAATTCATTAAGTTAATTGGAAAAAAAAAACAACATTCAAAACTGTTCTTGGATATTTGGTTGATTGCATTTCTTGGAAATCACATAGTTAGATTTATTATATTGATCTGTTCTATCCAGGAACTGGTGGCTCTACGTTGGAAACAGGCACTAATTAAGAAATCTAGAAGAAGGGATTTATCTGTTTGTTTTGCTTTTTGTTTTTTATTTCTTGCTAGTCTGTACGTTCCATCAACAATGACGGGAGAATAATCTGGCTTTTAGTTGAGATAGAGTATTTGCCCTTCATTTGTAATTTCCTCATTCATGTCGAGAAATGTCTCTAATGACTCTTCGTCGTTGAGGGCGAGCTTCTGCATCTAATGCTGGTCTGGTCTGTGCTTGAAGTAGGCTAAAAAAAAAATAGCCTACTACATTAAAATTTATATTTCAATGTTCAAAATTAATAAGTTGTTTTTCTCTGGCTCTTCTCTCATTGCGTCACAATGAGATTTGATTGATAAGAGATATTTAACAATAATTAGAATGTAGTCCCTGTGGCGTATGGATAAGACGTCTGACTTCGGATCAAAAGCTTCCCATCGCGAACGTTTCATTATAGAAATTATTTCTGTTTTCACAGGAAATTAAAATTATTTTTCAAATACAGAGAAAGTGCGTTGCGGAAGTGCTTTACAGATCTGGAAAACTGTATAAGAGATTATAAATGTTCACATTACAGATATTCTAATCAAATATTACCTGCTCTGTTCAAAACTTTTGACATTGGCTCTTTTTTCTTTTACTGATGATCTGCTACCGCGTGTATCTAGAGGTAGAGTATTTTGGAGGGAATTATTCTGTTCTTCAATGTTTGTTTATGTTTCGTTCTTGAAAGGGGACAACAAAGACAAATTACGAGCAATAAATTTATCTGCTGTGGGAAGATAGGGAGTGATTTCTTTATCAATTAAACAATACAAACGGAATGTTGTAATTCCCTGACAAAAAAATAAAAAAGCATGAAATGATGAGAGTGCTTAAAATACTGTATATAATTTCTTATATTTCCACTATAGTGAATAAGAAAGGGGTTGTTTATGAATTCGCAGAATTCAAATTCAGATTCCCCTAAAAGACATGCTTAGTATGGATTGTACAGATTCCGTTAGATATTTACGAAAAAGAAATGCTTCAGGAAGAAATTGTGTTTCAAAAAAATTGATTACTTGCAATTTATAAGCTCCATTTCATTGTCATAATTGTGGAATTTAATCTACGAAATCAACAACATTGTTTGATGATATTTAATGGTAAATTGAAATTAAAAACAAAATGACCGTTGCTATTGTTTGTTTTTTTTCAAAAAATAATAAGAATAGAAATATTTGATGTAATTTCGCAATTTATTTCGTATTATGTATTTTTTGTCTGAATTGAGCGTCATATCATTTCATCGATGCGTATTTAGTAATAATACATTTCCTTTTTCATTTTTGTAACGTTTTCTTCCATTCAGGCTTTACAATCGTCGTCCATTCATTGATATCAGACAAGGTAGGGCGTCGATTGGGCTCCTCTTTTGACGCCATTATCTTTCTGACCGGAAGTGGACCTCCCTTGCTCTTTTTCTCACCGGAAACTGTAATTGCCGCATCCTCTTTTTTAATTTTACCTTCTTTTTTATTATTATTTCTAATGTAAGAATTTTAGAAATATGAAACTTTAAACAATATTTAAATATATCTTCATTAAGTTTTGTAATTTTTGCTAAACCTGTTTTAATTCATGTTTTTATTACGGCTATTTAATGAACCTTCTAGAATGGAAGAAGAGTGTTCAGTTAATTAACGAATAGCCTAAGTTTCAAGTAATCCAACTGATTTGCACAGATTTGTTTTGGAGATGGAACTTCTTTGAACCATCATTTTTTTTTTTTATAACTATTTGAAAATGTACACGTTGATTACAAAGGAAAACGCAGTAAAATCAATTTTTTTTTTTTTTAATTTTTAAAAATTCACATTTAAGTTATTTCTGGTCAATGTATATATAGAATATATTTATATATATATATATTTTAGAGTACTTTACTATTTTAAATCAAATCGTTCTTCAAACAAAAAACAAAACAAAAAAATCAAAATTCACATTAAAAAAGTAAAAATATATATATGTATATAAATTCGTCGAAAGTTATGAAAATTTGTAGTGAAATGATTTAAATGATTTTTATTTTTATTTTTTTATTAATTTTTTTTGAAGAACGTTTTGTTTTAAAATAGTAAAGTATACAAAGAACTAACAAAATAATAAAATAAAAATAAAAAAATATATAATTTCAATAAAAATATATGAAATTTCCTGTCATTCGGAATGTATGAAATTTCGTGTATTTCGTAATTATGTTTGCTAAAGTTTAATTAGGAAGCAGATGATTCTTTGATTTTGGAAGTAATTATAAGGTATTGTAAATTTTAATATTGGGATGAATCGTTCTATTACAACTGTTTTTATTACAGTACTGTTGCCAAATAAAGACTCATGAAATGCATTCATCTCAAGCGTCGTAAGGAAAGGTGCAACTTTCAGTTTCAATTTTCGATTTTTGTTTTTTTTTAAAGTTTATACTGACATTAGGTAAATCTCTCTTTTAAGTTGTTGTTTGGCCGCGCGGTTGGCGTTGTCGCTATGACATCGGCCTCTCACCTCTGATACCGGGTTCGGTTCTCATGTGGGTTTCGTGATGGTGGACGATCCGCGCTGGGCAGGTTTTCTCGGGGTTCTCCCGTTTCCCCTGCACTTCTCCCACCATACTTTCTCAGTCTTTCTCTCCTTCTTTCCGTGGGTTAGTACAATAGACCTCCGGTCGCAGTGCTTGGCTTCTCTGCCATCCACATTCACTACATAAACTACATAAGTTGTTGTTTACATACGATAAGAACTTTGAAATTGCTTTGAGAACATAACATCCTTCCAATTTGTAGAAATTGAGGTAACGATATTCCCAAATATAAAAATAATATAAAAATAATGATAATATAACACCTTTTCGACATCGTCTGAATTACCTTCAAAAATAAAGGAAGAAAAAGATAGGATTTTTGTATTACTTGTTCTTATGTCACCAAAAGTTTATTTTTTTTTTTTTTTTTTTGAGGGGGTTTTATTTTTAAATTTGTGGACCTTATTTTAAAATATAAATAGAGGTTGTTTTTAAAAGACAAAAAAAAAAAAAACATTCATCTTGATGTGTAATTAATTTTTGACTCACGGTGTTGAGGAGGTTTTTTTTCGTTGATTTTCATGACTGAAGAAAACGAAGAAAAATTAGGCAATGATTAATGTCTTAAGTAAGATTTCCGTCTTTAGAATAACCTTAAAAAACAAAAAGGCAGGAAAATGGAATTGCGCTTTTTTTTATGGTTTTAATTTTTACATTCCGAAAGAAGAAGACTCGAGAACATCACTGAGCCGAAATATCGTCCCTAAGCAGAATTCTTTTCATTTTCTCTTTAAGTCTTTTATTATTTTTATTTTCCCTGTTTTATTTGTCTTCTCGCTCTAATTTGGCAGTGACTTTCGAAAATTCGTAAGCGGAGAATGTTTACATGTCATTAAAACGTGAATATTTAAAAGCAGTGAGGAGCAGCTGTTCGCTTGGTTTTGTTATTTAGCTTGTGTGCTAACTATGCCTCAGACAAACCCTCTGACAGCGTCTCCGCTTCTCTTGAGAAAAAAAGGGGTTAGCACAAGATGGCCGCTCAGTTGGGTCACTGGGTCATCGGAGAAAGTGGTCAAGCTCCTACACATCACGATCTGTTTCATTACCAAAACAATGCCACCCCCTCCGAACACCATATGGCACGCTCTGACATTGGATTAAACCTCTTGGGGTTAGGGACACCACCCCCGCAGCCTGCTTTCACCCCTTCATCAGCGAACGATCGGTGACAGTGATCATTTGGGAGAGATGGGGTTATGAAGTGGGGATTGTTGCTCCATGTGTCCATTCCCCCCCTCTCTCCACGTGCGTCCTTGTTATTGTCAGCTGAATCCCACGTTCCACACACACAAAAAAGAAACCACGAGCGAAACAGGAGGTTTTGGTAGGTTTTCTGTCTCCACATCCGCCTACGACTGGAAGGAATTCCAATTACATCATCGGAATATAAGAAAAGTGTAATTAATGGCCAGAATACAGAATTGGAGCTTTGTAGGACAACAGATCTTAATATGTAGCTGCTTGACTCAGTTTTGATCAATATGAGATAGCAGTTTATCTAAGCTTAATAATGTTGTCATGCCAACGAACAGCCTCGTTCCTCCTGGTGTAGATAAGAAGAAACACGAATAGGAGCCGACCTGTGGGTGTCTTGAGATTGGAAAATATTGAGAGAAATGTTTCCATTTGACTGTTTTTGAAAAAGACTCGTTTTAGACAGATGATTGAACTTATAATGATCTGCTGTTTTATGCTTAAATGATAAAAAATTCAAATGGTCTTTTGTTTTATTCGCTACCTACAGAACAACACGAATGGTTCGATCTACATCACACCTGGTAACATAAGTGATAAGCGTTAACCACTATTAAATGAAGAGCGATAGAAAATTAGGAACCTTGTACCTTTTTGAAAACATATCTTTTCCAGGCATCAACTTTTGCTGCTGAGAAAAATTTTCAAGCAATTGGTGTTTTGTCAAGAAATAAGGATGTTTGAATTGTAAATAAAATTATCAAAACTAAAATAAATAAATAAATAAATAAATAATTAAAAAAAATGTCGGACGTAAATGTTACCGAGCCCTTTCTTTTTTGGTTTCTTTCTTAATTGTTTGAATTTTTTTTTAATTTAATAGAAACAAACGTATAGTTTTACCTGCTATGGAAACGGGCTTTGTTAATTTTATATTTTTCAATCAACCTTAAAAATTAAAAAAAGTGAAAGGTTTTCTCCTATATCGCGAGGAGTAGCTGCTCAACATTTCTGATATTTCAGTGTTGATTATCTTGCAAGAATTTTGCTCAATAATTATTATGACATTTTTTTTTTTATCTTATCTAAATCCAATCGTTCCTCTTTCGCTTTGGTTTGGATTTTGCAGTAAACCAAAAATAGTAGATCATTCGCGCAAGCGCAAAGTCAACTAAATTACTACAAGAGTGTTTTCCCCAGAATTAAATTATGATAAACATATTCACTATGAAAAGGATGTTATCATTTGCCGGCTTTGTATTCAAATTATATTTTTGAAAAAACAAAACAAAAAAAAAAAAACTATTATTAAAAATATAGATACACATAGTGATTTTATCAGCCCAATATTCCTTCAGAAGTTAGGTTAGAAAATTGAATAAAATACAACAACTAAGGTTGAGACCAAGTGTTTAGTAAGTGACATTCTAGAACAGCTGTTTTAGTGATCATCAGCTGGAAGCAGTCACTGGTAAACAATGTCTCGATACTGAGACTATTGTGAATACTCATCGGAATCGCAGTGACGTCTGAAACATTTGTTGTTTATTAGTAATTCACTGCGCAGATTGAATTTTCTATGCATTAAAAAAAAATCATTGACTGCTGGCGGACTGCTGGCACATGAATTTTTTCAATAACATTTTATTAGTGAGTTTTTTTATTCTTGTAATAAATTCATAACATTATAAAATACACCAGCTACAACGGACGTCAATATTTCGTCTTATTTAAAAGACTTCATCAGGATTAATTTATAAATATTTTTAGAAAGACAGAGCCCTTCTCCCTTTCCTAACAGCATTGAAATAAAACAAATCAAGAATTCTAAAGTTTAAACAATCTAACAATATGAAAACGTGCTCTTAACTACGTTCACTTTAATAGTTCAAAATTAAGACTAATCCAATTCACCGATTAAAATAAATATTAGTAATTTTTCTAATTTTTAACTATTAATCTTTAATTTATAATTGTCTTTTTTTAAAATATTCAAAAGGCTTCACTGTGATTCCGATGAATAAAATACACTTAATGATATTTCGAAGACTGGAGAGGACTTTCGAGAACTTTCTTAGGCAAGATATTTAAATTAGATTAATTAAACTTAATTAAAAATTTGACTCAAAAGAAATCCTAATATCAATTAGGTTAATTAGATTTAATTAAAATTTTAGAAAACATGGACTCCGTTGAAAACTTGAAATTTCTTACACACACACATAAAAAAAAGAAAACAGTTAAAAATAAAATTTACAATCAAAATTTCAAATACTGTAGATCTATTAGATTTTTGAATTTTTAATAGTGAAAACAAATGTTTCTACTTTGAAGAATTGAAACCCCATTCTTTTTATTTTAATATGTTGTATAAATTGGTCGAGTTGCTTATTACAATCCTATAAAATGGCTGAAATAGGAAGAGATTTCGTAAACAATGGGTACAAAGTAATAATTTTAATGGAATTTTGATAAACTCCCACTCTAATATTTGGAAATATCTTACGGTTTCATTTCCTTGTTCTATCTTGATTTCTTACTTCCTCCTTCAGTTGTCTTAATATTCCCATCAACGTCCCATTTTAAGAAACAGAGATTTATTTGGAAATAGAAGCATATTTCAGCTCAATAGGAAATATTCCTATTGAGAATGGAGAATAAAATTGAATGGAGAATTCCTATTGGATGGAGAATAAAAATAAAATATTAAATTCTAAAATAAAGAATTGTTTTAGAGTCTACTTTCCGAGGAGGACTCTTGAGATTTACAAAGTCTGTCTTTGTATTTCTATCTCCTTTTAAAATCGTGAATGATCTTCTTGAAACTTGATATGTATCTTTATGGACATGATCTAATTTTTGTATTTTTTTCCGGATTTACTCATATTGAAAATTAAAAAAAAGAAAACATGAAGATCCCAGTTTGCCGCCATCGCTTTCAAGCGAATTTGAATAAAATTAATCTTTTTAGTAAATTTAATTATAATAAAAAAAAAGTTGAACATTTGATGTTATATTTTGTTTCTTTTAATGAATTAGTTAACTGTAATTAAAATTTAGTTTTTTCCCTATTAATTAGAAAAGAGAAATATTTAGAAATTAAAACGAGATTTTTTTTATTAATATTATTAACGATTATTTTAATATTAAACTTTTAAAAAATTACACATTGAAGTTTATCTTATAACAAAATCTCAAGTTTTGATAACAATTAGTAATTATAAATGGATATATTCAGTTCGAATGCTTATTATGAAAATTAAGTTTAATTAGGATAATTAAAGAAATCTTGAGAAACCATTACATTTCAATAAAATTTGAAAAATGGTCAACATTTCAATTTTGAAATATCCTTAAAATTAACAAAATTTATGGTAACTTTATTTTACGCTAATATTTAATTATGATTAAAAATTTTTTTAAAAATGATGCAAATTAAAAAAAAAAAAGAAGATATAACTGAAATATTTTCGAATTTATTTTCTCATTTATTTATTATGTATAATTAAAAATGTAAAATTTCTTTTTAGGGCTTGTAAATTTAAATTAACAAAATAAATTGATCGCTAAATCCGGTGACACTAACGGCCAGTCCAATTATGCTGGTGGAGTTATCTTAGAATAATTCGCTAAATTCTCTGTTAATTAATTAGAATGAGACCACATAGGCCTATTTATGTTTTATAACTAAAAAGTGATCTTACTCAGCAGAAAGTACAATCTCAAAGGCCTTTAACATTGCTGTCTTCTAACGCGATTCATCTGTTCAGTAACTTCTAATTAAATTCCGGCAGTTTTGTCGCATTCGACGTTGTAGATAGAACAATATTATCAAATAAACTTCACCAGACTAATAGAATGAATGTCACTTCTACGGTGCCTCTAATGGCTGTAACAGGATTACTGTTATCCACATGTACATTTAAATATTCATTATAATAGCATTGAATGTATTAACGTTGATGGATAATACTAGTTTTTACTTAGGGGATTTTCGATTTACTCCCAACGGAAGGGCTTGGTTTTGAAATGGGGGTTGTCCATTAAACCATTAGCGTTTATTGATGGATAATTACTCGCTATTCATTTGTTTTATATTCAGAGAATTCCAGAATAAAGATGAGTGGCAGTTGTTAGTTAACTGTGCGCACTGAAGAACTGATAAGTAAGAATACTGTATCATCAGACATACATTTGAGTTTCAATGTTACTAATTTGACGAAACATATCAAGATCGTTGTATTTCCATCTGAAGTTTTGTCACTTTTTAGATCTACAGCGTACTCTAGGTTTGGTCAAATATATGGAGAAAAAGGGTTTGGACCAAAAAAAAATAGTTTGGGTTGAAATTCTATCTGTGATCAAGATAACTCCAAGGAGAAAACTGAAAGTTTAATGATAGCCATAGATTGCTGCAAAGAAGAAAACTATTGATGATAATAGGGTTTAACGTGAAATATTAAAGTCTTAAACCAGATTGAACCATGAAGCACTTACTACTAAACATTTAACAAACATTTAATGCACAACAATGCTTCGTTTTCAAGTACAGTTATCGCCAAGAGTCACCCCCAATGACGATTCCCCCTCAAACACTGAAGCGCACGTGAAACGACATCTGTTTCCGAGCGTACCCGGTTTCCCAAAAGTAATGGACTATTCCCAACTGAAACCCTGTTCTCTGAAGAGCGTTTTTCAGTTTAAATTGAGAATTATTCACCTGAGGATAAAGTTCGAAACATGAACTTTGAAACGTCGTTATTAATGTTTATGTGAAAATGTTAAATGTTCGTGTTATTGTTAAATGTTTAGTAGTATGCTCTTTCTGGTTCATCTGGATTTAGAAAAATACTTATTAATATATTAAAAAATCAAAATTAATAAGCAAAGATCACTCAATAGACAAATAACAAGAAAAGAAAAAGGCAAACAAAAGTTCCATTTATTTCCCTTCCCTGATTCTGAGTTCGATGACAGATTTCGCCAATATAAACTTATTAGATTTTGGGTCCTAGACTACATTTTCTACATCTAATATATCTCGGTGGTCATTAAGGTCATTTAATGTAGTAAGAATTTATTTATTTTTGTTTGCCTTTCGTTGTTTTGTATTTGAACAATAATAATAATAATAATAATAAAATGGTTAATCTTTAAAACCTAAAAATAAATTAATAAATAAAAAATCGCCAGTTACCAGTTCGTACCAAAAGCTGAATCGTACTGTCCAGCATAACTAAAAACTAAACAAACAAACCAACACACTGCAGATAACCTAAGACTTCGCGGATTGAAAGTCGCAGACCATTCCTCAAGGAGCCTAGACAATTCATTCTAGAATTCTTCTTATCTGTAGCCTATACGAGAAGATCAAATACACCTTTCAGATAAGTAATAAAATTGTCAGGTTTATAGTTTGTTTATTTTAAAACAAGCAATAATTGTTTATTACATCGGAAGGGCAGTGGTGCTTCAAGGAATAAATTACACAATGAAAAACTCACCAATGAAAAAACGAGTGAGAAAATCCATGTGCCACAAAGAGCGGCCTCAATGAATTTTTTTAAAGTATAAGAATTCAAACATTGTTAATAATTGTTTATTGTTTGTTTGTTTCATATAAGTAATAAAATTGTTAAGTTTATTATTTGATTTGGAATTGGTTAGTTAATCAGTCATTAGCTTATCCTAATAAATGAAAAGAATGTTTCCAATA
>JAFIDM010003189.1:8919574-8931563 GCA_023159025.1 Thereuonema tuberculata | reverse complement strand
AAATACTGATTACGAAATGGTCTGGTTCTCACAGGGAAAACGAATTCAAGAAATTAATTCAACGAAATTGGAATTTCTAATTAATTTAATAATGGATAATTAAGAAGTTGGGATCTTATAATTACGAGAGAGATTGGATTCATAACTATCGCTGTATTTTGTTCATTCTGTTTTGGAAAGAACTGTGACGTCATACGGGAGAAGTTAAAACAACGAAGCGTGGGTGGGTCATTTCTTATCTCAGGTGGAAACGATCTCTGCTCCTCGGTTTTTTTGCCCAGTAGCAACCACCATTTTTGGCAGTTGAAAAACAAAGCCCATCAAACTACCTGACAGAAAGAAAAAATAATGACAGATGAATTCACGTTTAAAAATATCGTAAGATACGATAGGAAATCAAAATGATAACATGTTTTTAGTTTGCTTCCATCTTTCATATTTCTTTTTCTTCTTATCCTCAAGCGAAAATGAATCTCAAGAATTATGCGCGTGCTTATTTGTATTCTTACCTTTCGAATATTTGGATGAATCTTCTTGGAACTTGGCATACATATTTACGGACAGGAGACGATGGCACTTCTGCATTTGAAAACATTTCTGTATGGGTCCTTTTTAAAAAAATTTGCTCCCATAGAAAAACAGAAATGAAACAATAACTCTGTCAGTGTGTAACAATGCATATTAGTAATAAAATAATTAATTCGTTTTTAATTCTCGTGCATTTGATAGGATTAAGTTAATCAAATTGAACACTTAATTAAACATTTGTGAATTTTATTAATTTTCTAAAAATGGGAAAAAATTAACTTAATTTTGTTTTTTGTTTTTGGAGCGGAGAATTATGGGTATTCGGACACAACGAAACTTTCTTGAACACAACGAAACTTTCCTTTTGTTTTAAGAAATCCAAAATTCACACACATTTAAGAAAATAGACTTGAAGTTGTATCTTGTTTATTTTTGTTTTCGCTTGTTTATTTTTGTATCTTGTTTATTGTAGTTGAGTGAAATTGTTTCTTAAATTATTTATAAAATCAAAACTTGGTTTGCGCATGCGTGTACGCAAGCTGTCTTTTTTTAGAGATTTTTAGTTTCAAAGTCCGCAGTTCACTTATAATTAATGTAAGCGAGAAAAGTAAATTTGAATAAACATCAAAAGAGTTATTGATTTCATTTAGTTGCTTTGGGCGTTACATTCGCTTTATTTGTCTGTCCGTGCGTCCAAACAACTGGCTTCTCACAAAAGATTATTATTCGTGAACAAGAATTGAAGTGGATAATACTTTGTAGCGAAACGACATCAATGGATAAAATAATGAAATTCCTAAGAAATACATTTTTCAGATCTTATTGATCAGATTCATTATTTGATTTATTATTACCATTATATTTAACATCTTTTACTTGGGTTTTCTCAGCAAAGACAACATTGTGGGTCAAGGACCAAAGCACATATTGCCAAGTGCAAAACAATGTGCAGGGGGGGGGCTTTCCTATCTATGCGTGTTGTGTTGAGTACCACAGCCTTCTGGAGTTGTGCATAAGTGTTTTTATGAAGTCGTAATGTGCTGAGACTGTGGTGCAATGTGTGAGGCACCAGACCAGTGGTGGACAGGACGATGGGTACAACACGTACTCGGTTCTGCCTCCACTGCTTCTGGAGCTCGTGTGCTAGATCGGTGTATTTACTTGTCTGCGTGAGTTTTCTGCATGTTCTTGCTGATAGGCACTGCAATATCAATGAGATAGGTCTGTTTGTTGGCCTTTTTAACAATTTTGATGTCAGGTCTGTTGTGATGTATGGTTTTGTGTGAATGGGGCGGTTCCATTACAGCGTATCTGTGGACTCTAATACGCTTCATGGTATGTAATTATTATTATTATTATTTTATGAGGTAGTGTCTATAGCTATTCCACAACATTGGACAACAATGATACTGTTATAGTAAAATTTTAGAACTTTACATAATGTAAAAAAAAAAAAAAAGAAGAAATTCGTACCAGTGTACTTTATACCAATGTTATTCCGGTTCGTTTTACGTCCAGTTTTTACATAATATTTAATAATATCAGTGTGCGTTTGTTCTTTTTATCAATTAAATGTTTTTCCTTTGAATAAAACTGTTGAATATATAATTATATAATATTAAACTTTAATAATACTTATTCTTATAATATTATTATTTAATAATATAATATTCTCAGATGAAATATAACAGACTGCTTTCATCGCTCTGTTCATGTGATATTCGTTATTTCATTACTATATTAATAATTATTAATTGTTTTTATGTTTAGTGATTTCATTACATTTCTAATAACATATAAGTATATTTTTGATAAGTATATTTTACTTGATAAGTATATTTTTGTTTTGTTTTTTGAGATTTTTTTTCCCTTGACATCGTTCTTTTTTTAATACTTTTTTTTTAAAAACAAAAACAAAAATTTTTAAAATGCTAATATCATTTTAAGCAAATGTGTTAAAAATTTAATGAGTCAATTATTATAAACCTTGCCTTTGTTATCCCAATTAATGAATAATTAAAAATAAGTAATCTGCTTAAGGACTTTTATTAGAAATTCTAGATGCCTTCATTAAGCTATATCAGTAATTACTTTAAGGATTTAATTATGGTTCAAATGAAGGAATTGTTTCACAAAGTGAACTGAATATTTAACAGTGGTGTCAGTTTCAGGCGTTCACCTCCCAATACAAATGAACGATTTTCAAGGACGAAATTACGAGAAATATTTTTATTCGAACAGAAACATTTAAATTCAATGAAGTTTGAAATCAAATAAAATCAGAATTGAAAGCGGCCGCACCTCATTCATCACCTTCGATTCCATTCATATTCTTCAAAGGCGCGGTTAGATCGTGGGAGGACCTAGATTTGGACTTTTTGAGGTCTTTTTTTGATACAGACAAAAAAATTTATTTAGTAATTCGGCCTCGACAAAGTCTCTTTTCCTTCTACTAAATTACAATCGTTCAATGGATCCTCTTGAAATTTTGTATACACATTTACGGTAATAACAATGTGTACAGCTGGATAAAAATGTGGCATTTGGAAAACGAAAAAAAAGATTTTTGAATTCGTTTTACAAATGCCACATTTGACAAAAAAAAAAAAAAAAAGATTTTTGTTTTTTTTTTAAAAAAAAGGATTTGTATGAATGTATTTTTGAATAAATCTATTTAGTCACATGCTTGACTAAAATTACAAAGAGCAATGTACCTTAATATTGCTTTTGAGTAGGAATTCACAAATTATTTAAATCTAACACCAGTTACCGCTCACGAAGTTAGTAGCAATTGGCGTTATCATAGAAGAAACAGAAATATGGTGTTTGTGGGTTTTTTTTTTTAATTAGATTTTTTAGAAATTCTACATATCTGTCCGGCTTTATATAATTTTGTGATTTATTCACATAATTTTTTTATTTAAAATTTGCATTTCTTTAAGTAAATCTCGTAAATACATTTACGGTTTTAGTTTTCCTAAAATTTATATATACAGGGTGATTCAAAATTCACTGTACAAACTTTAAAGATAGGTTGTACTCAGTAAGAGAAATAAAAAAGTGCAAATAAAGTGCAAATTTCCGCCCTTCTCTTGGTCCGGAAATGAACAGTTTTAATGAAAAACATAGTTTTCATTATTAATGGTTATTTGTTAAACGTATTTCAAAACATAAATTAAAACAGATGTACAAAATAGGGAAAGAATGATTTAAGAAAGGTATTAAAAAAATAAAAACGAAACAAACAAATAATGGGGCTGGAAATGAATAGTTTTCGCGAAATAAATGGTTGAATTCTAACATTTTTCGCTATTCATTCTGGATTCATATTTATTACGAACTTTTTTGTTTGTCTTTTTGAATAGAGCCTACCTTTAAAGTTTATACAGGGAATTTTGAATCATCCTGTATATATATATTTTTTTCCTGACTTCATCAGAGAAGAAAATTCAGAACAAATCTTTGAGAACAAATTACACCGAAATGTATGAATGTAATAAAAAAAATAAACCTTGAACTTGGTAATAAATCTGTTAATGAAATATGGAATTATGATAATTCATTTGGCTTTACGGAAAAATGCAAATATTGTCAAAGAAAGTTGTGTTTGCCAAATACCTACGGTAATTTTATGGACGGGATTTGTTTTAATCTGTTGTTTACGTTTTCACTAAAATCCTTGCAAATTTTCGACCGTTTGAAATTAATCTTCAAATCTTCATGTTTATTCATTTATACTTTAAATTTAAACGTTCCTTCGTTGGGATGAAAGTTTTTGAATATTAAATGTTTGAAGCTTATATATTTTTCCATATGACTAATTTGTATTTTATAGTTTAACAAAAAAAAAATTGTTGTTTTGACTTTGCTGATCAACAGTATTTTCTCGGCCAGTAGACGCTTCGCAGATCATTTACCTGATTTACAGGATAGTTTTATTGGATTGTTAGTTTTTTCTTGTTTTGTTGAATTGATGGAGTTTTTTTTTTTCCCGCCCTTCTCTTGAATATATAAAGATTAGAAAGAAATTAAATAACCAATTCAAAGAAAACAGAAAGATCAACAATAGCTTGGGGGGGGGGTTAATAGGATAAGCCGAATCCTAATTCAAAAATGAAGTAACTAATGGGCAAAACTGTTTGCACCAAATCAGATATAATCAATGGTTGTGTTCGGATTCGTCAACTTTAGTGGATGGTTGACCTGATGACGTCAGAGTTGTGCTCATCCATCCGAACGAACCATTTGACTCTCAAAATGGCTGACGCTATCGTTGTTTTCTTGGTTTATTTCAATTTTAATAAAATTTTATACAAGCTAGCAGACGATGAATTACTGATATGCAAGAAAAGTTTAACGGACGAGAATAGGCAAATATTTAGAGGATGTAGTTCCACACAACATAATCAAACAGCGAATCGAGAAAAGCGCCCTCTCTTGAGTATTACGATAACTGTAATATAAATACACGTCGTGTATACGTTGCCATCTTGGTTGATGGGTTGATCCAGCTCTCTCGACGGTTGATGTTGTTTGACAAATGGCGCCAACCAAGTTGACGTCAACTCGGCATATCCTGGCAGTACAGTTGAACAATGGTAATATCCGAACACAACCAATAAAGAAAAAGGATTCAAAACGAGAAAGCGGCAAGAAAGAGATGAATCAAGGTGAACTCAGGTCCACTGCGCTTTTCTGAAAGACTGGAAGGACAGCGAGAGCGTTCAAATTATATATTTCAGATTTCTATCATTTAAGTTGAGAGAAGCCATTGGTGCCCCTGGCGTTTGCAATTATGCATAAGATTGTGATTCTTATATTTTTGAGGTGTACTGTCATTTTCTACACTTTTTTATATCTACTAACCTCTACCTTATTTGTTAGGTTAAATTGGTACAAGTGAATGATAGAAACTGAGTGTGTAGTGGGTCAAAAACTAGCAATGCGAGCGCCGTTGGGTTTTTGTACCTGAATCATACGAAGCCCTGCCTTTCGGGTATTCAAAAGTTTGTACGCCGACTGTCTTGTTAATCTTCATTCAGGTGTATTCTAATAAAATATTATAAATCTGGTTATAAAAGAAAGATACAACGAGTCTAATTAGTATCTAGATCTCTGTGGTATCGAAATATCGTTTAAGAGATTCTCAGAAAACTTTGTTTCCTTTTCTTTACGAATCAAAACTTAAAGACTCATAAACAATTTTTTCTTTTTTAATCTTCGTTTCTTCGCTTAATCTGATTAGAAACCTTCGCCGTTATTTTTCTTTGTTAACCTGTGGTCGTTTCCAAAGGCAATATTAATTTAAAAACCTCTTCTCTCTAATCCATTCCGTTGTAGCTATGGGGGAGTTTAATCCTCATAATGGTATCCTCCATCCTAATGAAAATGGACGAATTAATTCCGTGTTCTTGGGATCTGTGCAGATGCACCGAACGCATACGGAAGATTTACAAATTGGATAAACTTCTTCCAAATTGATTCCTTCCTAGTTTCCAGGCAGTGAATTTCATCATTAAAAAAAATCAATCCCTGTTTTACGTCCAATGGAGGGAAGAAGAACTTTTTTCATTTCTTATCCGTTCGATCATGAAACTCAAAATCAAAACTACATTGTTACAACAGGGAGATTCATGTATTGTGGATCATGTTTTCTGATGAGGAATTTACCAAATGCGATTAAAAATGCAATAAAATAAATTATATACTTTTTGTTTTTACTCCTGTTAACAATTTTCTCAGTCGAGTACTCGAATCTTTTAACTATTCAATTTTTTAGATATTTTAAATGTGAAAGAATAAATAACGTTAGTTAAAAATGTTCATGACAAATAATGATTGAATGATAATAATAAAGTAAAATAAAGTTATGTAATTAACCATCAAGATCTAAAGTAGAAAGAAGTGTTGAAACAAGTAGGATATTATAAAATATTTTTACGTACAATAATAAATTAATCAAAAGTCAACCATTTCTGCACCATGTATTTACATTTGAAAAGATTAAAAACATATTTACACTTATTTAACTACGTTTCTGGTCGCCATAGTTATCGAGACCCCTTGTCAAGTTGTAAATAAGTAAACTTATAAAGTGTGACGTTTTTATTTCAACGTGAGAAACTACGTAACACGTGAGAAAGACATTGTTATAACAAAAGTGAAAAGTTAAATTAGTGATTTTGTTGTTACACAGATGGTGGTTAACGAAGTTCTGACAGATTCAGAACTGAAGTGAAGTAAAAAGTAATATTTCTAAGAAAAGCTACCATTAGTAATCAGAGAAATTAAGATGTTAAATAAAGTTTAAGAACACATCTAGAAATGGAATAGGTTGCGTCTACATAATGTTTCCAATACCCAAATGTCTTCCAAAGTTTTCGTCACCAGACAACAAATAAATAAGGGTTCGAACGGACAAACGGAGTTCACTAAATGTAGTTAAAGAAAGTACGAGGTTCTACAAGAATAAACCATTGAGAAATATTCATCGTAAGAAGAATTTAAGATAAAGAAAAGAAATAACCAATATATGTTTCAGGAGAAACAAAATCCCGAATCTAAAGCAAAGATGGAATACGAGGAGAGAAGATTGATTAATGATTTATTCAAGAGATTTACTTAAAGTGGAATGAAATAGATTCTTAATGAAGATTTCATTTTAAAGTTAAATAGAAAAAGTAAATACTTTTAATATTTCAATGTTAGAAAGATAAATTAAAACTTTGAACTGTAAATATTTAAGAGAAAGAATATATTACATTAATACTTATAGAAACATGTTGAGTAACTTCGGTATATTTCTACGTTTGATAATAATAATTAAATTAATTATCATTTATTCTTATATGCTGTAAGTATGTAATGTTTATGGTGAGCGTGGGTGGCTGAGCACTGCCGTAAGTAACTTCTTTATTATTGGGAAGATTACATTTATCACCAAAGTATATCAATCACAACATTTATTCTTAATTTTAAATGTAAATTTATTATTAAATTATATAATTTGTTGTTGTAAAAATTGAAAAGGAGCCTGCGATGAAGGAAAAAAAAAAAGAAAGCTATAATTGGCATACCAACTTTTAAACATCTGCCTGGTAAAATGGCAAAAGAAAAAAAAGATTCAAAGAAAATATTATTCAATTTAAAAGAAAAGAAACTAAAGCGTCGGAAATATGAAGTCGTTTGAAATCAGATTTAGAAGAAAGAAAGAAGTTAACTGTTCAAAAATGAACTGAAAAGAGAAGAAGCAGAGAACTATGTTTTTTTCTTTCACTCTGAGGATATTGAAGCAGTAGCGTACCAGGGGGGGAGGGTCCGCCCCGCCTGGGAGGGGCCCCACCAGCCAGCCTAAGGGGCCCCCCCCATTAAGTTATTTCCTTTTTTTTTTTAGTTCTAAAAAGCAAGATTTCTTTTTTTTTTGGTTGTAAAAGCAAGCCTAGAGGGCCCCATCAGCCAGCTTATTTCCTTTTTTTTTGGTTGTAAAAGAAATTTTTTTTTTTTTGGGGTTATAAAAGCAAGCCTAGGGGGCCCCATCAGCCAGCTTATTTCCTTTTTTTTTGGTTGTAAAAGAAAGTGTAGCGGAATAAACAAAAGGAAAATTTTTTATTCCTCAAAAAAGAAATCAAACGCAAAGCTTCAATTGCGAATTTCAATTGGAAAGTTTAAACATTTAAATATAACGTCAACAATGAAACCCGACGAGAATCTCGCGCTCGAGAGAAGCACGAAGCGAGACAACCAATCCCATTGTTGTTGGATATTCGGGCAGTGACGAGAACGAAGCGACTTCCTTTGGTCACTGATTTTGAAGAGAGCTCCCGCAAGATGAGGTTCAATTCCAGCATTGAGGCCGGATTCCTGTGGACCAGAAGAAACAAATGAGACAAAGATGTTTTAAAGCAACGGAGCAAAATTCAACCGAAGTGCTAAATATAATTACTCAAGCCGTAGGATAAATTTGGAGAAGAGGGCCTAATTGTGACGAAAATCAAAGATAGCAAACCATAAGCCTATCCCGAACAAACCATAAGCCTATCCCGAACAAACCATAAGCCTATCCCGAACAAACCAAATTGAAGTGGATTATTTGAAGATGAAATAGCTGACTACCTGATCCAGTTCGGAGAACTTAATTTATTCACAAGGTCAGTGCTTTTCATCAATGAAGATAATTCCACGGGATACAGAAAGAAGATAGGACTTTCAAGTATTTAGTATTACCTCGTACCACAGAACTCTGTACTCTTATATGAATACAATTTATTGTATTGTATACGAACTTTATTAAAAAAAAAAAAAAAAATTTGATCCTTATTTCATAAGGTTATGGGCCAAGCAACGTTCCACTGCGCGGTGCGAGGTCGTAAATAAATAGGACTAAATACATTGGGGAGCCCAACATCAAAATGGCCGAAAGTCAACGGTATATTAGTACGATATTCGACGGAACAAACTATACGTCATGGCGTATTGGCATGAAGAATTCACTCATGCATGAAGGTCTATGGAGAGCGGCAAATATGTCCCTGGATGAAATTGAGAAGGTAGACGATAAGGTGGAACGCCGAAAACTCAAAGACAAAACAGAAAGAGCCTATGGAGCGATAGTCTCTTTATTGGACGATCGCCATAAACTTCTAGTTAAAGAAGAAACAGAGGCATGTGCACTCCTAAATGAATTGGAAAAGAGATTCAACAAGTTGGATAACTTAAAAATATCTCGTCTTAAGAGAAAGCTGTATAACATGACACATTTCCAAGACTGTGAGTCTTTAGAAAAGGGTCTAATGGATGTCAAGTTGTTATTAAGGGAACTGAATCAAATAGGCGGAACTGTACCAGATGTTGAGGCGGAACTGTACTCTTGAGTTATGTTGGATGATCTTATCTGGGTTGCCAAAAGAGTTTAGTTCAACTGCGCAAGGATTGCTCCTAACTGAAGGTACGCCTTATTTCACATTTGAAACCATAGTCGATCGCATATCAAATGAGGTCAACAGAAGCAAGGAAGAGACCAAGAAGGCTAACATAGAAGTGGACGCATACCCGACTAGAGCTAGTAAACCTCATGAACAAAGGAAAGACGAACGCAGGTGTTACGTGTGTGACAAAAAGGGGCACATTGCCAAAGATTGCCGACAGAAGCAGAAAAGGCATCCTAAAGAAAGAAGTTTCAATCGCAACAATAGAAGTTGGAATGAAAAACCCGCAGGTACTCAAAAGTCCAAAGCATATATGGGTGTTACAATTACGAATGCAGAAAATTGTTTGGTAGCAAAAGTAACCAAGGACACCTGGCTTTTAGACAGCGCTACGACCCATCACATAAGCTGTAAACGAGACAGTTTCACACAATATGAAGAACTGGCCGAACCCGTAAATATTCACGGTGCTTCGATAGAACCTGTCAAAGCAACAGGAATAGGAACTGTTGAACTAGTATGTATAGTAACTAGACATAGAAATGTCAATTTAACGCTTACAAACGTATATTACGTACCTGAATTAGGCATAAATTTGATTTCCTCAACACAGCTGGATCAAAAGGGTTTTGTCCAACATCTAGAGAATAGAACTTACACTGTTTCAGACAGGAGGGGATCGTGGGTCCTCAAAGGTGCTTTGCAAGACAACCTGTATCATGCTAATGTAAGATTACGCAAATTTTCAGTTAATTCATTCGTAAAGAAGGATGAAGATAAGTCTGAATTGTGGCATGAACGCATGGGCCACATATCATACAGAAGGCTAAAAATCATCATGGATGATAAGCTACTACGAGGAATGGATAGTGTTCCGGTCGATGTCAGGAAAGTGTGTGACGATTGTAAACTAGGAAAGTTAACTGATAAAGATCATAGAAGAATAAATCAAGTAAGATCATCAGACATAATGGAACTTATTCACACCGATGTTTGTGGACCAGTGAACATCCCAAACTACTATCGAGCTCAGTACATCCTCACGTTTATAGACGATTACTCCCGGCGAGCATTTGTTTATATCCTGAAGTCTAAGGAAGACGTAGCAAGAACCACCCGAGCTTTCATCACCTTCATAGAGACTCAAACGGATAAACACGTAAAGTGCTTGATGTCAGATCAGGGAAAAGAGTACACAAACGAAGAATTAAACACATTTCTTCACGAAAAGGGAATTAAACATTGTTGTTCATCTCCTTACTCGCCTCAGAGTAATGGCGTAGCGGAAAGGTTTAACCGCACCTTACTGGACAGCGCAAGGACGCTTTTGATATCATCCAAGCTCCCTACAAATTTCTGGGTATTTGCGGTTGAAAGTGCTTGCTATCTGTTGAACAGATCACTTCACGAGAGTATTCAAAACCAAATCCCGTTAAAAATCTGGAACGGAGGAAAATATGACCCGAGTGTAAAACACGTCAGAAAATTTGGCAGTCTGGCTTACATAAGAATACCGAAAACCAGAAGAAACAACAAATTTCAAGAAAGAGCATACAGAGGGATACTGGTAGGCTATTCCACCAAGGTCAGAGGCTATAAACTCTGGATCCCTGAAAAACACAGGATAGAGGAGATAAGCAACGCTTTCATTAATGACAAATTATCTGGAGTGGATCTATTGAGAATCAAACCAGTCAAACCAGAAGACTACGCAAGTATAACATCTAACCCAAATAGGCTAGAAGAAAGTTCAGATGAATCTGATGAAGAAAAGGGCGATGAAGAACAACATGCTGAGCAATCTGATGAAACAACAGAAGAACCAAGGATGGTCTTGCGTTCCGGAACAGTCGTGAAACCTCAAGTCAAACAAGTAAAGACTTTCTACGTACGTGCAAAAGAGCTTCAATCTTACCAAGAAGCACTAAACAGTGACGATCACAAACAGTGGAAGGATGCAATCGATAGTGAACTAGAAAACATCGTTTCGCATAAAACATGGAAGAAAGTCCGCATTCCGAAACATGTAACCCCCTTATCCACGAAGTGGATTTTCAAGATCAAATATCATCAAAATGGTGAAGTAGACAAGTATAAAGCTCGTCTAGTTGTGAAAGGATTCACACAGCAGAGATATCTTGACTATGACAAAACATACGCACCTACTCCTAGTATGACCAACATTCGACTGCTTCTCGCAATAGCCACTGACAAGGGATGGTTCATAGAACAAATTGATATAAACGCTGCTTATTTATATGGAGACCTTGATGAAGAAATATATCTGTTGATGCCTGAGGGAGTGACACATGACAAAAATAAGTATAATGGAGTTTTGCTTACGAAAGCCCTGTATGGATTGAAGCAAGCGGGCAGGCAATGGTATCTTGAGCTCAAAACCAAATTAAAGCAAATAGGATTTAAGCCCATTGAATCTGACCCTTGTATATACGTAAGTGTAGAAAAATCAGAAAACGTAATCATCATTGTTTACATTGACGATTTCCTGATAATAAGTCAAAACAAAAGGGAGATAG
>JAFIDM010003189.1:8894155-8914574 GCA_023159025.1 Thereuonema tuberculata | reverse complement strand
AAACAGAAAAATTGTTGTTGATTAAAACCTTCCCTGATTAATTAAAGATGAACATTTACAGATCTTAATTAATAAATTCATCATTAATAAATGCCAAACGCTGAAGAATCCACTTATTATTTTAAAACTGATCTATGGCAACTTTAAATGGAAAATCAGTAAGAATTAAATAATTATAAAACAATCAAATGTTTAGGAATTTTCAATGTCTGCGAATTATTGAATTGCTTTTTGTTAATAAAAACTTCATTAAATTATCAAACTTAATTAAGTTATTTCGTAATATTAAACATAACAATCAGAACTTAAACGAATTGAAATTTCTCGGACATTTATTGAATAGAAATAATGCACGTGAGTCTCAAAATTATTAAACTAATTAATCTAACGTAATAGATTTCGTTTTATATTAACTAAATCTGTATGTGTATATAAGCAAAAGAGCGTATGTGTCTTTCTACCACCTTTTGAATCGCTGTTCTTGAAACGTGGCTTGAGTATTTATCGACAAGAGAGGATCCAAACTATTTGCAAAGTTCCCGCGTGGGTTCTTATCAAGAAATCAACGCGCGAAGATGTAAAAAATTCCATAATAAATAACATCAAAATCGTACAATAGATTTTTAAAGATTTTAAACACTGCATATTAATGCTTTTAGTAATCCATTAATTTGCGCGTGCTTTGATTTAATTCAAATGGTTTAAACAACTGAAGTGTAAATAATGTGGACTGACATTAATTTTTTTTCAGAAAAAAGAAAGAATTTGTATTTATTCAGCATATTTGTACAATTTCAAAATAAAAAGAAACCTTTTTTTATATTCATTTCAGGATTGTAAAAACACAAAGGAAAAAAAAGTTTCTTTATCATTGTTGAAGACATAAAACAAGAGAAAGACAAAATGAGTTTTCGCCTGTTTTTTTTGTCTCTGCCGTGAGATGTCGCGACGATCGTCTATCATCTCTTGGGAGATATTGACGTTTTGCTCGACGTACAACTGGCAATGATGGATGACATACACCCACACAACGGCGATTAAAAGCATCAAAGTTTAGATCTCAGAAGCAGAGGAGGTAAAAAAAAACCCTCACTTAGCGCCTCAAAGATTCTGTTTCTTCTACAACTTAAAAAAATGGGAAACAACAACACGCCTGAGGTTCCAATGAGTTGTTAAACGCTGAAGCCCTTTTTTTTCTTCTTCTTTCCTTTTCGTTGTAGATTCGCTATTGGATGTCAAAAGAAATGATGGATGTATTTAAACACCCCCAATGGACATGCGCAGTATTGCCTGTTAAAAGGTTTTTAATTTATGTAGTCTCCATTTCAGGATAAGATTTTCTTTCTGTGGCTGGGCCTTTCCTAAAATGTGTTTTTATAAGAATATTAGACTACCTATCTCGATGTATATATTTCATTCCATATTACATTTCCC
The DNA here is from genome assembly GCA_023159025.1 of Thereuonema tuberculata. NCBI lineage: Eukaryota > Metazoa > Arthropoda > Chilopoda > Scutigeromorpha > Scutigeridae > Thereuonema > Thereuonema tuberculata. The sequence goes on along the minus strand of JAFIDM010003189.1, from coordinate 8,913,140 downwards.
CTTATAATATATCTTCCATACATTATATACCCATCTTATGCCTCGAAATGCAGAAAGATGTGCTGAGGTTAAAAATATATAAAGGTGGACAGAAATGTGGAGTTTATGAAAAAAAAACTCCATTCAAAGACCAGATTTCTGTTTCTACAAAGATAAGACCAATTTACCCATGCGTCGTTATCTAACAGAAATTTAAATTCATTTAAAACCGAATAGTAATGAACTTTGCTCTTTTTAATTGAAGCATTTAAACCAAACATATTCATCCACATTTACAATCATGTATTTTTATTTAATTTTTTTTTCAGTATTTAATTTTAAAATTTTTTAAAGTTTCACAAGATTTTAAAATTTAATTAAAAATTATAATGAAATACACTTATGTCCATAAATTAAAGATCAAAGGAAATTGGATGAAAATATTACACGACAGTCATTTGTCCTGTCTGAGTCCAAGTTCTCTTTGGACTCTACGGCAGGTGTACGTCTGATATAATCATCATTGATTCATTGATTATGATGGACTCTCGTACACCTCTCCATGTCTTTGACAGGGGTACCGTAACAGGCCAGATATACCTGGATGGGTTTATTTATTCAACAAAAATCTTCAGGGGTGCAATGGGACCTGCTTTCCTGTTTATGGACGATAATGCACGTTCCCATAGAGCGGACCTTTTCAATGGAACGGAGGATATCCGGCGCATAGACTGGCTAGCGAGGTCTACCGATCTAAACCCTACTGAACATTGCAGAACCTCTCCTCCTCGTTCCCTTCAAGACCCGACTACAGCATTGTTTTAGAAGTGGAACTCTGTTCCTCAGGAACAGCTAAATAATCTCATCGACATCGTTGTCCGGCAGGTATTTCTGTCAGAGGACATCGTATTCCATATTAACATTTCTGTAGAGCATTAAAATTTGCTTTTGTGACAAGACATGTCAATAACTGTGTGACTCGAAATTTGTTTTTTTTCCATTTTAACAATTTTTTTCAGCCACGATGGCTAGTGGTTTCTTGTGGTTTTATTATCGTTTTCAGTTGTAACACACATATATAAACCAAATTGGTTCCCATTAAATAATCGTATGTGTCCGAATTCCCTTGATCCTTAATTTATGGACATGAGTGTATTTAAAACATTAAAATTACTAAGAAATTATCCTTGAAAACCAGAAACAGAAGTCTGTCTTTGAATTACGTTTTTTTTAACTAATTCCATATGTTTGCCTGGCTTTCTATGTGTATATAGATAGATATTAGATGTTATTTCTTTTCGCGGCTTCAGAATTTACGGAATTTTTCCACTAAAGACTGAACGTTGTTGAATTTGATTAAATTTTCTTCCATGAAATTCCCGTTGCGGAGCCACTGAATTTTATTAGAAAATGCAAATGTGATTTTGGTTGGTTTAATTAAAGCCATTCAGTTGGTTTGAATATTCAATGACTTTTCCTTCCTCTATTGAAATGAGTTATTATTGGAAATTCAATGGACGATTTGTTCTCCGCCAACGCTGTTAAGATCTCCAATCAAAATATTTGCTTCCATTTCATTGACAAATTCCCCGTGAATGAAAGACGAAAACAAAGTTCAATTGAATTGAATCAAAAGTTAAATGAATTTAAAAGCATTTCCTGTTTCTTCTTTGTTTTGCTCTTTTTTTTTTTTTTGTTTAAGGTAATTTCGTAGGATGTGAATGATATCGTAAAACATGGTTACTATAGTTCAGTTCATGAAAGAAGCGCTTTTGGTGACGTAATTTCCTTATAAATTGATGTTTCCAGGACGTAACAGCGCCATCTATTGCTAAAATCCGTAACTGAATCTTATAAACATTACAAAAACATTTTGGTTTTTGTTTTCTACAGTTATGAATACATAATAATAATCAAAATTGAAATAATTAAAAACGTTCCACCCTATTCCCCTTGCTTGGCTATGCAAAGTTTGTCCTTTCTTGGTCACGCTTATGCTATCACAAAACGACGCCATCTTGGACTGACTGCCCGGAGTTCAAGTTGATGACGTCATGACTGGTGACGTTTATTCCAGACAAAATCGATCTCTACATAATGACCATATACGGCAAACCCTTCTTTTTTGAAAACTACTATAAAACTACTATAATTTTTGTTAGAATTGTTTTCTTTAATTTTGGAGTGACTTTTTTACGATTGACATTATGAACCCTCTTTTGGGATTTTGTAAAAAGAAATTAGGTTTTTTATTCTATTAAACAGAATAAAAACACTTGATATTTATCCTAGGCAGCTAATTTTAAATTTTAAAGGGACGTAATATGCTGTCAAACTATGCCTTACACGTAAAGTAGACATAGTTTGATGCTTTGAGAAATCACATTTCAGCAAAATCATGTTTCTTCTAAAAAGCTACTGTGGTGATAAAGCTAAAATGTGTCTGTCTTATTAAAAAAAAATTGTGCGCGCGCGTGCTTACGCCAACAATTAAGTTTCTCAACAATTCGCACGCATGTTGCCTGGCAAAAAGTATGGCGTAAGTATGGTTGCAATGTTGTCGCCGCTATTTACAACAATGGAATTTGACATGCGCGTTGCCAGGCAACAAATTTCCGACTGTTACAAACGAATTTCAGTATTCTATTGTATGCATTTTTTTTTTTAGAATTTAAACTTTAATATATTTTTAACTTCTTGTAATTCGTTTTCTTTTTTGAATAAATAAAATGCTTTTTTCCTTTCTACATGCGAGGTTTTTCGCAGCAAAGCGGCAGAGAGTCGCTTAGTTTATCTGAAATTAAAAATATATGCCCTTTTTTTGCGCAAATAAGCCAATGGAACTTGATAGGGATTGTCATTTACAATAAAGATTTGGGAGATTTTTTAATCATCGCACTTCCTGCAGTATTCCATCACTAATTCCTGCGCATTTCTTGCAATAGTTCATCAGTGAATTGAACATCTCTAAAAATTGCCCCCAAGTTAATTATAAATGCAAATAAAAAATTAAGAATAAAATTCCAATGTTTCGATCATCACAAAATGATTAATACCAAGAAAATACAAATATATAATGAACCAAAAACTACCATCAGTATTTCCTGCGCATTTCCATCACTTTTACACCGTGTAAAAGTGGCCTTAGCCGATATAGAACAGGACTATCCTTTTCCCATCATCGATTTATCGATCAATAAAAATATCAAATAAAATATAGAAGAGATGAATAATTTCTTGTTTAATTAGCAAAATCTTCAACTATATTAACTCCTAGTTCATAAAACAAGAGAAATTGAGAATTCAATAAAAAAACCAAAAGTAAATAAACAAATAATAAACTTCAATCGAATTGTTTTCTTTTTTTTTTTTCTTCAATAAACCAATATCCTGATCCGCCTGAAGCTCAATGAAGATCGTTGGAAGGAAATCCACTTGTTTTTCCTTCCTCAATTGTATTTCCGAAGTCAGTGATCGGAGGCGTTGAATCATCAACTGACACTGACATCATTTTGAGATAGGAACTCAATGAAGAAGCCACTAAAACCATTTCTTCTTCTTTATTTGAAGAAAGAAATCGATTTATTGAATTTTAACAAAAGAATCAGAATTGATTGATTTCAAAAATTGTTAATGAAAATTTTAAGGAAAACCGATTGTTATAACAACATGAAGTTCATGGAATTCTCCAACTGCGCAATGGCAGCTCCTTTATTAGTCCACTGAAACACGGTTAGTGCATCTTCGTTTGTCTACCGCTCATCCACGAAAACTTACCTCATGGCTATCAACTTCTTTATAGGCCTATCTTATTTTCTTCCATTTCTTCGATCTTCTTATTCATTTACTCTTTGTTATTTCTAATTCACCCCTTCTCTTTTTAAATTTTTCTTTCTTTATCTACATGCTTATTCCTTTCTGTTATTTCGATATCTATTCATTTTAATGATTTCTCAAATACTTTTTCTCTTTCTAATATCTTTACTATTTTTTCTTGTACTTATGACGTATTTACTTTTATTAAAAACTACCTGGGTAATGAGATTTTAATAATATCTCAATAAGTAGCTTGTAATATAAATTATAATATGATTACTTAAGCTAATACAAATTAATAGTTAAAAAATTACCTATTTGAATAAATATTTTTATGTATTGATACATGCATTTTTTTAAAAAAAATTTTAATAATGTAATTATTTTTGTCTCTGTACTTATATTATCATCTATGTCAGGTGTGGAGCCATGTACGATAAAGTTCAGATATTTGAGAGCTCCAAGACATGGACAAATATTATTCGTTTTTATCGTTCATGTATACTTTTTTACAAAAAATTATATAAATATTTAACATATAAATATAAAAATATTAATTCACATAGTTAGCTTTTTAATTTGTATTAGTTTCAGTAATCATATATACCAAAGGTTTTCATTTATATTTTCTTTTCTCAGTTTATATCCAATAAATAATTATAAAACTTTAATTTTTTTTATTTACCTTTTATATTATTTTTGATGCGAAAAGAATCTCCGAGAACCACATGTGGCTCGCGAGCCGCTGTTTGGCCACCCCTGATCTATGTTATACGATGTGCAGATGACAATAGATGTAAATTGAACAGATTTACTCAATCAACATTGGAAGCTGATTATAACATTTCTTCTTGAAAATACCTGGTGCAATATATCATTCCAGCTTTAACTATAGATCTTAGATATGAATTTTATTTTGTTATTTTTATTTCCATTAGATGGTGTATCTCTCAGTGTTTATCATTTTAATCTGTGTACATTCATTTATTCTTAATGCTTAGAGTAGAAAACAACTCAATTACACAGTTACTTCAATATTTGTTCAACATTTATTTGTTCCTTCCAGTCGTTCTCACAATTCTGAAAATAATACCGAAACTAACGTCATTCTGGCTGCAGTTCTTACAGCCTCCTCTGACAACACTCTTGCATTTACAATGAAATTTATGACGTTTGATAAATGAATTCCTTTTTAATTAAACAGAAAATTTGTGTTTTAATTATCTACATAATATCTTTTTAATAAGTTTTTTTTTTAAAAACAATTCTAAAACTTTTTTCTGATAAACTATTCTTATTGAATTTGTTAACCAACTCATTCGATTTTAATTCGTTCTGTGTCTCTTCCTGTTACAGGGGAAGTGTATTAATAAGTTAGTAATGATGGTTGCAGATGGTCAGTCATCCTCCCACGCAAACTCTAATTATTGAGAAACATCAGCTGGCGATTTAGAGGCTTGGGGTTGGGGACCTTTATTTTAAAAACAAACTATAACGAAACCATATTGTTTTACAATTTTTATTACGATAACTTTGTCCTGATCTTGAATATTACTATATTTATTTATTTATTTATTTATTTATTTATTTATTTATTTATTTATTTATAGGTGAAGAAATAACATCGTCGTCATGTGTTTCGATGATGGAGATGACTCTTCCTTTGCCAAATCCTATGGTTAAAAAGGTATTAGGCTTATTTTTATAATATAAATAGTTCATTCCTCTTTTCAAAATGCTCATTTTAAAACACAACTCCACGAAATGTTTTCCTATTCTTTGTCCTCTGAAAATATAATAAATTCAACTCACTTCATTCTTAAATTCAAAAACAGTAAGATTATGTATATTATTCAATCACTTCAATAGAAGCATTGCTATAATACGGTATATATTTCGATCACGTGGTTGAAAAACCTTTACTCTTGGAGAGAGATATGTAACTGTTCACCATTCCATGAGAAAGCCTTATTTTATACTTCAATATTTTTGTAATTTTATGTAAAATTAGTCATTTTTACTTTTTTTTTAACTTCAAATTATCTCCACTTTTTTGTGCTTACAAACCATGATGAAATAGAAATTTAGGTGAGACGAATGGAATTCTTATTGTAAAATAAAAGACATTTTCTCTAATAAATTTATTTTTTTATTCACTTAATACAACAATGAGTTCTTTGCTCAACCACTAAACGTTGTTTTCTTGCGCGCGCTCCTAACAATGAAGGTCTTGTTTTCTTATGAATTAGATTTGAGATGTTCCTTAATTAGAAACAGGTAATTTTGAGAAAATTATTCCTTTGAACCGTCTTCAATTTCAGTGATTTAAAATTCATTGGAAAAAAAAAAATCAAGATATAAAATTAAATTAGACGGTACGAGTTGGGAGGGTAGAAAGAGATAAAAATGGTAATAAGGTTGTCTTTTACTGTTCATTTTTTATATCTGTAAAATACCATTTTTTTTTAAAGAAATGGATTTTTTTAAGGTAGTTTTTATTCAATTTTTATTCACGTTTCATCAATCATCTCCTACCTTTACAAAACTTCTTATTCTTGCCGTTAAGAAAGCTTGGAATTACATTTTCAGTAATTGAAACCTATGATATCAAATCAGTTGAATAAGGTGGCTAAAGGAAAAAATTCATAGCAAAAGATAAAAAAAAAAAAAAAAAAAAAAAAAAAAAGACGACGACCTCTATGTGATCGAACCCAACTGCTTCTTTACCACTTTAATTAACGGTCTCCAATATATGTAAAAAACAAAAAAACAAAAAAAAATAGTGATTTTTGTATTTGAATTAATAACTGGGCATTTCTGAATGATTAAAAAATTGTTTCAGTACATAAAAGCACAGTGTGTTATATTTTATTAACTTTAATGTCAGGTCTGTTTTTATTTTGTAGATCTATGAGTTATTTGTGAATAGTATAAAACAAACTAAAACTCTATAATCGGGGGACTTTAAAGTTTAATTCGAATGAGCTTTAAATGCTAATTTCCTAGCAACGTTCCTTTCTGAATCCAGGAACACATGTCAGCGTTGGTGGAAAAGCGCATTTCCTGCCACTCGCTTTAAATACTAAATATCATCTAAAAGCATTTAAAGATGAGAACTTAAATTAGGTATTTTTAATGAATTTAAAGGTATAAATACACCTGCCCTTGAACGGTACTACATTGATTTATATTTGGTAACGTACTTCGCCTTATCCGACCATGTTTTCAGAATCCGGATATTCTCTAATCCATTTCTAGGATGGATTACGAAGCGAATAGAATAAATAGTAAATTTTGTACAAAAGCATCAATTTAAGGGCGACCCATAATAAATAGGAAAGTTTCAAAATAATAATAATAAAAAAGGAAGTACATTAACGTAAGGAAAATACAAAAAAAAGTTAAAAAAAAAAAAAAAACCTTAAGAAAAAAAGAAAAGCAAAAAAAACAACACGCGGACATTGAGAAAGAAAGATTAAGAGAGAGAGAAAAAGCAAGATATACGGGTTTGAACCGACAACCTTCAGTATGTATGTCCGAGTCCGTACCCATCAAACTGTAGCTGACAACTGAAATTCAACGGTTGCATTTCTAACATTTAAGCTAATAGCGGAAATCCAATGACAACAATGCCAAATCTCTCGAACTTGGAGAGGCGTTGGTCCCACAAAATTCCCCATTCCTACGGTGTTTGGGCCTCCGAAGGTGAAATCTGTTTGTTGATCCGATCTTCCGTTCGGGAGTTGTTAGGAATGGACAGACTCGGACGGACAGGACAAACGCAATAGCTACCGATTTTGGTCGCTATCACAACAGCTCCCAAATGGTCTTAGCTTAAAAACACGGTAAAGAAACCGTTTTTTAAATTTCCTTACTCTGCAATAAGCATTTAGAAAGATTTTCTGTAAACTTATATTTCAAGAAAAATGAGGCTTATTAAAAAATCACTCTGTCTTTGTGTATTCCTTAAAAAGTTTTAAGTCGCTCGGAATAGAACTTCTTAAAACTTAACATGCACATTGAAGGACAGACATGATCTAATTTTTATTACATTTACATTGAGTTTGGGGGGATGGGGCTTATATAGAAAAAGATTTATAATCCCCTAAGAAAAACGTTAAAACTGAAACATTACCTTAAGTAATCTTGTGTTTCCGCCTTAAGTCCGTGAATCAGACTTAATCAGACTTAATGATCCTGTTGGCCATTCTTAAGTGACGCTTACTTACATTACCTTGGATTGCCATAACAATGACTTTTACTTAACCACTATTCGTCGTTGTGGTGCATAATAGAAAGAAAGTAAACGTGAATGTCATTGTTAGCCACTTCAAAATGGTTTATTAGGTCAGAAACGTACGGCATTCATATTAATTCAGCTCAATTCTGTATCTAAAATGAACTTTCTAATTATAAAACAAGGTTGTTTGTTCTGTTGTTTGTACGCTATGTTTTCGGAGCTCGTTTGAGTTCTCAGGACCAAATTAACAGGGTAATTAATGAGAACAGGTTTTAACCACCTTTGCGTTCAAATTAGCTCATTTTTATCGGAATATAGATTGGTGAACACAATACATTTTTGTACGTGTACAATCTTTAACACTTCAGCCGATGAATTGAACGACTCCATAAATGTATTCTTCCCACTAACACTGTAATTCGTAAATGGATTGATGGACTCCAAATAGGTTTTAATGGCAGTGATTGAAATGTCTTCCTAGATCATTAAAATGTGTAATTACTTTTACAACATATTTATATCTTGGTAACAATTGATTGTAAACAAGATATTTCTTCGAGCATAAGAGGAATTTGTCCTTGTAAATGTATTTGAATAGCTTCTTCTTCCTAGTAACAGATATCAACAGAGATATTCAACTGTTTAACACCGTTGCATTTCGATGCTGTTTTGTTTTCCATTGTAAATACCTGAATGAAGGACAACGACTTGATTCGTATTACATTTATTTTTACCACGTTTTTAATTCACTCTTTATAAGGATTTACCTTTGAAGAAAGTGAAGGTGGATGACATTCGAGAGAATTTATTCCTTTCTTTGCACGAGGTCATTCGAGGACCTCGTCTGACAAGGCCTTGCGTTGCGTTGGAGGCAAATGCATTTTAAGAATGTGTTGTTTTATGAAAATTTTATGGAAAACCCTCTTCTTTAATTTATTAATTCCAGGTTTTTAACTGGGAAGTTTTAAAAATGTTTTGGGAAATCAGAATTAGGAGTTTCCAAAATCCAAACGAGGAGTGCAAAGGATTGAAATAATTTAACATTTCTATTATATACAAGATACTAACGGCTGAAGGAGCGGGAAAAAAAAATCTTTTTTTTTTTTTTTTAAGAATACTACTTATTTTCTAAAAATTTATTTTTTAGAATACTACTTACAACATAAAGTTAAATTATTTTTATAAGTACTAATTATTAACTTTGAAATTTTAATTATAGCTTTGTCAAATTGGAAAGATTTGAATTAAAAATTCCCATGAACCTCCGCAACTCGTAACTGGCAATTTCCCCAACTTCGGATTCCTATCACGTGATCTCGCCCTTACTCTTAAAGATGGGTTGATAAAACCGTGAGGATTTTGATTCCTCAATTCCAGATTTTCAGATAATAAATTACTAAAAAGTAAAATATTGGAACTTTTTGTTTTTCAATAACCAGCAATTGAAAACACATAGCAACTTTATTCCATCTCCTCAATACCAGCGCCGAAGCAACTTCATTTGACTCCTGCTGCGAAGTAATTTTGTCTCCGGTTGTTTTCCTTGTTATTGATAAATTAAGGTTAAGTAATACATATCAAAATAAATTAAGGTATTGTTTTTAAAGATTTATCCTTGTTAATGCATTGACACCAATTAATAAAGGAAGATTCCAAAATTAATGTTTCTGATTCTTCGTGGGATTCGTATAAAATTTTAATTAAAGGGTCTGGATTATGAGTATACCTCAGGCAATGGTCTGCCCACTCCGAGACTAAACAATACTAAATTGAAAGGTATTGTTTAATTGAATTGCTTTCTTTATTAAAAAGAAAATTGTAAAACATAGTGACAAGTTTAGAGATACAGTCTCGACGACGCCTTCATTGATACGGTGCCTGGTGCGTGGACACTACTCGCACCATCCTTGCTGCTCAGTGGCTTTATTTTTTATATGTATTTCGAAGATCCAGTTTTACAAAGCGTCTGTAATGTAATTTTCTTTTGCCTGATAGGGATTTTAAAAAGTTTATCAATGCTTATAAGTTACATTCGTATTGTTGAAACACGAAAATACATGGTTTTAATAAATTCTAAAAATACTCGGGATGAAAATATGTTGAAGTATCACGTGTATAGTTTTCTTATTACTCTATTATTACTGTGTTGCTGATATGAGAGAAGGAGAGAGAGAGAGATTGGAATTTATGTTATTGTCGACCTTTTATCAGCCACAGATTTAGTTCACGACCTCGAATTGACTTGAAAAGATTCTTATCTTCCATTTTCTTAAGTGAATTACTAATTGCAATCAGCATCCGTTAGTTTTAAAAGTGGAACAAATTAATGTTTATGTAAGTGTTTTACAATAAAAGATAAATATCTTCATTTGAAGAAAAAGAATTTCGCAACAAAAACATCTAAACTCGGAAAGAAAAAAATGAAGACTTTTCTTTTTTCTGCCAGTTTTCAGTGATCTAAATTTGAAATGAAAACAGAGTTTAATTGAAAAAGTTAATAGTTTCTGTTTGTAGGTATTGTCTGTTAATAATTATGTTGTAGATTTTTTACTTTTCAGCTAAGAGTTCGATTCCTTATCAGGCGTGGGTTTTTATGAACTCTTATATTGAATATCCGACTAAAATATGCTCTTGTTATTAGATAAATGATATGAAAGCATTGATAAATTTTTTTCGTAAGTGCTATGATATATTTTAAATATCGTAATATATGGTCGTTCAGTCGACATTACTTCATTTTAATCTTCTCTTTTAATACAATATTTCTTTTCTTTATACAGGAAACTTCTTCAAATTTAGTGAGGATAGGAAAATTCCTGAAAAAGTTTCATATATAAAGAAAAAGTATATTGTATTAAAGAGGAGATTAATTGAAGTAGTGTCGACTGAATGTGTATATACTGATAGATTTATTATTCAGAAAACTCAAATGAATATATTTAATTAAAATTTATATATAACATAAAATATATATAATACATAAAATATGTATATTTAACGATATACTAATAGAATCTTACTAATATTATTCCTATTAGATCTATCCAAGCTTAAAAACATTATATAAGTTAAAATTATAATATTACGATAAATAACACACAGAATATGTAGTATTTTAGCTTTAAGTGATGCTATATTACTGCTAAATGTATCCGGATGAATTGCTAATAGAAATGAAAGATTCTTAAGGCCTTAGGATTGGAACTTAACTTTGTTTACTTTTTACTGAGTTTGTTTGTCATTTTTAAATCGCCTGACGAAGGTAATCGTTCTTGGATTCCTCGTAAACTCTTAATTAATGATGTATGTCATTTTTAAGTGTGCTTAGTCCTTTCTTTCATATTGTATTATCACATTTCTGTCATGGAAAATGCAGATAGATATATTTAGTTTATTTTTTTAAGATTCATTTGTATTTATTCTAACTTCTTTTAATATTTTATCTACAAGAAAATGTCAACCAATCAAATCTTAAATACCAAAGCATTCGGGAAATGACTGCAATTCCTGTCACGAAAAGAAACGAAATCAATCCAATATGGGGTCCGTATTCGTTGTGTAGCTGTAATGTATAGGAATTATCTAAATACTTAATTTTGTAATTAAATTTATATTTTATGAATATCATGTATAGATTCTTTATCAAATTTTAAAACTCAAAGACGTTTCTTCCTAATAACATAAATTTAGTTGAAAAGTTCAAAATGGATCTACCAGCGTCCACATATGAGCGATATCTTCCACCAAATGATCTACAAAGTGAAAGACATAAAGCATTATTTTTTCTGTTTCCTGTTGTATTTTCATCCAGATTTCCTTCAATGTTTGCAGTTTGATAGATTATTTTTCAAGTATCCACAAACGGAAAAAATTCGAAGGTGTGAGATCTGGTGATTTTCAAGGGGGTTCAAACGCAATGATCAGGAAATTCATTGTCGAAATTTTTCCGCACTTCTATATAATAATGTTGGGGGTGCGCCATCTTGTGGAAAAAACAAAACAAAACCAAAACAATATATCTCCAAATATTTTTTCTGATGTATGGAACAGCATTATCTCTTTGTATATTATCTCTGTATTTTTCACCATTAACAATATCACTGAATCTGTATGATCCTTTGAGAAATATTGCGCATGTATTACTACTGAAGGTAGCCATTTTGAACATTCAAACTAAATCTTACGTTAATGTGAAAAAAAATGCCTAAATTTTAAAATTTGATAAAAGAAAATTAAATTTGCATATGTTGTTAATAAAATATAAGTTTTTATAATATGTGTTTATAGATTCAGAAATCTGCATCACGAGAATAGCATTATATGAAAATACTTCCAATAGCATTACATGAAAATACAATTCACCACAATTAGATTTGTTTATACTTCGTTAGAAAGAAGGAAAAAAAAGGTTTATATTCGCGAATCATTAAAATAAATATTTTTCTTTGGTATTTGAGTTTGTTTATATTAAATCTGAATTATTTAAATTAAATAAATAATGTAAAACGCACTCTTACATTCAAAAGAATATCGATATTAGGCCTAAATTTTTGTATTTGGATGAATATTTGCATTAGTGTTTTGGAGCCGTGGGGATCTAATGTAATGGAGAAGTTTTCCTTATAAAACTTTCAGTGTTGAAGATGGAAAGAAGTCTTTTCCCAAAGGGCATTAAATCGTAAAGAGACGGAATCCCATTGACTGATTGTCTCTGGACGTCCATCTTTCTTATTCTTACTCAAAACAAAAACGAAAAAAACTGGTTTTCGTTCGAGGCTTGTCTTGAAGAAACAGATCGGAATAAAAATCATTAAAAAGGAGTTTGATTTAAGGATTAAGAAGCTCAGTTGAGAAAAACCCAACTCAGTTTGTTTCTCGGCAGCCATATTTTCTAAAGCTTTGTTTAAACCCGAAGTGAAATGAAGATAAAACGAAAATTTCGATTAGATTCGTTTTTGTTATTATTGCATTCAAAACTTCAGATCTGTAAATCTATGAATTTAGGAGATCTGATTGTTCTGTTGTCACAATTACTAAAACAATACAAAAGTAAATTTATTTTTAAGTCTTATTTGCAAAAAGTTAAATTTCCCGACAAGAAATGAGATTGTGATATGTTTATTCTTTTTACGTAAATAATACTTTATTGAATAGAATGTAGTTCACTTGACACATCTTTCGACGTTGAAGTACTTTGTGTATTAACGAAAGTAAAAACGTAATCAGTCAATCAATTATTGTTGATCTTAAAATTTCCCTTCCTGATTACTGTTAGGATTCAAGTTTTTCATTCGACATAGAATCATATCTGTCCGTCCGTATGCATAGAACAATAACTCCTAATTGGTGTAGAACAAGATCAATGAAATGTAATGATCTATTCCGTAGTTTACGAGGTTAAAATGAAATTAAAATGAAATTAAAGGTCTTGCCATCCGTCCATATTTCTATGTAATAATTCCCGCCACCGCTAGGCAATGTCTATATCCAAAAACTTTATTTGGAACAGTATTTGGAACTTTCTTTTTCCTTCGATTGCAGGTTCATCTAACATTGGCAACGGTCTACCGTGCCTGTTCTTCTTCTTTCTTAATCCTAGAGCTGACATAGCCGTTACTTATTTTTTAATCTTATTCAGTGGATTTTAGAATTAAAAAGAAAAGGAAAAAAAAAACAACAATTCCTTCGTTTTCTGTTTACGATGATTCTTCTTTTTCTGTAACAAAAATCGCAACTGAAACTGGAAACCATCAGCTCAGGACATTTATTCCATTTCCGTTCAGAAGTAAAGAAAAACATTGAACAGAAGAAGAAAAAAAGAACACTAAGAAAGAAAGCCCAGTGACTCCATCGATTCTTCTTCTGTTTACGCTAGGTTTCTTCTGTCCTCCTTCTTCCTCTTCTGCACGAATGCAAACAAGCAGAGTCAAAGAAGAATATTGAAGAGAGAAAAACACAACAAAATACATTCCTCTAACAACAGACATTCCTTTCCCTTATTTAATTATACGACCAGTTGACCCCCGTCTTTCAAAGAACTACTTTTCTAATTTTTTTTTTAAACCAATGTAGTTTTTACGCTTCTGAAAGACATCTTATATCTCCGGTTTGTCTGTCTGTGGACATATATCCCACAATGCTTCGCAACGGTTTCTGTTAGCTCAGTTGTAGGTGGCCTGAAGGTTGAATGTTGTGGGTAGCCTGTTAGCTCAATTTGAGCGTCGTGCTAATAACGTGAAGGTAGTAGGTTCGATCCCTTCATCGGCAATTCTTATTCTTCATTTTTTTTCTCCCCATTTTAAATCTTTTAACAGTTTCTCAACTTATTTTTTTTTTTTAATCATTATTAGGAATTCAGTGTATTATCAAGGTTTGAGTTAAGAATGACGATTATTCCATATAAATAGGGGTGGGTAAGATAGCATGGGGTCGCAAACAGACTCGCGCCAGCATTTTCTAAACCACCCCGGCGCAGTCTATTCTAAAGTAAAGGTGACTCAGAAGCCGTTGCGAAGCACTGTGATTGGTTTACTAATCACTACCCCTAACTTGTTAGATCTAATGCCTAATACTGGGTATTATAAATTTGATCAAATGTTTTATAACACCACTTAAAATACATTAGAAAGATAGAGAGGGAAAAGAAGGGTTAGAATAAACAAGTTTTAGAACGTAACTCTAAGTGGGATACTTATGTCCATGGGTTATCCGTCCATCTGTTATAACTCCAAACAAAAACCATCTTAGCAAGTTTTAGATAGGTGTAGGCGATTAAAAGGAAATTCAGCTGATTGTGGCAGGAATCCCCCCACTTCCTAAAAACAAAAAAGAAAATAGGTATAACAATACGCCGTCGTTGAAACTCACAGTAATTCAAGTAAAAAACGGTAATTTATCTTCGATCCTGAAGTTTGGAATCTGTTGATTTTTATTGTAATTGGACCCCTACTTACGAAAAGTATTAATACACACGTTTATATAAACAAACGCATATCTGAAAAGCATTTATATAAACTGTCCTACATCCTTAAAATGTACAATCACTGGTTTTTGTTTTTTGATACACTAATTAGATGTTACCGATAAAATTAGATATTCGAAAGTTGGACTATATTTTTATTCTTAAGAAATCATCTTGCTGTGCATATATATATGTATATATATATATCTAATAAATAAAACTAATAAACCCATTAATTGCTCTTTTTGAAATTTGACAATGAACGGTAAGAGACCACTCGTTTATATTTGGAAAAAAAAAAAAATCTTTCCATCAACTTTTTTTTTTTAATCTACTTTCCGAGGAAAGTAACGAACATAAGACTGAGCATATGTGTGTGTGTGTGTGTGTGTGTGTGTGTCCGTAGTTGGATCTTCTTGAAACGTAATATGTATATTCAGACTAGAGGCAATCTCACTTTTGTATTCGAAATCTTTTTCATAGGGGTTCTTGTCTAGAAATGAGCGCGAGAAGGAAATCCCCACAGAAAAAGCATTCGAATCTAAACACTGGACTGCTAACACTAGTCTAACAATATATTTTAATCCCCCGTTAACTGCTCCATTAATCCGGAGGTGATTGTTATGATTAAAATTAATCCAATTTAGATGCTTAATAAGTTTGAGATAATAATTATTTTGTACTGTTTATATTCAGCAAATATTAAAGCTTGAAAATAAATGTAGGGTTTTTGTTTTTGTCGTTTTAATCATTTCAAAACAAACCGCCATATAAAAATAATACTTAATATATATATAAAAAATCTAAAGAAACCCCATTTTAATAAAAATTAAGGCATTATGTTCTGTCGAAACTTCTTGTTTTTTAATTTGATCCTTTTTTTTTCGTTGAAAAATAAACGAACAGTTATATTTTTTGTTAACTCCAAAATTCAGAAAGAAAACGGCTTTCTCTGTCTAGAAAATGGATGCAGAAGTCAACAATCATTGCCATGGTAACGGTATTGGTTGTCATAGCAATAAGGAGTTATATCAATTACAGAAAGAAAAACTGTAGTTTAAAATTGCTTTCAGATTTTTATTTCGTTAAAAGCGAAAACTTTCGTTAACTCGTGATTCAAGACTCTGTTGAGTTGAATTTTTGTAAAACAATATTTACTTTTGTTAATTACTGAAATAGAATTTCAATTTATTATTTTTTTTTTTTTTATTAAATAAACATGTATATTTTTGGTCTTTTGTTTTGGTGAATTGTTTGTCCTTGCTATGCAAAATCCTGTCGAAGACTCATCAAAGGCAAGCTGCCTCAAGATAAGAACAACAAGAGCAACACCCACACAGGAACACATTATTTGTGAGTCTGAACCTAACGAGGGGGAGGCTGGAACACGCCTGTGTTATTATTTCCAACTGGGCAATCACAGTTTTTCATCAGACATGCGTGAAGATTCAGCTACAGTTACAAACGATCGAAAGCAGATAAAGGCTTCCTTCACAGACAACGTTGCCAAAACTTAGGAAACCATTGTTTTTTTCATAGCAAAAGCATTTCAAATTTGAATGTCGTCCTGCCTAGAACTAGTGCAAATAATAATGCAAAAATAAAAACAAAAATTCTAGTGGAAGTTATAGCTTACTCAAGAAAGCATTTATTTGGCAATTTTTTTTCTATTTTATCCTTAGCAATTATTTATTAACAGTATTTGAAACGACTGCTTCGTTGTTCCTTTTTATGTGGAAAGTCATAATCTTATTTTTTACTATAATTTAACTTCAACATTTGTTTTTTGACAAAATGAACGATACTTTGACTGCAAAGGTTCGTTTTCATTGTCATTTTCTTTGAAAATCTTTTAAAAATGGTTAATCTGAAATAAGTAAAAAAATTACTTACAGTAGAATAATTACTAAATTAATTAATTACTTGTTAGTTTAATTGTACGAGCAATGCTAGTTAACGAACTATCTTAGTTAATCGAAGTGGTAACCATTAATAATAACCTTTCATTACTATCAGAAAAGAAAAAAAGTTAGGTTACCGATGCGTTACGAGATAATGAGTACGTATTGATTATATTAAATGTCACCTATGAGAAGCCTTTGTAAGTGTTTTTAAATAGTAAGTAAAAGAGAATTGATAAATGAATCCAGGAGAGATCGCTCGATTCAGCTATCCTTTTAATTCTTCGATCGTTGAATATGCAAATATGCGATCACTTTCTCAAGTTTAGTCTGACTTTTTGGATGATAATAAAAATATTTTTATTTATTAATTAAACTGTTTTAACGTGCAGGTAAAAACGAATTAAACAGAGACCATAATGCACCTTTTACATATATATTAAGAATTAAAATTAAAGCAATGCGACGTTTCAGTTTTCGAACTTTTGGCAAATATATGTAAAAGGTGTGCATTACGGTCTCTATGTTTAATTAATATTTTTATTTAGTTAGCTACTTAATGGCTTTATAGGAGCCTGATATTGAAATGAAATATTTTATTTTTTAAGTAATTTTCTTATTTTCAAGAATTTCCTCTTAATTTTTTCTCCCGTTGTTTCTTTTGTCCTTGCCTATACTGCCCTCTTTCGTCCGCCTGTATAACTAATAGTCTTGAGACAAACATCATTGACGTTATATATCTAGTTAATCATGTAATACAGATAAACTGGCATGAATTGATAACTTTTTATTCCGAAATTTAAATCTAGATGTAAAAATAGTTACATTGTCATGATTATTTTCTGAAAATAAATTCTAATTATTTTACGTGCTGATATCATGAGAATCAGTTTTTACGCGATCTCAGTCGGTTTCAAATTACTTTGGCTTAAATAACTTTTTATAGATTCAGAAGCACATTAAGGCTCTGACTATTTTTATCATTAAAAAAAAAAAGCAATAAAGTAAAGTTATAAAAAGTGAACTTCAAACGATCATTTCTGTCTAACAATACACAACGGTCATTACATTTCTCACATCAAAACAACAGTTAATTTTATGGAATGCACACTCATTGTTATACGATGATGTAAAATGACATCCATTGTTACAAAACAAAGCTTTGAAATGTCGCGCGACTTTTCGTTGTTTATTGGAAGCTATGTTGATGTTGGTAATTTATTGTTAGAGCAATTACTGCGCCTGCGTAATGTGAAGGAAGCAGCCCAAAGGGTTAATGGCCTTAATTAAACTCATTTTAAAATTTCTTTTTTTTTTCTTATTGAGTGCCATAAAGGACGATGTCTTTGGCTTGTTCCATCTGCCAATGAATTATTTATGTGGGAAACCAAGCAGACAAATTAAAGCAACACTGCTCCAAAAACCGACCAAATACCCCTCCATGCGTTTATATCACTTACAGTGTCTTAGCTGAAAACTCAAGTTTGTTTTTACAAAAAATACTACATCGAAATGTTAATCACTGCAAATGTTGCCATTCTGAAAATTAATTTTGTAGTTTTATATAAATCTGCTTGTTTAATAATGACCTTAAAATAAGAGAAAAGTTTATGAAAATTTTATATATTAATAGTTCAAATTATATTAATAATATAAAGTAATAACTTATCTCAATGTAAAATCATATATTGTTCAATCACAACAAATTTCTAAACATATTTGCTTTTGTTGCTTAAAGCAAAAACTGAACAAACCAATCAATCAAAAAATAAAAATAAATGAAAATGAATATTACAACAGAAGATTATTAAAAAAAAAAAAACTGATTGGGCTTTTCGTCTTGAAAAGTCCTTTCAAAGTACTTTTAAGAAACCTGAGTGTTTTTCAAATTTGCTAAAAGCACCGTAACTTATATAAGAACCACAGAATGCAGAGATAATCACTTCATGGTGAGTGTATCGTAAAAAAAAAAGGTAGATACAAAACACTTGGTGTAGAATTGAACAACATTCTGTGATGAAAATCTTCTCTTGTAATGGTAATAGTATGTAAGGTAATAGTGTGTTAATGTTTGGACTGTAAGGGGTC